>CM040934.1:20352152-20952152 GCA_023029165.1 Gobiocypris rarus | reverse complement strand
AGTTATTCTATCAGAAGTAGTTTTTAATAATAGACATTGTAGACAATAGACATATACACTGATCACCTACTACTCTTCCAGTAAACCACCATGCTGTTTCTGTAAAGAGCAGACACTCACTGACCCCATGACTGCTTTATCAATACAAAGTAAGGTAAACAACACATTGCAACACTATCTAGTTTCCCACCACAAAATCCATAGACGCTGTCTGGAGAGTAGTGTTCATAACAAGGCAATGAACACTCAGGCTGCAGCCCTACAGCATCCGTCAGCTCAACGCACCAAGGTTGCTGCCATCCGCTGATGGCTCCATCCATCAGTGAAACGACGTATTAGCCTCCCCTTATTTTCCAGCTTCAGCCCTCACATTTTTGTCCTTGACATGTAAGAGGTACTGTATTGATTTTTCACCATCTAAAATATTAGCCTGCACACAAAAGGCCGCTCATTCAATAAATACACGTTTATTAATGGGCAGTCCTTTTAATCCAACCAGACCCATATAAATCTGGCTATAAAATGGTCAGGGGTGGAGTGGAGGTGGGATGGGGGGTGAAATAAAACTGGCTCGAAATAAAACTGCTTTACATTTGTGCCAGTTTACATGTTTTACGCAAGATGTAACATTGACATACAGGTCAAGCGACTGTAATACTATATAAACAGTAAATACTGTTAAGGCAAAGTCAAATTTTCACTAATGTGGCTGAACCTTTACGTATTAAATTTGACTCCTCTAATTTAATAGTGACTATGCTAAATATTCCATTATCAAGATTGCACAGCATTGAATAGTATTTAAGTAAAAATAAATAAAGAAATAAATAAACATGCTCACCCATTTCTCTACAATACTATATGCTTTGTCTTTAATTCATTTAAATGATCTAGGTATAACAATAAAATACACCTAATTGTGTGAATGGAATTGTGTGACATTCCAAAAGAAAATAAGTCATAACTTTGCATCTTGAAAACAACAACAGACCAGTGTAATAAGCTGCATGTGTCATCAATGGAGGCAAATGACCTGAGATTCGCAATACCTTGAGACTGCAGGAGTCGAGAGGGGCAGTATATCAGGGGAGGAGGGGGTTGTATGGCGGCTGTTAGGAATTCAAAGACTTTATGGGGCTTTAGGAGGAAATGCATGAGCAAACCTGCTGGCAACTTGAAAGTGTGAGGCTATTTATTACCCTCAATCCACCTCCCCCACTTCACTTCCTCTAAATACGCATCTAAAAAGCTTCTTTATTTTCTATTAAGCTCGACTTCTTATCAATGGTGCGTGATATATGTCATTAGGAGCGGATGCACGTCCTCAAGAGAACATATAGTACAATGTCAATGCAGTTAGATTGAGTTTGGGAGGTGTTAGCATACTGATAGCATGTAGTTTCAAAAGCTTATTATTATTATTATTTTTATTCTGTCAGTCACATGACCCAGTTTGTCCCAGAATGCCTGGCCCTGATGAACAGATGGGTGTTTGCATTGACTCACACAATGCCTTTAATCTGCCTGATAGGGAGGGGCCATCATTCAATACTGTTACAATGAGCGCCTGTGCTGACTCATTATATAGTAGCACAGTAAGGATGTGCCATTAACACCAACAAAGGTCAAGAGACTGATACCATTCAACATTCTCAACAGTGACAGCTTTTGAACTCCAGCTATATAAAAATGCATATGACAAAGTGAACCATTTTCCTATAAAATGTAATCACATAGGCAGTATGCTTATTCTGAGTGACATAACCTTGATCGCAATCTCCGGACATCCACACTATTAACTCTTCTGTGAACCTTGCTGAAGCAATTTCCTGCAAGTGAGTTGAGAGGGTTATTTCTTATATAGTCATTAATAATAAAACGTCATAGCTCTTTGTGAATTATGGTACAATATAAATGCATTGAGAGGTATGTGCTGTTACTATTTGCCAGCTGATGCTTACCGCTGTGGTAAAACATATGGTGGAGATTAGCTACCGTGAACCGCTCTGCCAGATGTGTAATGTTAGCGGGTGAAGGCTATTGACTAGTCCACAGGGCCGCTGATGATCCTGATTGCTTGAGCAGTCCCATCTCATTACTCTTGGCTCAAGGTCAAGGATTAAGTGATGAGAATAGATCCAGCCTCTTACTATCCTTAATGTGATAAGGTATTTGTTTGAATGTGGGTTTGTGTACTTGAGAGCGAGTTATGCGAGACGTTTACATTGTCATTATAGATTTATTCATACAAACATTAGAGATTCTAAATTCATTCCAATCCTTTCAACATTTTTTAAGACTTTAAAGTGATAGTTCACCCAAAAAGAAAATTCATTTTATTTCAACTGTATGCCTTGCTTTCTTCTTCTGTGGAACACAATAGAAGACATTTTGAAGAATGTGTGATGTTTTATCCATACAATGAGAGTCAATGTATAAAAGGCCATTTTCGTCACATAAGAAAAGAAAATAATGCTTTAATGAATTCTAATTATGAAAAAAAGTCTAAATCGTGACATAAAAGTTTAAATGAGAGACTGTGACGTGAGATAAATAGTTACAAATATGAGTTAAAATGGTCATCATTTTGTTTTACCTATCACTATCACTTTACTTATGTCATAGTATTTCATAATTTAGATTTTTTTTCATAAATATGATCGATCACTATATATATATAATTTTTTTTTTATTTTTATGTGGCATAAATAAGCTTCCATGCAAAAAGTGTTTAAAGTTGGGGGTCTTCAGGATTCTAATAAGTTTTGGAAAGTTTTTTTGAGTATGGCCCTGTATGACGTCATAAAGGGGCGGAATTCCTTGTATGGGCATCGATGAGCTTTGTCCGGGTTACAGAAGCAGTGCTGTCATTTTTTATTTTTATTTTTACCACGAAATCAATTATGTCACTAAAGAAGTGTGTTTCTGGTTGTGATGGAAAGATAACCTTGTTCAGCTTCCCAAATAACCCAGCGTTAACAATGGATGCAATTCGTTTTTTTTCGGAGCAGCAACGGAGTTCTGCAATTGTGTTTGTTTGTTCCCGGTCATGAGTCAAAAACCGCAGGCGGTGAGTGAAACTGCATCAAATGTCTGTGTTTTGTGGGGAATCGGAGTGTGAGTGCATATAATGTAAACAACATGAACGTATAGTGAATCGAAAGTTATCCAGGGACAATGCCATGATGTATTGTGTTTGTGTGCTCATGACTCCACTGCACGTCTCCATGAGCTCAGCTGTTTTCTGAAAGAATCGGTACAGCGTACCTGTCTTTTATAATAAAACTAAAGACTGTTATGAAGGATGCAATACTACTCTATAGGTACTCAAGATTACATGACATTACATTGGCAGAAACTGTGTGTGTTATGCCCTTTTAATGATTTGGCTTTAATAACGAAGACTATTTAAATTAATTGTCCATTTTGGGTGAATTGTCCGTTTAATGCATCTCTATTTTCTAAACAAATTTGATATGTTATTCTGGTGGCCCAGATGATGGGCAGTTTCGACACCTACTAAGAAGATGCGGCATGAGTGGTCAAGTCCACTTCACCTGTCCCCTGGCTATGCATCATAACACCCTACTGAACTACTGACCTCTACTGACTCAAATAGATGAACAGCTCACTGACACATGGCTATTTGTTTTGGATCATTTGAGTATGTTCAGGGCAGATATGAGTATGATTTGTCTAACTATGATGTTTACGTTGCCATTTTTGCCTGTACTACAGTATGATCACTGTAATCATCTAACAGATCATTCTATATAGTCTCAGCAACTTCACATTTAACAGCTCCTATCATGATATTGTTGGCAATGTATAGTGACCTATATGAAGAATTCTCAGTCTTTTCACAAGCAATGGCCTGAGTGCAGATCTAGTGCAATAGGGAAATGTGCCGAGCTGGTTCAAATGTTAATGGTCCATCTAAAATCCCCTGCTTAGCCAGCAGGTTAGGGAACAAAAGCCCCATAGAGGTGCAGCTTGCATGGTCTGGACATGACAAATGTGGCCAGAACGGGGCAGCGGTTGCTGTGGAGCTCTAGGGAGGGAAAAGTGGGGGCAGTGGAATGATCTACCAAACCCAAGCCTCATTGAGGGCATCGCATCAGGGGACAGCGGGGGTCACCCCATCATCATCACCATTTCAAAGAGGCTAAGAGCGAGGTGGAGCCGAGTACTGGGTGGGGGAGGTCTGCTGACCCCGACCAGTGTCCCCGCGCTACTCCATCTTCTGCGGATGGTAACAGCATGAAAGAAAGCCCCATCATCTCTACTCCCATCATGACAGAGATATTGAGAGGCCATGAGACAGATAGGGGGCTTCTCTCTAAACAGGCCCATTACCTTGACACCCCCTAGAGGAAAGACCTTCACCCCAGACACTCTCGCTCTTGATTTCTCATTCTGGCTCCCTTTCACATGGAGAGAAAAAAAAAACACACGCACAAAGGACCCTGTGGGACTGTGCAGTGATGATGGCCCTTGGGCAGGAAAAATCTGGTACATTACATAGATGGGCGGCCAAAACAAAAGCCAGTGATTTTTCTGTTTAAAGGAGTTCTGAGTCATCACACGCACAACAGCAAACCAGAGTCACATCCAGCCTTCCAGGCCACCAGCTCTCTATCTTATCAAAGCAGACCCACTCCCCATGGAGGACCCCATATCACCACACATAAGAACATCAAGCGGCCTCTGTGATAGTGCTCAGTCTTTACTGCCAGTGGCTTAAACCTAAGCCCCATGCATATCAAAAAGACCTGAATGTGCTGGCCAAACCCCTGCTTTGCATATAGATACTGAGCCTATTGACATATCGATTCTCCTGGCCAAGGACCCATGAAAGCAACCGACGCAAATCCCCCCTTTAATCAGCGAAAGCTCCCTAAAGCGGTCTGAAGTGGGAACAAGAGCATGTCGCTCTGCTACAGTACACTCACAATGGCCTGGCAAATGCGCCATTATGACTTGTTTGACCCTCTTCTCCAAGTGCACTGGCCACTTTGAGAGGGTAATTAACCCATCTTTCCCCCACCCTTTGATACAATTACAATAGAGACACAGCATTCCTCAAGCGCTCTCATACACTTGCACTGGAAGACAGGGGCAGATGGGGGCCACGGACGGGTGGGTTGACAGCAGCTCACGGAGCACTGAGTGGCAGAGCACTTCAGAATAACCACGAAGAGATTACAGGTTCAGTCATTGAGAAGAAAATGAAGAGGAAATGTTAATGAACTGTTTGGACACCAAATTAAGGCACAGAATACATGTACTCGCAAAAAATTAAAGTTATGTCATAGTGATATGATGCAAAATTTTTGTGAAGCATTTCAAACAGGACATTCGACTGGAGCGTGAAAAGAGGCTGTTACATACCAGAATGAAGGAAAACTGAATGAGAGTTTGCTAAAACAATGCCTAAATAGCTATATGGCTGTTGGTTAACTTAAAGTCATAGGTTTTTAAACTGAGGTCTGCAAGGGAGTGATAGCTGGTGTGTAGAAAAACAGAAGAAAAATAACGTACAAATGTGCAAGGACGAGATTAAACAATTAATTAATTAAACATTTACGTTGCTAGATTGGATATAATGTGACATTATTATGGTTTCATTCTGCTTTCTAAAGAATGGAGAGAGTCATGAGATTTAAAAATCACAATTTTTTTATTCTTCAGGTTAACAGCGCTCTAATGGTTGGTAGAAAAAAAATATAGGCTAGTATCAACTTACATAAAACCATTTTATATATTAGGCGGTCATCTCACTTGTAGGTGCTTGGTTTCTGGTTTCAGATAAGTCATTCTAAATGGTCAATAAATAGGTCCATGGCAACATTTTGGTAGTCAATGCACAAAATATGTTTCCCAGTTTGTCAAATGTTACATTGGAACTAACATGACATTCTATTTCTACATCTGCAGTACAAGTAGCGGATGAATGGTCACAGAATCCACATTATATCTGACAGAGTGATACAAAGAGATCTCTCACTCTATCCATTTCTAGTGTGCTTCTTGCATGCAGCATGAGTACCTCCTATAATCCACTCCTCTGAGGGAAATGCAAAGGGGGAAAAGAGAGGAGATGAAAGAGGGGCTGGGTAGTTACGATGGATTACAGGCTCAGCGAGGCAGTGGGGGAGGCCAGTGGACTGATAATATTTAACCAGACCCGGGTGGACCATCTGGAACCACCACAACCCCCCCAATCAACAGTTCAGCTCTCACATCTGGGTCCTCCTCTGAAGGAATAACTCACATTTGCCTTCAAATGAATAATGCTGTTTTTACAGTATGTGGAAAGAATTTCAACACAACTTCACTGACCTCATGCAAAACAATTCTAACATGATAAGACACTGTAGATCACTTAATTAAGTCGACTTTCTAAAGTGCTCACACACAACGCTCAAACATGTTGTAAACAGACGTCACATTCGTAAAAAATTCTAAAAAAAATCTTCAATCTTTTTCAGGACATGTTCTATTTTGAGCCCATTTATTCTTCCTTCATGCAAGTCCAGCAGTTTATACAATTAGTTAGGTTGGGATTCCCCCTAATTCTCCAGAGCAGCTGCAAACCCATGTGGGGTTGGGGGGGTGGGGGGTGGGAGGTGCATGAACAGGAACAAACACACTGACCCCCAGCCCAAATTGGCCAGCCATTCTGATCCCCATTCCGAAAGCCACTGCACTTCCCGTCTCCAAACTCCAGTCTAAGAAAACAAGCATGCTGTCACTCTAGAAGCTCTTCCACATATTTCAGCAGACCAGATTCTTTTGGATGAGACGGAAGTTGGACTGAAGAATATGTGCACTGAGCTACACTATATTTCTTCAGTATAATTACAGTTCATTTTTGATTTACACACTGCATGTGATTCTATAGTCCACTTATAAACAAGAGTTATGGTTTATTGTCAGTGCCTTTGTAATGTCAAGCCAATAAGTCTGCAATAAATGTTAAACATGTAGTGAACATATCAATAAAAACAGATTTGCCCTTTAATCCCCATGCAAATGCAAACATATATTTCTATGCAATATTTCTTGTTAAAGAAAGAATGTGTGCTGACAGCTTGAGGAAAACAAACAATTAGGCAAAATCAGTCAAAGTCTGTTGATCCAACATTAACATATGCCAGTTTTAACAATGGAAAATGTGATAGGAATGCTAAAGGTTGGAACATTAAAGGTTTTAAAACTTAAAGGAACAGCTCACATGTCAATTATTAGTCATGACTCATGTACCCTCATGTCATTCCAAAGCCATATGATTTCTCTCTCTCTTTTTTTTTTTTAAAGAATATCTATTAAAAGTGAATGGGAACAGGGTCTTTCAAGCTTCCAAATGACAAATAAGCACCATAAAAGTCAGTCCATATGACTCATGCTCCTGCATTACATTTGAAGTCATACAATAGTTTTGTGTAAAGAACAGACATACATTTAAGACTTCACACTTTTGCAACTCTGAAATGGACAACAAATGGCGTGTCAACACCATTTGGCGCTGACTCTTACACGTGTTGTAACCGCACGTCTTTGACATTAAACCTAACACAGTGACAGATTCAAAGGTACCACATTTTTTATTAGCAATTTAGCTTTTGATATTTTTTTTTGTAATTATGAATCTTGAATCTTGACAGTCCCTATTTAGGACTCTTCAAAACATTGTGTCCTGTTTGGCATCAATAAACATGTTGGTTCTCTACATTACCTTCCTGAACACGGATCAGCTCAAAGAAGAGGGGTCAACTGTGTTCATTTTTTATGGTTGTACAATAGCATCTCTGTTTAGGATCTGTGAATGAGTACAAGACTTCCTAATCAAAAACATTCAAAGTTCAGGAAATATTTAGCATGAAGATAAGCGCTATGAAAGTGTTCTACCTATTGCACACACAAATTCTCAACTACTTATAAATGGAAGAAAGCATGACAAAAACAAAACATCAACGTTCCCAATTCCTCCTGATCCACGCCAGAAGAAAAACACTCCGGTAAATGTCAATACACCATTTTCACTTTGTCTTCAAGCCAAGACACTGAGACTCAAAAATGGCTGAGCTTAGCCAACTCATCCAGAGACTTTTTTCCTATTCCTTTGACTTTTTAAGGTTCAGATATCTCTTAAACACAACTCTTCAGACAATATCTGCTCAGCAAAAAAAAAAAGTTCCTGAAAGTTTACCAGTGCTCAAGCCATCAATACACATTGACGCTTCTGAAAACAAAAAAATCTTTAGAGAAGTCAAACCTATTAGCAGGCAAAATTATGACAAAATCAGTTGAACATGTATCAGATGAATGTTGTCAAAGATGGGATTAATGTGATACACTGTAATACAAGACTTGATCAGTTTGATTGTTCCTGTGATTAAATTAAGGTTTTCAGTACATTCTATGATCAACAAGAACTAATCTGAACGGCTAAATATTAGCTTGTGATTTGCAAAAACTCAAAAGATGAAAATGCCTCCACTGAGAACATTTCTCTGTTGACCCATCTGTGCATATAAACTAATGTTTAAAAGTTTGTGGTTGGTCAGAAGAAGTCTCTTTTGCATACCAAGATTGCATTCATGTGATCAAAAATAAAAATAAAACCATAATGTGAAATAGTATTAAAGTTTAAAATAACTGTTTTCTACTTTAAAATGTTATTTATTCCTGTGATGGCAAAGCTGAAATTTCAGCATGATCCTTCAATCATTCTAATATGCTGATGAAGAAATATTTCTTAGGACTATCAATACTATTATTAGTATTTCTTATTATTATAAATTGTGCTGCTTAATATTTTTGTGGAAACTGCAATGTATTGTGTTTTTATATATATAGTGACATTATAAATGTTTTCATTGTCTGTTTTGATTGATTTAATGTGCCCATAAAGAATAAAAAAAACATACTCACCAAAACTATTAACCACTATTAAAATGTACGTTCATTCTGTGTTGGATGTTGAACGGTAAGGCTTCAGCCCCAAAGTCATGTTAATTAGTCATTTTGTACAATTTTATTTTAGCAGTTTCTAATTGTCAGTCTTCATTTTAAAAAAAAGCACAGCCGTTGTCAGCTGCCAGAGGGCAGAGCACAAAATCAAAGCAGATATGCTAATAGCAACTCTTGGACACAATTAGCGAAAAGGAACTCGCTCCATGTGCCACGAATGATTAGCAAATTAACTTTTCCTTTTGATGTAGAGGAGAGAGGTGGCTTATTCCTCCCTCCCTCCTTCCTGCCAGCCTCCTCAATCGGTTCTTTCCAGTACATTCCAGTGAGCTGGTGGACTGGCATGATTGATACAGACATGGTGGCAAATGGGTTTGGCAATAGGTTTACCAACCGTTTATTATATGAAATTGTTCCTAAATCAAGGGATCACATTTCCATTCTTTACCAAATGAATACAAGCAGAAATCAATGATGGATCTGATGTCATAATCAGCTGTTTGAGGACTTCGCAGCTGATTGCTGTCAACCGCTGACAAATCCGTATCTGCTGCTGCGCCAGTGACTTCAAGTTCAAGCAGAGACACAAGTTGTATTTGCTCTCGCAGAAATGTCACCATTAACCCCTCAATATCCAGCTTCAGAACGCCCCTGGCTTAAAACTGTCAGTAATATTTATAAAGCAAATTATTATGCAACACGCTCAAGAGAAAAATAACCTTGCTAAAAGCAAAGGCACAAAATGTGCAAAAACACTAATGTTTTAACGTGTTTTTTGTTTTAACAAGTTCTCCTGAAGCTAATAAAGTGATCAATTGGTACCAGGCTTTTAGACAGTATAACTTTCTTTATTTTCACTTGATATTACTGGTGAACAAACAGATTAGAGGCTTGTTAGCCTGCATGTGTACAAAGGTGTTAGAAGATATATCAATGAGTTTAATTACTTTCATGTGGACAGTTAATGTGTATATTCATTATGGACACATCATAAGTGTCCCTTGTAACTTTTGTGTATCAGTGCATGTGTAAAATTGTAATCCCTTTACCGAAGCACACGCAGTCAGTAATCTGTCATTAAGAGGACACTGCTGGTTCCTGTCATTGAGTCATGCCTTCACTAAATGAGGTCAGACTGATGTGTTGTTTTAATCAACCCAGCCTGCCTCCATTAATTATTCAGCACCTTAGTGGATAGAGAGCCCTACGGGCAGAGAAGAGGGAGAAGGAGAGAAAGAGAGTGAAGGGAGAGTTTAGACAAGACAAGGTTACGATAGGAGGAAATACAAACAGATATTCAGCTGGTAACATAGGCAAAGAAACTGTGTTAAAAATGCAAAATACATATTTGGCATAAACACAAATATTAATATGAACATAATTTACATACAAGCATTTGGCAGATGCGTTAACGCAAATCAACTTACATTGAATTCAAGGTACACATTTGATCAGTTCTTGCTTTCCCTGGAAATCCAAACCCTGACCTTGTTGTTAGCGCCATGCCCTACTGTTTGAGCATCAGGAAGGCTAATATCAGAGAAAAAGCACAAATTAAGCTTGAAATCACAAAGAAAATGGATGATAAATATTCATACAAAACCTCAGTGACATTGAGAGCTACTCCTCTGAAAAAAACAACAAAAAAAACCCTCACAATCCACCTCACACTCAGTCTGCCCATCACACCGTCTGATCCACAGTAAATGTCAGCAGCCATGGAGTGTGAAAGTGTGAATGTGAGGTGTGAGGGAGGCTGGCATTTGGGTCACAGAGCTTCACACTAGCCATCAGGCACAACAAAGAAACTCACGCAAGAAACTCATAGAACTTAATATGGCAATATACAACAATAAGATTTCACAGTAAGTGAATTAGTAAGAGATTAACTAGGCATGCACAATACATCAGTGGCCATCAGCCAATATTAGCATATTTTGTTAATTGCAGCAACAGTCTAAATTTGCATTGATTGGAAGCAAATCAGTTCAAACTAATTTTTTTGTGTGACACTAAACAGTGTTTCCTAATGCAATATAATATAATTAATATAATATAATATAATATAATATAATATAACATAATATAACATAATATAATTAATATAATATAATGTAATGTAATGTAATGTAATGTAATGTAATGTAACATAACATAACATAACATAACATAACATAACATAATATAAAGTTAGCAATCAATAAGATTTAAAGAAATTATTACATTTATTCAGCAAGGACTCATAATTAATCAAAAGTGACAGTAAAGACATTTATGATGTTACAAAAGATTTCTATTTCAAATAAATGCTGTTCTCACAAATTTTCATTAAAAAAATGTAAGATAGTTTCCACAAAAAATATTAGGGAGCACACCTGTTTTCAGCATTGATAATTATGAAAAATGTTTCTTGAGCAGCAAATCATCATATTAGATTGATTTTTGAAAGATCATGTGACACTGAAGACTGCAGTAATGATGCTGAAAATCGAGAATAAATTACATTTTAAAATATATTCAAATAGAAAAGTTATTGTAATAACTTATTAAAATATTGTAATAATATTTAACAATATTACAGTTTGTACTGTATTTTTGATCAAATAAATGCAGCCTTATTGAGCATTAGAGACTTAAAGATATCTTTAAAAATCTTACTGACTTTCGAACAGTTTTCTATTCTATTCTATTCTATTCTATTCTATTCTATTCTATTCTATATAAAGTATCAGTAATCACATCAGTTGGCCATTACGTAAAATGATAATCATATCAGTCAAAATGTTTATATTGGTACAACTAAAAAATTATAAATGCTTCACCGGTAATATGTTTTTCCATGTTTAAGGGAACCATGTCTTGTAACAGCATCTTTCGGATGCTGGATGCCTCTATTAAGTCTTAGCAGTGTATTAAATATACTCCTGCAAACTCACTAAAAGAAAAAAATAAGTCCCCCACACACACACACATACATGTTGTGTTTCCATGTTTTATGGGGACATTCCATAGACGTAATGGTTTTTATACCGTATAAACTATATATTCTATCCCCCTACACTGCCCCAGCCCCTAAACCTACCCATCACAGGAGACATGCTGCATTTGTACTTTTTCAAAAAACATCGCTTAGTGTGATTTATGACCTGTTTTCCTCATGGGGACCAAAAAATGTCCCCACAAGGACAAGGATTTTGGATATTGCCATCTTTGTGGGGACCTTTTGTCCCCATACCATAGGGATTACCAGTCCCCACACACACACACACACACACACACACTGCAGTGATAGAGAGATACAAAAATATTCCATGCTTCAGCAAAAAATAAAGCATGGCATAGAAAGGTGTCATGCTGCTTTCCACCGCCCCTTTATGTTCCCTTCTTTCCTCTCTTCACTTTCTCTGTAAGTACACATATCTCAGGATGGGGTCTGGTGATTTATGAGCTAAAGTGAGAAGAGGGCCAGAAAGCCCTCCCTGGCTCTGGAGCTGCTTTGCCGCCTCCCTCACGTCTTTTATTTCCATCCCTCCCTCTCTGGTTCCAGCGCTTTCTACTCACATTACCCTCTGTTGAGTGATAAACATTGTCTGTGGGCAGTAAATTCAGTCTGAGCCTGACAAGCCTCCAATAAACCAGTCTATTCTCTCACTGTGAGGAGGCTTTGGTCTGGAGGCCCACAGGAAGGGAATGCGCACACACACACACACACACACACACACACACACACACACACACACACACACACACACACACACACACACACACACACACACACACACACACACACACACACACACACACACACACACACAAACACACAAACACACAAACACACACACACACACACACACACACACACACACACACAAACACACAAACACACAAACACACAAACACACACACACACACACACACACACACACACACACACACACACACACACACACACACACACACACACAAACACACAAACACACAAACACACAACACACAAACACACACACACACACACACACACACACACACACTGTGTTAAGAGGGACAAGATACATGTGGCGTACATCATGCGCATCAAAGGAACAAATATTGAACAAACACAGGAGACAGATTCATATACACTCGCACAAAGAAACAATGATCAACAAGCGCCTGATTAAAACTCACTTGAAAGAAACTAGCCGGATATGCATGCATATAATGATCAAAAGCCTCAAATGTTTATTAATTACACATGCAATGAGCTCAACTGAAAATACGAAGTGATCAAAAGGTGCAAATTAAAAACTAATTTCTTAAAATTGTCTTTATTTCTTTTTCATTGACCAGAATGGCATTACTGTTCTGCTTCAGCTCATTTTTATATCACCTAAAACCACAGTACAGCCACTTATGGTGGTTTACCCAAGGCAATGGACTAACTCTGTAATGAGCGGTTAGATTACAATTTGGCAAGCAAATTTACACAGTAAAGGCAATACCACCTGCTGCACAGTGAGCAAGTAAAACGCAAATTACCAGGCAGAAAGAAACCACACGCGAGTAAGAAGTAGCAAATATTGGGCATTTGGAGGACAAATTCACTGCTTCATATTTTGACATTTTGGGACACATAAATGGCAGTTCATTCTTGTATCAGTTCAAAAATCTACCATCAGCTTTCTGAACATTTATAATTTCACTTTTTTGTGAATAATTATTACATATAGTGTCAAATGAGTTCTTTAATTTCGAATTCTCATTTCTCTTATAAATGGTATTATTTGCATTATATCAGCTAATGGGCCCATTGTCCTCGAGATATCAGTATTGGCAAAGACCAGTGAAAAACCCACATGGATTGACCACTATAATGAACCGTGATGCTGCATCCGACAAATGTTCTTATCTTACAATGTTCTAAAAGTTTGCAAAGGTCTAATAATGCCAAAGAACGATGACTGAAATCAAACACTCTCAGAGGTCCAGCAGCACCACATGACGATTTACAGATGCACCCATAAACTTCCAGCCAATAATGGAACAGCTTCTTTTCATCTACTGATGGCAGCTGACAATTACGAACATAGGCAATAAATCTGGGTGGTCGCAGGTGTACATATACTGGCTCCTCTTGTCCACTTTGTGTCTCACTAATTGCATGTTGCACTAAGAGCTGTCTGCTGTGTCCATTTCTTTGATTGAAAGGGTGTTTATTGGCCTCTCTCCACTGAAGTGGCCAGCACAGTCCTTGTGTAATATATACAATATAATAAGACACATTGCACAGAGGCATTGCAAATGCTTTTACATAGAAATCATAAATGCAATTGAATATATACATATATCAATAAATATGAATATTACTATTTATTATTTCATTTTTTTTACTTTCACTTGACTACTAGAGTCAGACTTGCTGTATCAGCTCATCTGTCACAACATAAATCCTGCCTGCTACATACCAGCATTTCCTTTTTGTGTGTGTGTGTGTGTGTGTATGATATGGAATGTAGAGCGGGTGGAGACTGTCACAGCTGGATTGGGAACATCTGTCAATGCAGATTACAAAAATAACCTCTTACACACATAACAATGCGCTTCTGTGATTATACAGTACACTACTCCCGGCTCTGTAGAACAAGACAAAACAAGACGTGAAAGAGGGACTAGAAGCATGAAAATTACACCTGGTTGTAATTTCTTCAGTTTGACAAATCAAGTCAAGAGCTAAAAGAATGTGGGTAACAGTTTACAGTTTCATTTCTGAGTCAAATAAATCATTACAGCTGAGAAAACTTAAAAATGTGAAATGAAAACACTTGTATTTGTATGAATGAGTGCTTCCATAATAACTTACAGGAATGTTGTGGCCCACACAGGCCAGAATTACACGAGTAGGCTTTATGCAGCTTAACACAAATGTTGAGCCATTTAATTATAGTGATCCTCTTTAATATGTGTGTTTATGTTACACAAAGAGCAATTAAAAAGCTATCAAACACATACTAAAGAGTTGGTGGCAATAGTAGTGGATTTGGCCACACTTGTGAGGACAAACGCTAATTATGTCACAGTCCCACAAACTCTCTTTTGTGGCACATGCAGTTCATACAAGTTTAAATTTTCTTCCTTGCCTGTCAACGACTGCTACCAAAAACCATTAAAAGTCCATACAGGTTTTCTGTGAAGAAGGCAGAGTAAACAAGCGTAGGAAATCAACACGTGCTAAATCATTCTATAAATACACGCCCCAAATAGGCCTATTAAATTGCTTAAAGAGTTAACGGCAGCAGGCTTCCCCCAGGGGCCCTGATTTACGGGACATTGTGTGTGTCTGTACTTGTGAGTGGCTGTCTGTATGAGTAAACACAATGTGTATGGCAGCCTAGCGCCCATCTTTCTGCACTAAAAATTTTGATATGCATTTTTAGTTTCATCAATAAATGAGTCGCTTTAAAGCACAGCAATGGACTTGCAAAGTTATTTATACAGGTCCTTCTAAAAACATTAGCATATTGTGATAAAAGTTCATTATTTTCCATAATGTAATGATAAAAATTTAACTTTCATATATTTTAGATTCATTGCACACCAACTGAAATATTTCAGGTCTTTTATTGTTTTATAACTGATGATTTTGGCATACAGCTCATGAAAACCCAAAACTCAAAACATTTGCATATCATGAAAAGGTTCTCTAAACGAGCTATTAACCTAATCATCTGAATCAACTAATTAACTCTAAACACCTGCAAAAGATTCCTGAGGCTTTTAAAAACTCCCAGCCTGGTTCATTACTCAAAACCGCAATCATGGGTAAGACTGCCGACCTGACTGCTGTCCAGAAGGCCATCATTGACACCCTCAAGCGAGAGGGTAAGACACAGAAAGACATTTCTGAACGAATAGGCTGTTCCCAGAGTGCTGTATCAAGGCACCTCAGTGGGAAGTCTGTGGGAAGGAAAAGTGTGGCAAAAACGTTGGTCCACTGTGTTTTATCAAGGGCAGGGTCAATGCAGCTCGCTATCAGGAGATTTTGGAGCACTTCCATCTGCTGAAAAGCTTTATGGAGATGAAGATTTCGTTTTCAGCACGACCTGGCACCTGCTCACAGTGCCAAAACCACTGGTAAATGGTTTACTGACCATGGTATTACTGTGCTCAATTGGCCTGCCAACTCTCCTGACCTGAACCCCATAGAGAATCTGTGGGACATTGTGAAGAGAAAGTTGAGAGACGCAAGACCCAACACTCTGGATGAGCTTAAGGCCGCTATCGAAGCATCCTGGGCCTTCATAACACCTCAGCAGTGCCACAGGCTGATTGCCTCCATGGCACGCCGCACTGAAGCAGTCATTTCTGCAAAAGGATTCCAGACCAAGTATTGAGTGCATAACTGAACATAATTATTTGAAGGTTGACTTTTTTTGTATTAAATAACTTTTCTTTTATTTCTTTTAACTTTATCATTTTTTGAGAATTTTGGGTTTTCATGAGCTGTATGCCAAAATCATCAGTATTAAAACAATAAAAGGCCTGAAATATTTCAGTTGGTGTGCAATGAATCTAAAATATATGAAAGTTTAATTTTTATCATTACATTATGGAAAATAATGAACTTTTATCACAATATGCTAATTTTTTTTTTAGAAGTACCTGTAGCTGAAAATGTGGAAATCATAACTTCAAACAATTTATGAATAAAACAAACAACAAATTTACACTATAAATCATTTTGATTTATCCCTCAATTTAAGAGAGCTCAATCACTACAATGTGTTAGTGGCCAGGGAAACTTATGATAAAGATTTGGCCTTCTAAGTCTATGTCTATGTCCACACTAGTGTGTTTTCGTTTTAACACGTCTATACTGCGACTGAAAACGCACGTCAGATGACCATTCATGCACACTGGGCATATGCGTACAAGTGAAAAGACACTTGCCACTTGCTCTAATAAAATCTTGCACCTTGCGCATGTAGGCAGCTGCGATATTATAAAATGCAGAGTTTAACTGCGCAATGGCTGCTAAAAACGCAACGCAAAGCTTGCAGTTTTGACTCGTTTATATGGTCATCGTGGCTGGTCTGTTATTGTTGTGTTCCGGTAGCGTAATGTATATAAATAATACTGATTAGATTAATTACTAATACTGAACTTTTTCCATACTCAATTTTAATTATGTTTCTATGCAATGCATTCTGGGACTGCCTTCTCCATAAGGAATGCATGCAATGCCACCTTAGATACTGACCAAAACAAGGCATCCTAGCAAGCAGAATAATTCATATTATGAAACACATATGAAATACATGTTGTTTACATGTATGATGTCACAAAACAGTTACAAAACAAACCTACTGAACTTTATTTATATTTATTGTTTGCTCTTACTGCAAAGGACTGAATTGTGTATGTTACCCAAAGAAAAAAAAAACACATTAACTTTGACATTCCTTTTCCAGTGACATCACCTAGGTTGTGTGGGCCGGTCCGTCTCCATTCTGGTATAGTACACAACATTTTCACAAGCCATTCAATCCTGATGTATAAAATCAGCCCTAATTTTTTTGTTACTGAATATCCTGTTCCATCCATCATCACATTGCGGAAGTAATATGGGTCAGAAGCAAACTACAGGACTGAATCAATGAATCTTTGTTTTATGATCAGCAGACATTAACGTTTTTTTTTTTTTTTAAATGGACAGAAAAGCTCACTGAAGATGTGGATCATATACAAGCACACAAAGGCCTTTTTATGAGTCAGAAGCCAAACCACCTCAGCTGATACTGTAATTATGATCATTTAAAGTTATATAAAAGCAGCAGGCTGTATGGAGTGAAGACTTTTTTCTGAGAGTACCAGTGAAAGTATGCTTTACACACTTACACACACACTTACACATACACTTACACACACACTTACACACACACACACACACACACACACACACACACACACACACACACACACACACACACACACACACACACTTACACACACCTCCCTTTCAGTGCCAAGTGTTCATGCTTGCCCTCATTTCCAATACAAGGACTCGTGAAGGTCGAGGCTGTGAGCGAGAGATCAGAATAGGAGCAATAGCACCAGTTACTTTAACAGGCTTTTAGCGACTTGGGAGTGCAGTTCTTTTAACAGTGTCACCCTGAGGCCTCTCCCAAAGGCATGATAAGAGCCTCCTGCTCTCAAGGGAACCACAGTGTCTCTCCCCATGTACACTAAAACTGACCTCCATTCTGATCCATCATGATGGAGGTCCTCAATGTTAAATGTATTTAAGAGTGAATGTGACAGCTTTAGGTTGTCAGAACGATCCTTCGCTATGAACATATACATCTAACTGATTGTATAATGGCTGCTTTAAAGATTTCAGTTATTAAGAGTTTATTCTCTACTGGGTTTTTTCAACTATGGCCACTTTTAGAAAAATATTTTTGTAACGTTTTCTTATCCGCAATAAACATTACTGAATTATTTCTGCGACATAATCTACAACCTTTGATTTATGCAATAATTGAATGTGACAGAAATGACATTTTAAATGTTTTTGCACAAAAATAGTCCCCTTGTCTCTTGCCCCGCTGAAGCTTATTTCATAGATAAAACAAATAAATGATATGTTCATAATATGTTAAATGTAATGTTTTACAGAATTTAAACGAATGTATAATACGGTCAGTGAAATATTGTTACAATGAACTGTTTTCTATTTGAACATCTTTTCAAATGTAATTTATTCGTTTGAGGTCAAAGCTGAATTTTCAGCATCATTACTCCAGTCTTCAGTCACAGGATGTTATTTTTGGGGAAACCATGATATATTTTTTTCTGGATTCTTTGATTAACAGAAATGTTAGAGCATTTATTTGAAATAGAAATAACGTAACATTATGAAAGTATTTACAGGTTTGTGACGGACATTTGATTAATTTAATGAATCCTTGCTGAATAAGTATTAATTTCTTTAAAAAGACCCCAATCTTTTGAACAGTATGGTAAATAAATAAATACATATTTTCTAATGGCCTTTCATATTTTAAGACTGAAAGGTCTCCGGGTCAAGGACAATTTTAAATCAAACAAAAGGTTGTAATGTGACCATCATATAACAAAAATACAGTGCTGAAGTTATAAAGTCCCTATATTTGATTCAACTGCCAACATACAGACAAAAAACAAAACAACAATAAACCCCAATACAAATAAACCCTTTCCTGATAGTCAGAAAGGCTGCTGTCATTTAGCCAGGAAGATGTAGCTCATGAGCGACAGAGAGAAAAGCAAGAAATTCAAGACCCAAAGGAGAGATTCTTCTCCGAGAGGCCGCCTGACCCAGGGTGATTTAAGATGCCTGCAGGCTGCACGGTCGCCACCCTGTCTGGTTGCCCCCCGCTGCACATTGTGTGGACACTGGGATCAGTTGATGCCGCCTGAGCCAACATGAGATATAACTATTGGTCTGGGTCAATGACTCATCAGATGGCAATGAGGATGCAATACAGAACTACTGTCTGATGATCAACAGTGCTGAAAAAATGCCAAGACACATTATCATATCAGCTTGTAACACCTTTTCATGACGAGTAGAACGGGGACTGTGTGGTTGACACTATAACACAAACCCAGCTTAAAGGAAACTGCAGTCTCGCCAGCGCTCGGAACGTATGTGGTGGACTGACGTGCAAAGACAAACATTTGCGGTTGATGTTAAATGGCTTTAAGGTAAATTGGCATGTTGACAAAAAGGAGAAGTGTAGTCAGGGCTGTGGCCCAGCGGTTAACACGTATGCTCAGACATGATACAGGGTCAAGGCCCAAGTCATTTCCCAGTACAGTTCCCACTTCTTTTCCCCAATATATACAGTCTTTTCTATACTTTCACTGTCAATAAAAAGTGATCAAAATAAAACTAAGCCCTAGATAAATAAAATTAAGCCCTAATAATAATAGCCTTAATAAATAAAAAACAAGGACTTTTCTTCTTTTTTTAAACAAGGATGTATTTAAATTGATCAAAAGTGGCAGCAAAAACATTTATGTTACAAAACATTTGTTTCAAATGAATTCGGAACATTGCATTCATCAAACAATCCTAAAAAAAGAGGAAAACCATTATTTTTAAAGGTGCACTATGTAACTTTTTCGTCCACTAGAGGGCGTCTATTCAAAACAACAAAGGCGTAGTTTGATGATGCCAAGTTTGAACACAGAATCTTGGGACATGTGGTCTTCACCTAACAGCCGGTGGAAAAGAATCGGGATAGGACTCTGGCAGAAATCCTGTTCATGGATGTAATTATTAATGTTACTGTAGTATGAAGCAAAGCAGGACCGAGTGTTGTGGGAGCTGAGCAAGACCACTGGAGCGATTCATTCTATGTAAAAGATGAACACACGCCTCAGGACTTCTATAAATGATGTTATGACGTTACTCTGTGCGTTCACTCGGCGGCTGCTGTGACACTTGTTCACACTCCAGTGAGAGTAAAGCGTTTCTGCAAATTAAAACCAGAAACTGAGGGTAACGCAGATATGACACAATTTACAAGCAACTCCCTCACACGTTCCGGTTCCTTGGTTAAAATAGCAATTTTCTCACATTTACAAATAGTTGGAAACATTTGGGATATTGTAAGTACTCAACTGAACAAAATGTATAACACTGGCCTAGTGGTTTTTGGATATTTTACAGAATTTTTTTATATAGTGCCCCTTTAATTGTAATATTTAATAATTTTACTGTGTTTACGATATATTTGTGGTAGTTTTGAACCATTACCGGTTTGGAAATGACACGAGGGTAAGTAAATGAAAGAATTTTCCATTTTTGAGTGAACCATTCCTTTATGACAACCTAGTTATGACAACCCCCGTGTATGTAATATACAGAATGGTTAGCAACCATTAACAGATGATGAAATAGCACAATAAATAAACTTCTACTGGGATAAATAGGATGCTTTCAGAATTTCAGAAGTCCTTTAACAACCTGTGCTTATAAAACTACTGATTGGGTCAAACCGATACCTGCAGATCAGAGCTGGGCTGTGAAATGAATACGATGAGCGGCAAAGTAAGGTGGAAGTAAACAACATCAGCATGCATCAAATCAGATGGCTCAAAAAAAACAACAGCCATGCTCGTCTCAGACATGAGCGAAGTGTGACAGTGAAACTGTCATGAGCTCGCTCCATTGCTCCGGGCATCCAGAGAAGGGCAGCCATGTTAGACACTTGGAAATGAGCAGTGACAATTCTCCCGGCATCAAAGGTACTCGCTCTGCCAATTCCTCAACCAGGCATCTGAAAAATAGATGCATTTGACAACATTTTCTCCCCTAAAACATACTGTAGATTGACTCTTTGCCGTTTTATTGATATTAAAAGATGAGCACCACAGCTTGATGTGTCTGGACATACGTTAACCACTGAGCACTGTAGATCAACTTAAAATGTTTGGGTTCTTATTTTGCATATGCAGGACGGGCAATTTATCAAAATTAATGAAAATTACTACTCGAGACTAATTATTCCAATCGCTGCCATAAGCAACTGAAGTGTGATTAAACATCCTAACCTACATATGAATGAACTAGTGACATGGTGGCCCTGGTTGGAAGGTTAGGAGACATAAATATCACCCTGACAGGCCCGCAGGCTGAACGCCCAGCCCAAACGCGTCCCAGGCGGAGGCTGCCAGATGCAGATCCATCATCCACACGGCCACCACAGAGAAAATATCTACAGTGAAGAGGAGTAGAAACAGCAGGCTTGACAAACAATGGTGGTCTACTCCTCATTCAGAGAAGATGGGAATCCTGATGATATCTGAAAGCTAAATGACATGGGCAGCCCCTGCCAGAGCAGACAGGCAGCATTTTAACACTTCTAGGAGCCAGAGCGGAACCAGGGACCCTCTGACAGGCCCATCTCCTTACACATGCAACAGTGAGTCAACGACTATAGCACGACATCTATCAAAATGTCTTCCAGACAGCTGGTGCTAGGACAAGCAGCTCTTGTATCGGCCACGGGCTGCAAACCACCAGTTTGACAAGCACCAGAGAGATGTGTCAAACGTGGTGCCAAAAAGGGTACAGCAGGTTTTGGATATGTTTGATCACAAGGTCAAAGGTCAAGTGAGAATATTCTATATAATGGACATAATACTCAAAGACAGAAATAAGAAATACAGTTAAAACACTAACATCTAAAATAAATAGTTTGTAAGTGAATTAAGGCATCAAAACATAATTTATGAAATATGATTAAATAATCAGGTTGAAATCTGTAATAGAAAAAAATATTAAGTTTGAATTACAAAAATAAGTGCTCATTATAACAGAAGGACCTCTGGGATGCTGGTTATATAGTCAATCAGCCAATTAGTTGGAGTTGGTTTGAACTGATGAGTTAGTTTGAATTGATTAAAATTTGTTTGGTTAAAACAAAAGAGTTTGTGTAAGTGGTCTGAAAAAGTTTATTGTGCACTTCAGATTAACATTAGTAAAGGGTGTTGTACCTTTTCTTCAAGAAACAAACCCAATGAGCTCAACAGAGCAGAACTAAGAAATTAACTCACGCAAACATATGTGCTCTTAAAGGGACAGTGCTTTTCAGGAGATCTTTGTTTCACCCTTATCCCGAGTTTACTGTAGTCAGCTGGATCCGGGCTGTATCCAGATCAGATGATGGACCTGCATCTAGACACGACCACAGCGCAGCCCTGAGACAGTACTGACTGTCACCAGCTTGATGAATCCAATCTTTAAGCAGAAGGAACTAGACTAAATATTTTGAATGCTACCAATCCGCAATCTGAATTATGATTTGTGATGACGCCTGAATTATAATCGCACAGAGTCTTCATTCGTTGGCCAGAGGAGACATGGCCCCCTGACTGAGCCTGGTTTCTCATGACGTTTTTTTCTCCATTGTGTCACCTGATGGATTTTGGGTTCCTTAGTTGGGGACACTTAAAGGTGATATGTCATGAAAATTTGACTTTTTCTGTTTTTAAGTGCTATAATCGGGGTTAGTGCATCTACCAACACAGAAAATGTGAAAAAGGACAACCCAGTAACTTGTTTTGGGAAGCCTTTTCTGCAAGCATGTGAAAAAATGAGACGCTCAGATTTCTCTCCCCTTCTGACGTAGGAAGGGGATCATATTATAATATTACCGCCCCTGTCTTTACGTTTCCAATCACGGCGCTGAAAGATTGATCCGTATTAGTGTAGTTTCCTCCCTCAGCCAGTTGCACACTGTCCGCCATTTTCTCCACGCTCGAGCATCTGTAGCAACAACAATGTAAGCAGTGCAGGTGCATTGTTTGAACGAGGGACAATTCAAGGCAGGTTTTGCTAAAAACTTAATGAAAGGATGGGTCAGTACCAACTATTCGTGATCCAGTTTATAGTTTCAGGAGCGAAACTGGTCACGGCATTGATGAAAGCGAGAGCATGCCACTCAATTTATAAAAGTTTATCTGAGTTCTTTTACGGATATAAAGTTTACCAGTTTATTAAGCACCCGCTGAAAAGGCATAAGGTCTGTATATATTTGTTTAATGTTAGATTTAAGGAGTGTATGCTGGTGATACAAGAAGTGTGCATTAAAGTCTTTCTCGCTTGAATTGTGTTTTATTCAGCTCTTACAGTGATTTTCTGGAGTGAAAACAGACGCTTCATCATTTGTGTGATAAACAATAAACTTCATAAAAGTCATCAGTAAAGTTATGGCAATAATTCGGACGGGGTCCACAACAGCAGGCTTGTATTAATAGATTCAACGGAATTAAACCAAACTATCCCTGTTCTATCTTCATGCCGCATTTATTCTCTGGCTCTGTAGGCATTATTGTCCGAGTCAAGTTCGATTTGAACACCGTTAGTTTAATGTTATGTTGTTGTTGCAGGAGCAGTTGAAGCTCCGCCCTCTTCTTGAAAGAACAGGCATGGAGCACTAGCTCGTTTGCATTTAAAGGGACAGGAAACAGGCTATAGAACATGATCTGTGGGGTATTTTAAGCTAAAACTTCTCATACACACTCTGGGGACATCAGAGACTTATTTTACATCTTGTCTCTTGGCCTAATATGTCCCCTTTAATATTCAGTAATATTACTGATTTGAAGGCACTGACACTATTGGATGAGAACTGAACTGAGCTGGATGATGACATCTGTTTTCAGCAGAACTGCTTTATAGATTATATGTAGTAAACTAATAATTGTCAATTTATTTTAAAACGGAACTGAATCAGCACTGAAGCCAAAATGAACTGTTCACATAATTAAATAGTTTTCTGTTATCACTGTAAAGCTGTTTTGAAACAACCTGTATTATACAAAGCGTTATAAAAATAAAGGTGACTTGACTTAGGGCTATAAGCTTTTAGTGACAATAAACTGAGATAAGTATAGACATGGGGTGCATTCAGCACAGAGATAAAATTCAACATTTTATGCTGGCTTTATCATGCATCTCAATCATGCAAATGATTCAACACAGCACAGCTATACGTCAAGGCTAAAGGTCACCTGAACATCGAGGGAAATTAAGTAGTATAAAAATACACTCCTGTCGCATTAGCTAACACATTCTGTTGTTGTTGCTCTGCTGCTGCTTATGAAAAGCCAATGAGACACAGCAGCAACAACATATCAAAAATTAATAAACCGAACCAAGGAGAGTCATCTTCATTTCCCAACAGAACAGAACACAGTTGCCGTGCTTTGAATATTTCTATGCTTTTCTTTCTGCAGGGACCCTGGAGGGAAGCAGGCTGGGGTTGTTGGTAGATGATGCTAACCACTTTGTGGCATTAAACAGTGTTCTAGATTTAACTCAAGTGACGCTTGGGGGAGCTGGTGACAGAACAGAAGTTTGAATCTGAGGAAATGGAGCTATCAAGGATTAGGGCTATACAAAAAAAATACAGCAGACCGGATTTGTTGAAAAATGCCTGGAAGACAGAGCAGAACACAACACCTGACAGGCCTGATCCGGATAACACACTTTATTAGCCTGCACTAGCCCCGCTAACTCTGGTTTATACTGAGAACCTGAGCAAAAATTATACAAAATTGATAAAAAATGAACATAAATAACAAATGTAATAAATAAATAAATAAATAAATAAATAATGTTATTCATAAATCAATCAATCAATAAATGAATAAATTGCATGTTGTCTCTGATATAATGTAGTCATACAAACTATATGTTTAAAGTCGTCATGAAATCAAAATTGACCCTATTTACCTTGTTAGCACATATTACAGGTCTTAGGGTGAACAATTAATCAGTGCAAGTTAAAGGTACACTATGTAGGATTTTTGCAGTCAAAAATCCCAAAACTACAAGGCCAGTGTTAAATATTTTGTTCAGTTGAGTTCGTACAATATCCCAAATGCTTCCAACTATTTGTAAATTGTGAGAAAAGCGCTATTTTTACTAATGAACCGGGATGTGTGAGCATAGCGTCTGGGGGAGTCGCCTGTCAATTGCGTCATATCTGCGTTATACTCGTTTCCGGTTTTATTTTGCAGAAAAGCTTTACTCTCACTGGAGTGTGAACAAGTGTCACTGCAGCCGCCGAGCGATCGCACAGAGTAACGTCATAACATAATTTTAAACACACTTAAATGTATCTAATATGATAAACAAAGCTGAGTTACCTCATACTCATGACCGGAAAAGCGGAGATTGCGCCGGCGACTGTGTCCCGCCATAATAAAAGTCCAGCTGCCCGCGAGGCTTGTGTTGTTCATCTCATTAATAATCGGTCCGGTGGCCTTACTCAGCTCCACAACACTCTGTCCTGCTCTGCTTCAAACTACAGTAACGTTAATAACCGCATCCATGAACATGATTTCTGCCCGAGTCCTATCCCGACTCTTTTCCACCGGCTGTGAGGTGATACCACATGTCCCAAGATTCTGTGTTCAAACTTGGCATCATCAAACTACGCCTTTGTTTTGAACAGGTGCCCTCTTGCGGACGGAAAAGTTGCATAGTGTACCTTTAATACACACAAACAAAAATAGTTTGTTGCAGTATAATCTTTAATCAAAATCTGAAAAGTTACCGGTCTTGAAACGGCGTTCCTTCTCAGATGATGTCAGTTTGACGGCTTAGGTTTGAAAATGTGTAACCACTCCCCTCCAACCGTTAGTCTGTTATGAGCGAGAGATGGAGAGGAGGAGCGCTGAAGTCAAACCATGCCCGCTATTCAATCTTCCATTTCACTTGGAAATACGTCACAGCACTGAAGAAAACTCACTTGCTATTTATGGTTAAGTGGGACTTTAATTATTACCCATAAATGATTTAGAATTTTTTAATATAGATAACTAACACTGCAGGACACTCCTGAAAATGTTATGCGCATTTTGGAAGCACACTTTTTGCAGTGCACTTTGCTGAGTTGCAAAATACACTACATTTACTAGCGGACACTAATGAAATCCAAATGAGACTTCACAGACCTCAGAGGTGCTCAAAAAGAGCTGAGTCATTCATGTCATACTTCACTGACACTTTGTGAAATCTGGTCAATTGCTTTTTTAGTATACAAAGCCTCTATTGTGATAGCTAGTTTCACAGAATCACTTTCAATCTTCATCAAGGAGGACAGGGGTCCACCATTCACTTCCTTTCTAGATACCACACTGAAACACTCAAATATCATGCTAACTAAGATTCCAAAATTGGAGGTAGAAGTATGCTAGTACTGCATAACTCCACTGAGCCCAAATCTAATCACCGTACCTTCCAGCTGCTTGAATTCTGTGCCTGGCAGTTGACACATCATTACAGCACAGCAAGTGACAAGAAGCACCCTGGGGATTTCTTCTAGCGGCTGTTTAAGTCAAGTTAGGAAAGCCGACAATAACAGGCACCTCCATATCCATCCATATTCCATAGCCCAACTCCAGTGAAAGACGATAAATAAAATGCACAGCACCCCATCGATCCGCACTCTCTCATTTGGACCTCATGCAAATACACCGCCCAAAGCCAAACCAACAAATTTATTTGGGTTTCACGGGGATACAGTCTCCTTGACTAATAGGTTTACCAGAGGTAATTCCATGCAAACTTTTGCATCATCCTCTGTAAGCAAAATAACAACGTTCCAACAACATCCCCGACTCCCTTTTCTCACATGGGGCGCCAAATTTTTGACAGCGTGCAGTCTTTCCGCAAGTCAGCATGGGGTGTGTAATAATTAGCCCCCAAGAGCGTCAGAGGGTTGTTCGTCACATAGCACTATGCAGAGAGGCACATTAGTAGCTTCAGGCCCAGGAGGTAGCTGCCGCTGACTGACTGCCAAATCCTCCCTGCCGACGGTGGTTGGCGCAGCCACTGCATCAGTAGCTGACTCAAGATGTGCTCCCACCCACAGAGTCAAAACATTATGTACTGTCATGTCAAGTGCGCAAAGTGGTCGGCAATGTCGCCACAGATCACTGAACAACACTACAACTCTTTCTCTCGGCAGGGATGATTGAAAGGATACAGAGTGAGCACAAGGAAAACAAGAAATCATCCTGTTGTATAATTTACTCATTATGGCCTTGCTTGGCTATATATTAATATTCATGATCTAATCTGATTCAAATGTACTTATTTGGCCACTATTTTGTAAGAGTTTGTTTCCATGAATCAGTTTAAACTGTAATTTTCAAAATGTTGATTTAGTGATTTGCGTCATTGCACAAAATTGCTATTTTCATTAATAGTATTAGCAAAAATGGCATAAAAGTTAAGTTAATTTCCAGGAATGAGTTCAAATGAATCGTCATTTTTTTATGAATCAATTAAAAAAAGTTTTGTATCATTACTCAAACTGTCTGTTCTCAAACACGTTTTAGGCATGTCCTGTCTGTTTCAGGTCAATTCAGACCATTGGTTGAGCCAATATTGCTTTGGGCTGGTTGGGATACTCAAATAGACAGTAATGTTTTGAACGCCACAAAGCAACAATGTTTACATTTACTTATACTTGACGATGGTTCTTCCTTTTAAGCTGTATTAGAGCAAATACATAAATAATCAATAAAATACATCAAATATTGTCAAAAAAAGAATACAAATATTAAAACGATTTTCGTGATATACTGCACAGCCCTACTATTGTTTATATTAAGACGCTAAGAGGAAAGTAGACTTTTTCATGATTCATTCAGTAATCATCAAGTACTCACATGCAAATATTCATGCACAAACAGACCCAAGCAAACACACACAGTTCTAGTTCACGTAAGGACGTTCATAACCCCGGGCACTGTGGGCAGCACTGCATCTCTGTTTTACCCAAGAACATTCCGGTGGTTTTCGCACCTCAAAGTGCAGAACAGGCCAAACAACAGATATTCAGATAACCTTAATATACCAATGGGATCTGACACATTAAGGCCTTATGAAACAGCAGGATCAAGCATGGGCTGTAATCAAATTCAATGCATGTTAACTGAACAAAGCATAAAGCTGAGCATAAAAACATCAGTCAGACCACAATCAAAAATGAACCAAAACTTCAGAGAGATTTGAAATAGTCAGTCACTCATATATTGATCTAAATTATATTTCATACATTTATGCATATACAAGCTATGCTGAAATAGATTTTCAAAAGATAAAAAGAGCTATAAAAGCTAGACTTTCTTCAAGGATTTTAAAATGGTCCCAAAGTGGTTGTTGGAAAATCCAAGCTGGGCTTCAACAGTATTTAATCAAGGGTCTCCTGAGGCTTAATATGGTCAGTGGGTGATTTGTAAAGTACACACAGAAATAGCAACCACCATATCTGCAAGAATAGACTGTAGTGAGCACATCTGCAAAGGACCAGTCAAAGCGACTACTAACCGTTTGTTTACAGGTAAACAAAGAGACAGATCATCCAGAAGTAAAATCATACAGATTATTTAATTGGAGAGCTGCATAATCAATGAATAACGATTTCTCAAAAAGCTATCGTATGGCTTTAGAAGAGTCATACAAACTACTTACATGTTACTTAAACTATTGTTAAAACGTTTGGTGCCAGTAATATATAAAAAAAAAAAAATACTTTTAACAAGCAAGGATTTTGAAATTGATAACTATGATATGGAGGCAGTTTACACCTCAAAGTAAAAAATAAATAAATTATAGTGCAATTGTGAGATATTAAAATAAACAAGTCACAACTGTGACAGCCACATTTTGAGATATAAAATTACATTGTAGAGTAGCTTGTTGTTTGTTTACTCTAAGGGACCATTTACACAGAATGTGAGATGCAAGTAGAACAGAAATGAACGCAAGCTCTTTAGATAATTTATAAAAAAAGTTGAACTTCTTTAAATTTGAGTGCTGCATATTTAGAATGAGTGCAAGATGATGGAAAAGATGCTCTGTGTGAATGGACTCTAAAGCAGCTGTGTGCTGCACACGTAGTCTACGACGTACCTTGACGTGCACCTCTCCAAAAATGTGTCAACATGTCAATTCTACACGGACCGCAAATGCTGTGATTGGTCTGCAAGAACCCCTCCCTCAGGGGTACACATGCAAAAATCTACGCATAGCCCATGGCTTAGAGGCTACGGCGCAGGTCTGACACAGACGAAGTATAAATCAGCCTTAAGGCAGAAATTTTTGGGTGAACTGTTCCCTTAAAGTCCTGCATAATTAGCCTCAGGTCATGGGGGTTTGTTTACTATGTACTTCTTCACTCTGCACATTTCACAGTAGCATACAGAAAACTCTTTCCCAGACCATCATGCTCTGTTATTTAAGTGTGTCACACCTAAATGCATCTTCTAATAGCAAGTCGCAGAGGTTTTACACTGTAAACGAGGGATACTCACTTGCAGGAGATGGAGTGCTGTATCCACTGATAGGAAGTCCTGGAAGTGTTGGAGGGGAGAGCCCTCCTAGCATATGAGGAAAGAAGTAAGGGTAGTGCGGCATAGGGAAGCCTCCTAAAGGGGTGCCCAATCCTCCGGGGCTGGGGCAGGGGTTGCCGTTTCCAGACATGGCACGCTCAGATACAACACTGAGTCCCAGACCTCTGTGCAGGCTATCCGTGATGCCGGATGTCTAATTTCCCATCATGAGCTACTTTTGATAATCCAACTAGGAGAGCTTTGTCTGTGATTATGGGTGCTTACTATTGTGGCTGTGAGACAGAGACAGGTTAATGATTGCTGATCCAGGGTGCATGAGAGTGGTTATGATGCAATTCAATCACAGTGTGCGACTCACAGGTGTACCACTCTTTGTTTTGGTGATATATAACCCTCTGGAAACAACCCCAATGTTCGCTTGGAATAGAAGTGTGTAAGGCAATATATCCAGCACTGTTTGACAGGGATGTTATGTAGCAGCAGTGGTGCGGTGACTCTTCACAAGGACCTGAGCTCGCTCCGATCCACCAGTTTTCAGGAGGGCTGACTAGGTTGATGTGACGCAAGAGGAATCAAGACACTGTGCTCCAGAGGTCACAAAATGCTCCTGGGTCAAACCTGTCAGAGCGAGTCAGTCCAACCTAACGGTGACCTGAGAGAGACAGAAAAAGAGTGGAAATGAACAGAGGACATTTTAAGTTTTCAGGTGTACATTTCAAATAGGCCTAGTGTGTATAGTGACCAATATGTCACCAGACTGATTTATTGGTTGATATTTGATTACACAGCTTAAACGATAACATAGTATACATGGCTGATTTACACATTTATTTTACTAGTTGACAAATTTATTTAGCTCTCCCTAAAAAAAAATCTTGTCAATGGATTTTCTGTTTTACAATATTTTTAGTAAATATCATTGTTCATTGTATCAGTCAATTTAATTTAATTTTGCTGTCATTATATCATAAATTATTTTCCAAATCTTTAAATAATTCCTGAGAAGTACACATTTTGGATTATTAAAATTATGTCTAAACTAAACACAAGTTTCTAAAGTCTGGAATCTGGACCCTAAATGTTCTTGAAAAAAGTCTCTCATGCTCACCAAGGCTGCATTTATTTGAACAAAAATTATGTAAAAACAGTAATATTTGTGAAATATTGTTACAATTTTCAACATCATTAATCCAGTCTACGGTACAGTGTCACCTTCAGAAATCATTCTAATATACTGATTTGATTCTGAAGAAACAGTGCTGAAAACAGTTGTGCTGTTTTATATTTTATTAATTGAAACCGTGATACATTTTTTTGAGAATTCTTTGATAATTAAAAAGTTCAAAAGAACGGCATTTATTTGAAATATAAATCTTTTATAACATTATAAATGCTCTTACTGTCACTTCTGATCAATGTAATGCATCCTTGCTGAAAAAAACCCCATCATACTTTCTTTCAAAATACAAAATCTTACTGACTTTTGAATGGTAGCGTATATTTGTTCTTATGTAAATTAATGTTCCTATATTAATGTCATTTACATATCTACTTCGGTCATAAAACTCTAGATGGTGCAGGCTGATAGGTCCTTCTTGCAATCTGCTAGTAATCACATCACAAACTGATTGGTCTCTGTTGGATCTCTAGCCAAAGAACTTGCCTGCTTAACATTTAAATAGTTTGGTTCTGTGTTTCAACAAGTCTTGCAGAACGTATGCACTCCATTTGTGAGGCAGCAGCGTGTCTTACATGCTCACAGCAGCTTGTCTGTGAATGTACTAAAAGTAGTCTTTGTACTTTCTCTGCACCACCAAGACCAAATACATTAACACTGGCATCATTACCATGCTAAACTATTCAGAGAATATTCAGAGAGTCATATCATAGTCATGACAGAAATACGAGCCCGATCTCACGAAAATGCGTATCAATAGTACGAGTGTGCAATCTCGTAGAATGTATACGCCAAAACTCATTTTGGCGTGCATATACGCCGTTTTTGGCGTGCATATGATACGCAATTTATGGCGTATTATATGTACGAACCCCCCACACCCCCACCCTCACCCTACCCAAAAGCTTGTCATATACACGCCATAAAGTGCGTATCATATGCACGCCAAAAACGGCGTACCATATGCACGCCAAAACTCATTTTGGCGTATACATTCTACGAGATTGCACACTCGTACTATTTATACGCATTGTCATGAGATCGTGTTGGAAATACTGATTCAGGTCATTTTAGTGTTCACAGTACCATACTGACTGTGTTCATTTGCATTTTACAAATATCCACAGAAAACACAAAAAGTCTTGCTCTGTAGATATCATTATCAGAAAGCCATTGAAAAACCTGTAACCCATATATACATTGTTAATCACCACAGACCACACATTAGATAAAATGACTGATTAACTCTGGTTTAATAACCATAGAAATGTGCTCTCGATTCTTACAGTTTAACTGTCAGGCATCTGCAACAATCACAGTGCATCCAGTTTGACATCATACCTCAGCAAGTGTGTAAATAAACTGAGAAATTAGAGGACCTGTTCTTGAGCACTGAACCAAGCTTGACAGCGTGGGAAAATGCTGCCAAGGTCTTCCCTAGTGAGCTTGTTAACTGTAGAGTTCCCTCAGGAGCACAGAGCAGGATCTTCACACAGACTGTCTGTCAGAAACCCTCATTAACACTATCTATCTGGGCATAACCTAAAAATGTGAGTCCACGAACTGTGAGGAGGAGGAAAAACACTGTTTGAAGAACCAGTGATGAGAAAAAAAAAGGCCTATCTATAATCAGTCAGTCTGTCTGTCTGCAAGCCTGTCATGCTTCTTCACCATCCTAGCGTCTATCCTCACCTTCCGGGTTCATTTGTATGACCGTATTTCTGCTCGTCTCTACTCATCCATTCTCTGGACTACACAACAGATACAAAATATTGCACAAATAAATCTACTTCATTCTCCCATATGGAATATGCATTATGAATCTCCCTGAAGGCATGCGGAGCATCATGGATGTATCGCTTGAGATAGCGCTGAAGCAGGAATGAGAAACTGAGAGAAAAAGTATAAAAAGAAGGCAGCAAGAGGGAGAGATCAAAGCCGAAAAAGAGAGAGTGAAAACACCTTATTGTGCTGCACGCAGCTCTCAAATCTCACTCATGCATTATTAAACGGCATACTAAGTAGGTTAAACCCCACTGGTCCCCTTTACATAGCAATGAACTCACTAATTCAAACCAATTCAATGCCAGAGAGTGTGGGAGAACGTGCGATAAAGAGAGATTAGAGGACTCATGTATTTGTGTGAAAGATAGATAGACACGAATAAAGACACCAAGAAGGAAAATCGTAATACAGTAATATCTGTATTAAGCATATTCTCACTAAATGTTATTAGATTTATGACAAGAAAAAGGGTAAATTAAATTAAAATAGGTAAATGTAGTCTTTATTCTATAACTGTTAGATTTCAGGCTAGACTACATGTTAGTGTTCTCCTAAAAGTTTCATTGTTAGCAGATAAAACCTTTAAAATGTACTGTGAACAGCTTTGAAATGTACAGTCTTTATCTTCTGTAAAAATGAACCAAAAATATTGATGACTCATCCTGCACTAAAAAGTTTGGTCCAATCAAATGCTTTCAAGAATAATGTGTTTAGGCTCAGTAATATATCGATATATTTTTTAAGAAAGAAAGTAATTAATATTTTGTTCATGAAATAATCCTGAAACAAATGTATCATGGCTTCCACAAACATGTTAAGCAACACAACTGTTTTCAACATTGATAATAATAATAATAATAATAATAATAATAATGTTTCTTGAGCAGCAAATCATCATATTAGAAGGATTTCTGAAGGATCATATGTGAGACTGATAACTGGAGTAATGATGCTGAAAATTCAGCACGGAAATACATTTAAAAATATACTCAAATAGAAACCGTTATTCTAAATTCTAATAATATTTGACTTTTACTGTGTTTCTAAACAGAAACAGAATTTCTATTTATTTATTATGTCCTGATCAAACTTCATGCTTCAAGAGGAAATCTATGTAAGAAAAATGTGCTAGCAAGGAGATCTCGCCGGATCTTTATGAAACTACAAACCCATTGATATAAGATCTGACAACAGCTTTTATACGGTATTATCATGATATTGAAATAAGTTGCAAAAAAAAGTGTTGTAATACTATAACAGGTTTAATACCTTTCTTATAACAATAATAACTGAATACACAATAAACAAAAATGTATAAAGTAAACAATATTTAAAACAGATCAAAGTGCAAAAGAATTATAAAGAACAATAGGTAACACTTCACAATAAGGTCTCACTAGTTAATTCATTACCATTAATGAATAGCTAAATGTTTTGCAGTTATTGTTTTTGATAATGTTAGTTAAAAAAAAAAACAACTGTTAGTATATGTCCATTATTGTGATATATCATATTACCATATACCGGCACACAGTTATGAATCAACACAGAATCAAAACACTCAACTGAGGTGATGGTGCTTATGTCCGCGACAGTGAATAAGGGACACACATACACACAAATAATCTGACAATGAAAGTAAACGTGGGTGAAGGCACACTAGTTCCCATCAAATCATGCACGCAAAACTTGAAGGTGATGCATAGCTCAGCAAAAACATTGGCATGCACACACTCAGAGTGAGAAACTCATGTTTCATACCAAAACATCAGAAGTGCCCTCTCTTCACACACACACACACACACACACACACACACACACACACACACACACACACACACACACACACACACACACACACACACACACACACACACACACACACACACACACACACACACAATATGGTGTATATTATATATTTAACATCTAAGCAGTTGATCCAAATAAATCAGAACGCATTAACAAAATCAGTGACAAAATAGTCAAGTTCATAAAAAGCATATTTATGAATAGTTTCATATGACTAAAAAAGCTGACCACAAACTTTACGTTCTTGCGCGATGGAAGCTCTTTTGAAAGAGATATTATAGCTGACTGCATTAGCAAACTTCAAAAAGTTACTAAAAAGTGTTACTCTAAAGCAGATGCACATCTGCTTTACAAACAAAATCTATTGAACATACCTAAACCTTTATTACTACAACATTTGCAATGTTTTTACCCATTTTTATTTAATTTTGATTGTTTACAATTTTATAAATATATTATAAAAGGTATATAAGCCTTTAAATTGTTACCATATAAAATCTATTTAAACTATTTGCTCATACTTCTGTACTTTCATGTATGATATGATGAAAAAAAGGCATGCTCTTTCAATCAACCATGTATATTTGTATGGAAGGAGATGTTTCATTAGAAATCTAGTACTCTGCATGTCATAAATTATCAATTTTTCTATATATGGACACATACAGTGCAGGCACATTCACATTCATTCATCATGCATGCTCTTCAGCAATGCACCTTCACAATCTCATCTTATAAATGTTTTAGTGCTTACCTTAACCAGCACCACATGAATATCATGCAATAGTGTGTGTGTGTGTAGCTGTATTTAGGCTGTATATCTGCTGAAATATACACTTGCATAAACATATATGTTTCAAAACATGCTGTTTGGTTTTCTCTTGGACAAGGGAGAATATTTTTGAATGACAACAGGGGATAGAAATTGCATATCTTGAGGCTATGATGAGAAAACTGAGCCTGAGTATGTGTGTGAGAGAAGATGATCTGGCAGACTGAGGGAAATGTGCAATAACAAAAGGTCAAGGTTTGTGGCCCAAGATTCAGGAACCTTGACCTTTGCTATTTCAACATAACTGGGAGAGACATATGGTCCTACTTTTAGGAGCTCACAAACACACATGCATGCATAAACACACACACACTTCAGTGTTTCCCTTTCAATTTTCAAAGTTGCCTGTGGCATTGGTCCATGTCTCACATATTTGCACTAATGAATGACTTAAATGTCAGAGTCAGTGAAAGCAACATTCAGCAACAGTAGTACAGGCTGCGACTGTCAACAGTATTTATTGTAATATATTATCATGCTAAACTATAATCCTGCAAAAGAAACCATGAAAAACTGTTTAAAGTGAAGAATCCGTGTATCATTCGTTCTTTTCATATTCAATTAAGAATTCAAATTCTGAAAATCAAAAAAGGACTTGTTATTTCTTTATTCGTTTACAAATACAATATTGAAAAAACAAATAATGACTCGTTTTTTGTATTTCCGATTACATGCTCAAATCGAAAATGGGAAATACGAAAAACGCCTACAGCACCAATCTGATTTTGATATTTAGTTATCCAACTTGGCATGACCCGGATGTAGCAGTGAAACAGGGTTGCTGATGCTGAGTCTGCATAACAAAACCCACATGGCAACAAAACCCAGATTGTGAAGCATAATAGTTGCCATTTTATTTCATGTCGACCTAAAACGTGTCCAAAATGTTTATATTGTGGAACAATTCAATAATTTTAACTTAGAAAAGCTGTTTTCTACTTTATTAATGTTTAAAACAGTTATGGTGCTTAACATTTTTCTGGAAATCAGGTTTATTTTAGGATTCTTTTAAAATGTATTTAGACATTTTAAAATCATCCTTTACCAGTTTTCAGCCATAGCTTGAAAATAAATATCAGACAGAATTTGAATATCGGTGCATCTCTAAAAGCACCATTTTGTTAAGCATGCTTTAGTGCTACAGCCACAACGTAGGTCTCAAAGCATCACTGATCCAAAAAACAAATTAAAAAAATTATTGCACACACACACACACACACACACACACACAATGATATACAATATCTGGCCCGACTGCTAACAAACAAACCAATACCACTGGGGAAGACACCGCCCTTAAAAAACACTCCCTAATATGACTGACATTTACTCCGCACACACATTTAGATATAAAAACTCCCTCAATACATGTTTGCAGCCAAACTGCACAGTTAGACACAAACCTATGTGAAGGGAGAAATATTTGAGGAAAGTGACACTCTTTCCATGAGAAAACTCCTCTGGGGACACTTAATTGTGCTGCAAGAAACGTTAGGCCAAAAGCCCTTGGAAAGAGACCACACATTAAAGAGGAGTAAGAGTATTTGGCAACCTTTCAAAAGAAAGAACAGGGTGTGTAAACACACTGCAAGGCAAGTAGAGGTAAAAAATAAAGGGAGCTGGCAACCTTCCTGACAGGTTTTACGGAGTAAGTGGTTGGATTGAATCAGCCAATGGAAGTTTAGAATAAAAACGATTCCTAAAGGATCTGGCTGCTGTCTAGACCACAAACGGAGGGGGTTTTGAATGCCATCCCCAAGGACTTCCTGGACTTGGACTGCTGGACTCATTGATTAGCGTTTGTTCAAGGCCAAAGGTCAATACATTGTACTTGGCATGGCCGTGTCTACAAGCACCACTGTCAGATAAAGTGCTTGCAGAACATAAACACACACAAACCCAGAAAGAGAGAGAGCAAGAGAGAGAGAGAGAGAGAGAGAGAGAGAGAGAGAGAGAGAGAGAGAGAGAGAGAGAGAGAGAGAGAGAGAGAGAAACACAATTTCCTCTGAAATAGAAGGTTGTTTTTTGCTTCAATGTCTTTCTGTTAAAGATGTCTCTGTTCATTAGCATTAGCCATTAGAGAGCCATGAGAGAGAGAGAGAGAGAGGAGGTGGGGGAGAAGGGGGAAGACAGAGAACGAGAGAGATGATGAAAGTCCATAGCCCAGTAATGGGCTCTATTTCCCCTTCCCCTCGTCCATTAAGACAGCCAAATGAAATGAAGGGAAATGAATTGAGACTGCAGACATGTGGTAAAGGAGACAAGTGGGAGAGAGGGAGGGTTCGAGAGTGAGAGAGGGGAGGTAGTTTCAAAGGTCATTACTATAGGTATGAGATGAGCAGAGGTAATAAATCTACACACTAAACGAGGACTATCACCTTTATGAGGGAAAGAGAGCTAAATGCATGTGTACGCCATGCATATAGAGCGTGCCAAGGGAGCATTTCAATTAGACAGGAAGAAAGGCTTGATCTATATGCACACATAATCACTATTCACTCAATGCATTTGCTGCCTGCATGTTAGGAGCAGGCCTATTCTTACAAAAACACATGTGTTGCCGTGTTTTGTGTATTCTACCATGATGCCAATTAGGACTGATATTAAAATTCGGAAAAATTTGCAGGTAATTATTTTCAGGGGTACAAAATGGTGGAGCAGCATGTCACTAAAGTGGCACTCAAGGAAGGACCCTCTTTTGACCTTTGCGGCTACACACAAGCAGGAACACACACACCTGATATTTGAGAAAAGGTTACCGACTGGATGGTGAGTGTGTGTTTTATCTGCGGGTGGCCAGTAAGATTAATCGCATCCATCAAATATAATAATGTGACCAAAATTCCAAAGCACCTGTTGTTATGGTACATATTTGCAGAATGAATAAAAATATCTGTATGCTATAATGAAGACACAATCATTGAACTGATACAACTAATACTAAAATTCAGATTAAAATATACAGTGGGGCAAAAAAGTTATTAGTCAGCCACCAATTGTGCAAGTTCTCCCACTTAAAAAGATGAGAGAGGCCTGTAATTTTCATCATAGGTACACGTCAACTATGAGAGACAGAATGAGAAAAAAAAATTTTTTTTTTGCAAATTATGGTGGAAAATACGTATTTGGTCAATAACAAAAGTTAATCTCAATACTTTGTTATATACCCTTTGTTGGCAATGACAGAGGTCAGACGTTTTCTGTAAATCTCCACAAGGTTTTTACACACTGTTGCTGGTAGTTTGGCCCATTCCTTCATGCAGATCTCCTCTAGAGCAGTGATGTTTTGGGGCTGTTGCTGGGCAACACAGATTTTCAACTCCCTCCAAAGATTTTCTATGGGGTTGAGATCTGGAGACTGGCAAGGCCACTCCAGGACCTTGGAGCCACTCCTTCGTTGGCCGGGCGGTGTGATTGGGATTATTGTCATGCCGAAAGACCCAGCCACATTTCATCTTCAATGCCCTTGCTCATGGAAGGAGGTTTTTACTCAAAATCTCACGATACATGGACCCATTCATTCTTTCCTTTACACGGATCAGTCGTCCTGGTCCCTTTGCAGAAAAACAGCACCAAAGCATGATGTTTCCACCATGCTTCACAGTAGGTATGGTGTTCTTTGGATGCAACTTAGCATTATTTCTCCTCCAAACACGACAAGTTGAGTTTTTATCAAAAAGTTATATTTTGGTTTCATCTGACCATATGACATTCTCCCAATCCTTTTCTGGATCATCCAAATGCTCTCTAGCAAACTTCATACGGGCCCGGACATGTACTGGCATAAGCAGGGGGACACGTCTGGCACTGCAGAGTTTGAGTCCCTGGTGGCGTAGTCTGTTACTGATGGTAGCCTTCGTTACTTTGGTCCCAGCTCTCTGCAGGTCATTCACTAGGTGAAGCACAGGCGAAGCACTGCTACATGCACAACATACGCTGGTATGTTTGACAGAAGTTTGGGGATTTCATGTGTTGCGTGATATCTCTGCACCCAAGTAGCAGTGCCTTGCCTGTGCTTCCCCATAATATAGTCCCAAGTCAATATCTGCCTAGGAAATCATCTAGTCTTAATCTGCATCGCAATTTGTATTCGTTGTGAATATGCAGGTTACAATAAGTAATTAGGTGGGTTTTTTTTTTACTCAGGACACGCTAGCTGGAAACATAGGATTCCATTCATTATGCTAAGCTAGGCTAGCAGCAACCCTGCCAAACTGAAACAATGAATGCACTGAGACAAAAATGCATTTGCCCACATATCTAAATGTAGGAAAGAAAAACGGTGGAGTGTTCCTTTAAAGAAGAAGTTACAGGTCTGTGAGAGCCAGAAATCTTGCTTTTTTGTAGGTGACCAAATACTTATTTTCCACCATAATTTGCAAATAAATTCTTTAAAAAATCAGACAATGTGATTGTCCGTCTCTCATAGTTGAAGTGTACCTACCTATGATGAAAATTACAGGCCTCTCTCATCTTTTAAATTGGGAGAACTTGCACAATTGGTGGCTGACTAAATACTTTTTTGCCCCACTGTAGCTGTTTTTTTATTTTTGTTTTTTCAGCAGTGAGTATGTGTGTCAGACAATTATATTGTCATATAGAACCTAATTATGAGTGTTTGTGTGAATTAAAGGAATAAGAGCGAAAGAAGGAGACTATACATGCCTCTACACATGTTTCCATAGTAACCAAAAGTTATGGAGTCTTTACACAATTGTGTGTCTGTCTCTTAAGCCTACTTTTTTATGATCACCCACCTAGACTGTTTCTTAGAAACCCAAGGTTGTCCTCTTGTTACCAGGTGATCTTTTTTGTGCCAGTCAAGAACACTTGACTATTTTGTCACTGATTTTGTTAATGCTTTCTGATTCATTTGGATCAACTGCTTAGACGTTAAATATATAATATACACCATATTGTGTGTGTGTGTGTGTGTGTGTGTGTGTGTGTGTGTGTGTGTGTGTGTGTGTGTGTGTGTGTGTGTGGACTGGTAATCCCTACGGTATGGGGACAAAATGTCCCACAAAGATGGCAATATCCAAATTTTTGTCCTTGTGGGGACATTTTTTGGTCCCCATGAGGAAAACATCTTATAAATCACACTAAGTGATGTTTTTGAAAATGTAAAAATGCAGCTTGTCTCCTGTGATGGGTAGGTTTAGGGGCTGGGGCAGTGTAGGGGATAGAATATATAGTTTATAATGGTATAAAAACCATTACGTCTATGGAATGTCCCCATAAAACATGGAAACACAACATGTGTGTGTGTGTGTGTGTGTGTGTGTGTGTGTGTGTGTGTGTGTGTGTGTGTGTGTGTGTGTGTGTGACATCTCGCTTTTGCTTTTTTTCCCCTTTTCCTAACAAAGTCAACCATAGCACACATAACCCTATTACTGAGGGGCTTCAAAATCAGGCCACCAGGACACAGAAAATGAGTTAAGAGAGATTGGCTGAGGCGTGCTGGGCTCTTATTGCACACAGAATGAGGCAGAAACCGAATTCTTGACCTCATACCCTAACTACGGAAATTATGGTCACCTTCATCCAGCAGATCATTTTGAACCTAAAATGCATCTAATCCATTGAAGTGCCTCTTTCTATCTGGATAAAACCCCATGAAGTGCAAACCATGCATTATATGAGATGCCTTGCATTAGAATATGGCCAGTGGAACAAACAAGAATAAGCTGAATGTGACCGACAGGCTTTGAGGTGAAATATTAGTACAGAGTGATTTATGAATATCCTGAAATTCAAAATATCATATTATAAGTATAGCCAAAACATCTAAAAATTATAATTCTTTCATTATTAACCACACTTATAATTTTAAACTTGTCTTTCTTCCAAAAACAGAGAAGAAATTGACAATAGACGTGTTTCCATCCAAAGTAGTACATTTTAACTTATGCGCAGAATTTAAATATTGCATAAAACATTTGGAACATTGAGAACAAAATTGTCACTTCCTGATAAACTAGCATCAACTATCATTAAGAAAATTGCGGCAGTATTTTTTTTCGTAGGCTATACATAAAAAAGACTCAGAGCATGCACAATAAAGGCAGTCATGTTATTTTGTGTTCTGAGGCATCCGCCTGCTGTTTGGGAATGTGGACATTTAAGAGTTCTGGGACTGGGAGGTAATTACAGTCACTTTGACGACATAATTTGCTCAGGCTTTTCTGAATGACCAAAACTATATTTCAAATGCGGTGCAAAAATATCGGTCTGCTGGTTGGTCCAGTGATGCTATCCTATAGTGCAGGGAAGCGTTTTAACTTTTTTGATATGCATCGAGGAATTTATTCTGTAAATGTGTTCACATCGTAGTTTTTGTTCATGTTTTCTACCTCAAGCAAATGTTTTTCTATGCACAAAATTTGCGCATTTATCCCAATATTTTACCCCAATATCCCAAAATGTGCATAAAAATAGGTGGATGGAAACAAAGCTATTGTGACAAAATGGATATACGAAAGTTTTGAGGAGGGCACTGAAATTTAAGTTGTTATTCATTATCACAGCTATCAAATCTCATTCACATTTATGTACCACTCAAAATGTTATTTTTTTAAAGAAAGCTCTTGTGCTCACTAATGCAGCAAATGCAGTTCTTTCTTTTTTTCAACATCATTACTCCAGTCTTCAGTGCCACATGATCCTTCAGGAATCACAATAATATGCTGAAGAAACATTTATTATTATTATCAATGTTGAAAAAAGTTGTGGCAATTAATATATTTGTAGAATTCATGATGGTAGAATGGTAGCGAAGTGTATATACAAAAATATCTTATTAAGACATGTCATGGCAGGTTTGACATCATTGATGCCAAGTGTCATTCTATTGTCTCATAGCATCAAATTTGAATATGCATATTTTAAAATTGCATGCATACAATTTGAGAGAAGATTTTCAGTAAATAATGACTTAGTTAACAAAATTCCAGTCTTTTCTTTAGAAAAAACTATGAAATAAAGATATGGAACAGCAAATAAGTCACATGGACTACTTTTATGCTGCTTTCATCTCTTTTTTTTTAGCTTTTTTAGACAGCCCTTGGTCACATGGTCAATAGATGAAAAAGAGTTTCATGAATCTCCTCCTCTTGTGGTATATGGGGGGAAAATGTCATACAGATTTGGAATGACATGGTCATTAAATGACAGCAGAATTGTAGTTTTTGACTGTATTATGCCTTTAATACTAAATTCCTTTTTGCAATGTTTAATAATTCTTTGGCCAGGTAAACACTGTTTATCATGCCAACCAGTAATTAAACCTGTTTGCACATTATACTTCTGTTTGCACATTACATTATACCCATTGTTTGCACATTTTACTTATATATATATATATATATATTTTATGTTAACCAGTTAGTTATTTATTTTATCTTTTACTTGATTACTTATAATTCTATGTTGAGTACTTTTTATTCTATTTCTATTTTTAATTTCCTCCTTGTGTTTCTTGTAACTGTTATTTGCACTGTCTATGGAGCGGACCTGTTTACATTTCACTGCCAGTTATATATTCTGTATATAATTGTGTATGTGACAAATAAAACTCTCTCAACAAAATATTGAATCACATAAAAATGAAAGAAAGAGAGAAAAGAAGGACGAGACGGTCTCAGAACCTCAGCTAAGCAAGATAATAGGTATGACTGGCAAAGAGAAATGAGGACACTGGTCAGAGAAAGAGAGAGGGATAGAAAAGAAAGAGCGAGAGCGAGAGAGAGATGCATGATACAGAGAACTACTCACACTGTAAGGAATAAGGGTGTCTTCTGTAGGAGGGTGATGGGCACATGCAAATGGCTTTTACCCCACCAAATGATATTGGATTCTGGGAAACCCATCTGTTACGTGGCGCCCACACCAGATAATAATACGAGGAAGACGGCGCTGGAGGAGAGTGGAAGGGGCCGGGGCAGAAGGGGGGAGGGCAGATGATAGATAGCAGTCTGAGTTTTAATCAGCACTGCGCCTCTAGCGCTTTCTGCCCGCCTCACCGAGACTTATCCGTCAAGCGGCTCACATGACCCTAACTGAAGAGAGAGAAACTCTTTCCCCTCATGCATACCTTTCCTCCCTCCTCTCTTCAACTCCTTCCACGCCAGCGAGAGATAGATAGAGAGAAATAGAGGAATATCTTCTCACACCATCTCGCCGAAACCGTGCTAAAGGGCAGCGATTTTAAGGCCGACGTACAGAGTTTCAGCATGGAGGGTCGAACTGTTTCACCTTCTCTCAAAATTACACAGGAAAAAGATCTTACCATGAGTGATATATCATCACACTGAAGTGTAGAGTGAAAATTCAACTTGTTATCTGCATGTTTTTAAGATGATACTGGGGAAATGATCTTAAAGTGATCACGGACGCAATACAATCATGCTGATTAGCATTGGAAAGCTAATTAAAAACAAGTGAAAAGCAGAGACATACGCCTCCGTTGGCACATGAAACAGCATCATCTATCACAGCAGAGGGCCCCGATAGCAATGAAAGCCATATCTCTGGGTTAGGTAGATGAAACAGTGGGCTGAGTCTGGAGTAACAAAGGCATATCATTTCACATGACTGATACAGCTATAAGGCTTTAATATGGTTTGGAACGCTTCTGCCCCTAATGATGCTATTACCGGCAATAACCAAACCCCCTCCGATGGCTTTGGCACAAACAGCACGCTGCCTCATAAACCAAGTCTACAACTCTTAACCCTTTCACGCCTTAGAAGATATTTCGACAACAAACACTTAAACTAAAAGAATTTGAGAGAAATTCATTTTCTCCTCATTTTATTAAAATTGACAGTAAAGACATTTATAATAAAATATTTCTACATTAAATAATGCTGAGCTTTGGTAAATCCTATCCATTAAATAATACATTAAAACTATATCAGTTTCCACAAAATTATGAAGCAGCACAAGTGTTTTCAACACTGATAATAAAGTTACTTGACACAAAATCAGTATATTAGAATAATTTCTGAAGAATCATGTGACACTGAAGACTGGCTAATATATAAATATAAATGCAGTTTCATGGTGTATATACACTCACCTAAAGGATTATTATGAACACCTGTTCAATTTCTCATTAATGCAATTATCTATCACATGGCAGTGCTTCAATGCATTTAGGGGTGTGGTTCTGGTCAAGACAATCTCCTGAACTCCAAACTGTATGTCAGAATGGGAAAGAAGGTGATTTAAGTCATTTTGAGCGTGGCATGGTTGTTGGTGCCACACAGGCCGGTCTGAGTATTTCTCAATCTGCTCAGTTACTGGGATTTTCACGCACAACCATTTCTAGGGTTTAAAAAGAATGGTGTGAAAAGGGAAAACAACCAGTATGTGGCAGTCCTGTGGGTGAAAATGCGTTCTTGATGCTAGAGGTCAGAGGAGAATGGGCCGACTGATTCAAGCTGAAAGAAGAGCAATAACCACTCGTTACAACCAAGGTATTCAGCAAAACATTTGTGAAGCCACAACACGCACAACCTTGAGGCGGATGGGCTACAACAGCAGAAGACCCCACCAGGTACCACTCATCTCCACTACAAATAGGAAAAAGAGGCTACAATTTGCATGAGCTCACCAAAATTGGACAGTTGAAGACTGGAAAAATGTTGCCTGGTCTGATGAGTCTCGATTTCTGTCGAGACATTCAGTTGGTAGAGTCAGAATTTGGCGTAAACAGAATGAGAACATGGATCCATCATGCCTTGTTGCCACTGTGTAGGCTGGTGGTGGTGGTGTAATGGTGTGGGGGATGTTTTCTTGGCACACTTTAGGCCCCTTAGTGCCAATTGGGCATCGTTTAAATGCCACGGCCTACCTGAGCATTGTTTCTGACCATGTCCATCCCTTTATGACCACCATGTACCCATCCTCTGATGGCTACTTCCAGCAGGATAATGAACCATGTCACAAAGCTCAAATCATTTCAAATTGGTTTCTTGAACATGACAATGACTTCACTGTACTAAAATGGCCCCCACATTCACCAGATCTCAACCCAATAGAGCATCTTCGGGATGTGGTGGAACGGGAGCTTCATGCTCTGGATGTGTATCCCACAAATCTCCATCAACTGCAAGATGCTATCCTATCAATATGGGCCAACATTTCTAAAGAATGCTTTCAGCACCTTGTTGAATCAATGCCACGTAGAATTAAGGCAGTTCTGAAGGCGAAAGGGGGTCAAACACAGTATTAGTATGGTGTTCCTAATAATCCTTGAGTGTATACAGTATATCGCTAGAAAATTTGGCAGATTTTTACAAAAATAATTTTGCTTTAAACGTCTGATCTGAATGTATACTAGTGGCACAGGACGTGACAACTGCTCAATTTTCTGTGTGTCAGTGTGTGATAAGTTATCTCATACTGTACATAAATACATTAGCATTTCAGGGAAAAACAGTATTTTACAGTAAACTAAGTAACCTTACATAAATAATACACTATCCAGTGTTACACATTGTACATATCTCGTCTGCTTAGCATAATGAAGACTGGAATGACTCAATATCATCGAGGCCTGACCAAATATCAGACTCAAATGAATGTCGACCGCAATCACAACACAATAAAACAGCATATCACCCCTTATTAACCATAAATTCAGTTCCCAAATCGAATAATTTCAACAATCCCTACAAATCGCTGCACATGCATCACAGAGTGGGCGTCCCAAATTTATGTCAGCCAGCTGTTACGTGCCAAAACAAGCCATCATCATACAATCCTTCATTACGACAGTCCGTAGGATCATCATATTATTCCAGATGAAATCCCTGGTGTCTAAAAGAACGATTGCTTGTGTCAGATACTGAAAATGGCAGAAAACTGCAGCCTGCTTTTTGATTCAGGGAGCAAAGTAGAACAAGTGTGCCTGCGAGCGCTGTCATTATCCCTTGGCTTCAATTAACATCAAATGAACATCAACTAAAATACCCTGATTTAAAGAAGCCAGCAGCAACTGAGCAGAGTGGACGCACATTTGATCGTTTACTATATATGCAAACAAGCTATAGGGAGAGAGATCCACTTGTTTGCCAGATCGTATGCATGAGAGAACACACACTGACAAGACTGAGCGATGTTTTCACAAGGAAATGAGGAGGGAGGTCTAGCCATTTCGAGTGGGTCGGAAGAGACAGGCAGAGCGGTTCTCGGACATCCCTTAGAACTTTTTCTCGTAACGGCACTCGCTTGATTTTGAGCAACGACAACAATTACATCCTTTTGCTGCTGCGTGCAGTTTTTGAGTCTGACCCACAAATCCCTCTAACTCGAGCAGCCAAAACCAATCTCTTCTCAACATTTTTTTTTATATTACTCCTCTCAGCGTGCATGAGATGTCTTTTTCAACTGCAGATACTTCAAAGCGAGGACGAGAGTCCCAGTGGGAACGAGGAGGAAGCAGAGAAGATAACATTAAAGTGTTTGGGGTGATGCGCGTTCGCCAAGTTCCCTCCGCTGAGCCGCAGGGAACCACTCTGAGAGGAGAAACCACATGCTTTCTTTTCTTATAAAGGATGTAAACTACATGTTAATGAGCAAGAGAGACAATAAATTATTTGCAATGTTTTTGGGAGCATTGTGGGGTCATTATGCTCCTTTTGATGTGAATCTATTTTGCTTTTTGTCGTAGAGAACTAATTAAATGGCTTGTGAGTTGCATTGGAGATGTATTTCATGAACTATAAGTAACTTCCTGGAAACAAAAGTACAGTAAAGCACAACTGAAAAAATCCACTCAATTATGTCATAATTTACTCACCCTCATGCTGTTTCAAACCTGAATGGCTTTCTTTCTTCTGCAGAACCTTTTTTTGCCAATGGGGACCAAAACAAGATTGAGCACTATTGACTTTCATTGCAAAGAAAAAAATACTTTAAAATATAAAATATTTTGTGTTCCACAAAAGAAAGAAAGCAAATTTGATTTATTAAATACAATGATTTTGAATACAAGTCAAGATCTTGAGGCTACAAAACCTGAACTAAAAAGACTTACTTAATATTCAGCAATATTATTGATTTGGCTGCACTGAAACAAAGTAACTCACACAAAATACAAAATATTTCAATTTTGAAAAATATATTCAAACACAACCACATTCACTTTAGATATTGGTCTTTTAAAGGAGGAGTTTACTTTAGAATTTCAATTTCCTGATCATTTCATAACCTCACGTTATTCAAGATGTTCATGTCTTCCTTACTCCAGTTGAAAAGAAATGAATGTTTTTGAGGAAAACATTATAGGATTTTTCTGCATAGTGGACTTCAATGGGGCGCAACGGTTTGAAGGTCCAAAATGAAGTTTCAATGCAGCTTCAAAGGGCTCGACACGATCCCCGACGAGGAATTAGGGTCTTATCTAGCGAAACGATCTGTCATTTTCAAAAAAATATAAAAATGTATATACTTTATAACCAAAAATGCTCTTCTTGCTTTGATCTGCGATGCGTCATGCATTACGTCATCACGTTGGAAAGGTCACACTTTTCCAAGTATGCGAAAGTACTGATCAAGTGTTTGCAAAGATAATGTGCAAAGACTAAGTCAAACACCCTTCACACAAAAAAAAAGCAATGATGTTGGACAATTTTGAAGTTGGAAGAGAAAAGGAGATGGAGTTTTCCGCCCTACCAAGGTACTTCTGCCTACGTCACGCGTGACCTTTCCAACGTGATGACATAATGCATGGTACATCACAGATCAGAGCAAGAACAGCATTTGAGGTTAAAGTATATACAGTATATACAGTATTTACATTTTTATATTTTTTTAGAAAATGACTGATCGTTTCGCTAGAGAAGACCCTATTCCTCGTCTGCAGTTTGGACCTTCAAACTGTTGTATCCCATTGACGTCCACTATATGGAGAAAAATCCTGGAATGTCTTCCTGAAAAATCTTAATTTCTTTTTGACTAAAGAAAGAAAGAATGACATGTGGGTGAGGAAATTATCAGGAAATTTGAATTCTGAAGTGAACTACTCCTTTAACTTTGGAAAGGACAGGTCTCAACTGTCCATATCCAAATCTACATCCACAGTCAACTCAATTAATTTTCAGGAAGACCATTTTAGCGTTCTGCATCTGTGTTAACAGAGCTGTCCTGTGTGACTAGGAGTGACATGATTTATAGTGATGGATTTTGGAGGAGGGAAACAGACTCCACATGAAGCTCATATCCTGGTTGGCATTCGAAACGCTCTTTAAGATGATACAATCTGATTAGTAGCTACATGGAAATAAAATATGACACGCATCCATTTTCTCTGTTCTTTTTTTGACGCCTACCTCATTTATTCTCAATTTCTCCTGCTGTTGAATTCTTTAAAAAGGGGCCAAGTAAAACAGCTTTAATGACCGAGTAGAGTTACCTGCTGCTGAATTTCTCCGTCTTAAATCTCTTCAGATAGTCACAGGAACAGTACCACACCAGAGAGAAACACCTGAAAGAGAAAAAGAGAACGGGATATAGCGGTTTAGGGCACCGAGTACAGATGAGAGAGAATATACTCTCCGGCCCAGCAGACATTCACACTAATTGAAACTGACAAAGATGTTTCATTTATTATTCTTTAGGAAGAGGCTTAGAGTGAAGGGGGAAGTAGCATATGACACATAATAATGACAGCTATAATGATATTTTCTAACTAAATCTATACAATACGTGTCATGATATTACAAAACTGTAAAGCCTGTAAAGTCATTCAAGCCTGTTTTATGTTATGATTTTTGTTCATAGTTTGGATTTTTATTGAAAGGAAATAACAGTGTGTTTTTGTTTTTTACATGCTTGCAGTGAATTGTTGCAAATCTACTTTTCTTCTACTAACTATAATTCAGAATTGTTGGCATGACAAATAAATCAAATTTAGGGGCAAAAAAACCCCATCACCTATCGCTTTTTTCCCACCCTTAGTGTTAACCTAGAGCACACTTGTAAAACATCAGATGCATTAATAAATAATTCATTCATTGACTTCAAAGGTTCTTGCTCCTGTCAAAGAATATTCCAGTGAAGTCACTTAAAAGAACCTCTTGACATCCGGTGACAGGCTTTGTGATTTATAAACGAGGTGACAACAAAGAGTCATGTGTTTCAGGCAGTTGGAAGGTCTTGATTCATGGATTACTGAAGCTTATTTTAGAGGTCAAACTCATCAGGGGGATTGCGGCTACATATCAGACATATCGAAGGAGGAGACAGAAGAAGTGCAAGAGATGGAAGAGCGTGATTTTTCTTTCCCTGACATTTCCTGTCTCATCATGTGCTCATGCTTATTGTGTTTGAATCCTTAGTAAGAAAAATGTGACAGCGAAGGAAAGGTAGTGCGTGCATGCGTGTGTGTGTGTGCGTGCGTGCCAGAGAGATTGCCCTCACTCACCCTCACAACACCACAGCCACTTAGTGTACTTTGAGAGTGAGAGAGTGATTGCATTTGTGGGCTTCTGTTTGCCGAAGTAATGTCTTTAGACTCCAACCTACAGTGAATGTTCTGAAAGATTTGCTCTCTTACTCCAGCAAACTTGGAGTAAAAAATAAATAAAAAAACTAAACAAAACTGAAACAAAATGAAATGTCAATAAAGTGTATACATACTTATGTATATGCATTTGGCAGATGCTTTTATCCAAAGTATCTTACACTGCATTCAAGCGATATAATGCTTTTTCAATGCACGCATTCCCTGGAAATTAAACCCATGATCTTTGAGTTGCCAGCACCGTGCTTTACGGTATAATCTACAGAAAGGTTTTTTGAAAATAATAAAATGACAATGCAGAAATCAACAAGCACCGTTTCTGCTAAATCTGATCTCATAAATCCAAAAGAATCAGATTTGTTCAACGTTACCTGTCTACTCCTTCTCAACTGAAACTCTGTAACAAGGTGCCAGTGATGGACCTTCAAGAGCAGATCGCCCAGGGACACTGAAATGTCACTTCACGCAGCGCTGAGGCCACATGTGCCATCTACTCAGTCTGACAAAGAAGACCAAGCTTTGTCAGCAGGTCACCTGTTCTGTCCAAGTGCTCTGCTATCAACAGTGGTCTCATCACCTGTCCCGACCTTCAGATGGTGCTACGTGTACAGAGTGCGTGACATTTTAAAGAGGTGACAGCAATAGCGCAATGGTGTTCCCAACACACCAGGTTCCTTCTATTTCTGTTTTATTAAAAGCCAACTGTCTCCTGTAGACAGGAGTTCTTCCATGCTTTTGACATCTCCATCAAGATGGCACGTCACCTTGGAATATACATCTGGGTTAAAATGACCATAAATTACAGGCACTAACACAAGAAATAATAACAAAGATTCAATAATTTACATTTGAAATAATACAATGGGGTTTTTCCACATTTAAAGCTGTGCTTATGCAAACAAAATGATTGGCAATGAAAATGTTTGTATTAAATTAAGAAGAAAAAAAAAGCATTTTTATTAGTGGTCTCAGACTTTTGGACTACACTGATATTGTTTTTTTTGTTTATTTTTTTCACATTAAGCTGAAAATTAATACAAATTGGAGTGAAAGGTGCTTACATTTTCATTAAAACAATGTCTCAATTACAACAAAAAAAGCCCCCTTAATATAGGCTTTATTCACTTATAATATAAAAATATTATTTCTCACTTTCCTTTTGATTTTGAGGTCAAAATGTTCTTGACAGCCTTGTGAGTTTCATTACTGTTTGCAGTATGCCATTCTTGTGATTGGTTAATTGGGTTTATTTTTACCCATAGATAATCTGCTTTCTAGTCAATGCTGTCTTTAATATCGCTCATGTTTTTAGAATTACATGATGACGCTGAACAGAAATGCCTTTCCAGGAATTAACTGATATGCAGCTATGCAGTTTAAACCGACACCTGTCATTACATAAATTATTACGCAAGACTACAGAGCTGAACAGATTGACAGGCATTGGAGTCATGAGACCACAGTTTCCCTGACTGACCCGAGTCTTATTAGAAGAAAACTATCTTTTACAGCGAATATGCCAAAGGTTGCCAGACACTTCGGAATTTATTAGTCGTCTGCAGAGAGAGAGAGAGAGAGAGAGAGAGAGAGAGAGAGAGAGAGAGAGAGAGAGAGAGAGAGAGAGAGGGTAAAGAACAGGGGAGACAGAGATGTGTGGGCTTCAATCTGAAAGAGTGTGGAGTAGAAGGGTAAAAAAGGGGCATCACATATTTGTTTTTTGGAGTAGTGGATTAGACAGACAGAAAAAAAATTATTCTAGAAGACAAATTATCATAGCAGGATGACCACGAACATCCACCCGTCACTTCCTAATGGATGATGACCCTGTAAAGGCTAAAGGTCATCCTTATCCCCCGCAACCTCTCCTATCTAAATAGGACCACCCTCTAGTGACAGAAGATGAAGCACCTCTACCCAGTGAACTCTGCAAAACAATCTTCTATAGTGGGGGTCTGATTGACATTGAGACTGGGACTGGGAGGCCTTGTGAAAAAAAAGAAGTGTATTTCTGTATGCATAAGAAAGAAAGTAGCGAGAGATAGAGACAGACTCAGAAATAAAGAAAGATATAAACATATCTAAAGACTGACCATACAAATGTCACATGAGTTAGCGTGTACAGTCTATCTTTCAACAGGGTGACTTCCGGTCCTCATGTCAACACCTGTCCAAAATAGCAATCCAAAAATCCCAAGCAGATGGGCTCCTTCACTAAATGACACACAGGAGGGAGAAATGGACCAATCTTTATAATGGAAAAACAGCCACCAAACTCAAATGTCAAGAGTTCTTTTATCCACACAATACTCTCACCTTAAAATGGGTGTCATTTTCTGTAGCAACAAATGGAACTAAATTGAGAAAGGAAAAGAAAAAGCTTCTTAACAGATTTCCAAACATTCATTTTGCCACGGTCCCTTTTAAAGCAAGTCAGTGCACTCGGCAGCCATATTGGTTACGCCTCATAATATCCACTTGAATGGGGAAAGACCAAAATGTCTAAAACTGCCAATATTATGTTTAAATAACAAATTTCAGACACACAATCTGTAAACAATAGTCTCAGATTCATAACTAGTGTTTTATAACTCAAAACAAGCACAAAATCCAGCTAAGCACATGCACATTTAACTCTTTTAACCAGCAGCATAATTTTTTTTTTTTTTTTAATCCAGCCACCATCAGCATTTTTGATTATTTTCACAAAATGTTTTTTTTTTTTTTACAGTATTTGAACCGCTTGCAGAATCTGTGAGAATGTGAATAATTTTAACTAAAAAAAAGAGAGATCCTACAAAATGCATGTTATTTTTTTATGTAGTGCTGTCCTGAATAAGATATTTTACATAAAAATGTTTTACATATAGTCCACGAGACAAAAAAATAGCTGAATTTATTAAAAAGACCCATTCAAAAGTTTATGAACCATTGATTCTCAATATTATGTGTAATTCCCTGGATGATCCACGGCTGTTTTTTGTGATTTCCAATGGTTGTTCTTGAGTCCCTTGTTTGTCCTGGGCAGTTAAACGGCCCAATGTTCTTCAGAAAAATCCTTCAATTTCTGCAAATTCTTCATTTTCCAGCATCTTTTTCATATTTGAACCCTCTCCAGCAGTGACTGTATGATTTTGAGAGCCATCTTTTCACACTGAGGACGACTGAGGGACTCACACACAACTATTAAAAAAGGTTCAAACATCCACTGATGCTCCAGAAGGAAACACAATTGGGGGTGGCGGATTTGAAGATCGAGGTAAATTGTACTTAATTTGTATTCCAGGGAAACATGTAAGTATCTTCTGTTGCTTCTGAAGGGCAGTATCATACAGTCACGGCTGGAGAGGGTTCAAATATGAAAAAGATGTAAAAAAAACTGAAGGAGCTGGAGGATTTTTCTGAAGAACATTGGGCAGTTTAACTGATCAGGAAAAACAAGGGACTCATGAACAACCATCGGCAAACAAAAAAACAGCCATGAATCACCAGGGGAACTACACACAGTATTGAGAATCAATGGTTTATAAACTTTTGAACGGGTCATTTTAATAAATTCAGTTTTTTTTTGTATTGTGGACTATACAGTAAGTAAAATTAAAAAAAAAAATAATAATAATTATTCAGGACAGTACTAAATAAAAAATAAAAGCATTTTGTTAAAATGATTCACTTTTTATAGATTATGTAAGCAGTTCACCTACTTTTTCTTGCAACTGTAAAAAGAAAGGTACATTTTATAAAAACAACAACAAAATACTTTGTCAAAGATTATTGCACATGTATAGCTCACATAGCATTGAGATTCTATAGCTGAAATACGTAGGCTATCTGTGAGTCCATGTGTGTTTTTAATGAATCATTCTAGAATTATTGGGCTTATTCTGCAGGGATCTGTACAGAAAACAATAAACTAATTACACAATAGAAGAAAGATAATATTGAAATAAGCAGTGCTTTATGTTTTTCAGGTAAATCTGTATTCAGGTTCAGAAATTGAATGATCAAATGTAAAATAACAGGCTTCACTGTATAAATACAATATAACTAATAATTATTTAATACATATTATCTTTTTTAAAACTACAAAAGTAATTCTCTCTTTCCATTTTGATGTTTGATCACCATTGGTGACACAAACAGCTGCGGGTACATAAGGCTGGCTGCTGTCCCTTTAAGACGAATGCACAGACCTATAATAAATGATAATACGTTTCCTTTCTCAATTGTTTGCGATACATAACCGACTGGGTTTATGAGGTTACTCGCTGAGATGGACATTTTGACTTAATTTTGCGCCCGTTTAAACTCAAAAGAAAATTAAGTCAAAATGCCTGCATGCTGTTATCTGTGCGCACAATGAATCTGGCGTTCACATGCTGTCTGCATGGCTCTGTGTGCGCACCATATGGACCTAGTGTTCGTAAAGTTGGTCGTTGCCATCTTGGCAGCGTGTCATTCCCAGATACCTGAAAATGGGCAGAGGCGGGATGTGGGTGGAGCTGAGGTGACTGGTTGCTGAAACCACAGCCGCCTAGCTCGGCCATAATGGCAATTCACATGTCACTCAAGTGGTCATTCCCTTAATTATACAGAACTTTAAAATAATTTAAATGTTTGAATTATACATTTTTTTTACCCCCCTCACAGTTGTCATGAAGGGCAAAATTAGCTATATAGACCAAAACACTTACTGTACCAGGCGGCAAACATATTTTTTTCTGCTGTAAAGTTGGGCATTTTAACATGGGAGAGATACGGATTTGACTTCCATTTGGAGCCCGTGTCTAGCGGCCAGTAGATGAATTGGAGTTTACATTTCCGCTTGGTGCGCACAGAAAAGTGTGCGAGTCCTCTTGCGCTTGATGCCTGACATGACTTAAACACACGCAGATGATACAATTTCATTCTATGACGTTTAAACTTGCAATTAATCCAAGAATCGCATGTGCACATCGCAATATCGTTGCTAAAACAATATATCATGCAGCCCTACTGGCAAGAACTGCAAAAAGTAGCTAATCTTTTCAAGCAGGTTTCCTGACCAATGTTGTTGTCTGTCATTGGTCAAGTCAAACAGATAGCCCCGCCCCAAAGTAAACTCCAGAAACAGGTTGAGTCAGTGTTGCTATGTGAATGCTTTAACAAATGAGTTGAAAGCACTACAGAGCCACATTGTTTTTACCAACAAATAACTTGCTTACAGTTGTAAAAACTAATTTTAACAATTACATAACTACAATTTGCAAACTAAAAGAAAAAACAAAAAAAACTAAATCTACCACCTAAACAGACAGACGGTGTGAAAGACAACCCATATACACAAATAAACCACTTTCCACACCAGCCGGCAGACAGGTCTGAAGACAGGAAGCATCACTTATGTTATCTGTGTGAAAAGCCAATGCCACATCTCCCGTGGTAGCCAGAACTGTAGCCTAAAATAAGCCGTCAGCAGCCGGGCTAACAGGGACGAAGCGGGTGACTAAACACGACATGGCACTGGCTTTAGCCGAGATGAGAGGAGAGTGGGGATGAATCATGGGAACAGGCGATCCCTGGAGGAAAGCCCCTGCACTCAGAACACTCCGTCCTTGGGAGCTGAGGATTGATGGGAATCGAGTGATAAAAACCAAACTGTCCTTGAGTCCCCTGAGTTTGAGACACAGCCGTACTTGCTGAAGTGTGTGCCATGGCCACATGTTTCCCCCGTGGGTTCAGAGGCTGATGCACGATAGGCCTGTGTCAGGCTTTTGTCTGAATTCTTACTCCAGCCTTCAGCTGTAAGATGTATTAGGAAGGGAGGCGGATTTGGAAATGAGGCGTAAGATTGAATAGTTGCTTTTAAAGGAATGGGTCAGACGAGGTGTTTCGGCAAAGAGGGGAGGGAGTGGTGCTGACCAATACAATACAGACCTACATGATGAGAGAGCATGTCAGGATATCGGAAAGTCTCTGAAAGTGTTATATCACAATGCTTGAAAGTGTGAATGTATATATCTGCTTTGAAATCAGGAAGTGTAGATGCTCTGAATAGGGATCAAACCGCCCTCCTTTTTGGATGATCGTTGTATATTTGAGAAAGCTAGATGACATGAGATGAGAGCTTATCCTTTTATTGTCTGCTGTGGAACAGCATGCAGCTGTTAGTTGTCTTCAGATCTTACAACATCAGAATAATAAAGCACTTCAAAAATAACATTAGTGTGCATGGATTGCTGAATCTGTCCAACATATATAGTGCAAAATCAATTTTCTGAGCAAAGCTTTAAAGGCATAGTTCACCTACAACTGAAAATTCTATCATTTTCTCATATGTATGTCCTTCGAAACATGCACGAAATGATCTCTTCTGTGGAACACGAAAGAAGACATTTCTGTGACCATAAAAATGAAAGTCAGCGGGGTCCAATGTTGAACATCTTTCAACATTGTCCTCAGTTTGGGCGGTGGCTAAGCAACTCACCTTTTGCGTTCCATCAAAAACGTCCCTTTACTCAAGCCACAACTTAAACTTAAACAATCCACCTTCAGAGTGCTATTACATGACAGTCAAATTTACACAGTACAAACAGTGTATGCTTGCTCCAAACAGAACAAACTATATACTCTAAATTCAGTCATTTTGTTTAATTGTTTGAAAGTCTGTCCCTATATATCAGTAAAGTGCCTCAGTGGTCTCTAATAAATTGACAATGATGTAAGTATTGAATTCCTACTAAGCACAAACACACACACACACACACGCGCGCGCACACGCACACATGCGCACACACACTCTCTCTTCTACATACAAGAAGATGTGCGGCTCAAGCCAGTGACCGCACATAGTGGCACTCCAGCCTGAGCCGGTACATCTCTTTAATAGGCTGCTATTGACCAGCTACCCAGACTCCACTACATGCAGATCGATTCTCTGCCCAGAAATAGCCTCTGGAGACTGAGATCCGAGGAAGCGTGGTACTGTGTGTACACTTAAGCAATAGACTGCATTTCTGAGCTCCACTGCTGTACTTTCTGTTTTGTGTGTCTCTGAACAGTGAGGAAACCAAATCTTAGAAAAGATGGTAAACAACCTGGTGCTGCAGGTGAATTTGAGTGCATCCATTATAACAAATCATTTACTTTAAGGGTTAGTTGAATGAAACGAACAAAAATGAAAATTCTGTATTCATTTACTCACCCTCACGTGTTTCCAAACTTGCGTTCATCTTCGGAACACAACTGAACATGTTTTTAAGGAAATCTTAGATTCATGTCCATTGACAGCCTATGCAACTACCACTTTGATACTTAAAAAAAATTCATAAAGAGAACATAAAACTAATCCATATGAATTGAGCGGTTTAGTCCAAATTTTCTGAAGACACTCGATCGCTTTATATGAAGAACAGTTTGAATTTAGGCTTTTATTCACATTTTACATTGATCAACAAACCTAAACGGAAGCTCAACCAAGCTTGTGGAAGCATCAAAGTGGTGGACTGTCAATGGAGGGACAGAAATCTCTCCTAAAAATATGATCACTTGTATTCCGATGATGAATGAAAGTCTTACAGGTTTGAAACCACATGAGGGAGTATATATACAATGACAGAATTTACATTTTTGAGCAAACTAACCCTTTAAATCTTAATCAATATTCTTTCATTCAATGTAATAATTACACATTGTTTACATGTATTTATGTAAATAAAATAAATGTTTGAATCATTATCTCAATTTGGAGAGGACTAGTTTTCCCTGAGGTCAGGAAAATGTGTGTAACACAAATATCATCCAAGACTGAGCATGTCTGTTTTCCTCAAACAACCTTTGTAAGGTTATGAAGTAAATTACCAACTGTTTTTCAAAAATTCTAGTTACAGTTGCTCAGAGCTTCTTCATTATGTACTTTGAGCTTTTGTCCAACTTTATGGGTAAAACATAAACGTTTGCAGGTCACGTTCTGCTCTCATCCTGTGTGACATAAATAGAGAATTAAATGAATAAGGAGATGAACCGTGTTTCCATGCGTTTTTTTTTCCAGCAAATTTTGGGGTAAAATCACATTTTTAAAAATCTAGACGGAAACATTAAGATGCATATCAAATTTTTATTTGTGTAAATATAGGCATGGAACCTTCCCTTATATATCATATATCATCACGTATATGTCTGGTTTATTTAATGACAAAAGCATCTTTAATCACATGACCATCCATAAGGGAATACACACTCAAATCTTAGTAAAAAAAACAAAAACAATTCTCATTTTTCTGATGCCATCTGAATCAGTACATTGAAATGACCACCTCAAACATTGTTTGGAAACCGAATCCCTTCTGAATAGTGCTATTGGCTCTATCGTGGATCTATGACACATCAGAGCTCAGAAACCTTTCCTTTGCAATAGCTAATCACAGCCAGATTGTGTTTCATTTTAGAAGCTCCGTTAGCATGTAGAAAACCTGAGCACTGAAGAGTGAGGCGTAACTAATCTCATCGTTTTAACCAGAGCTGTATTTTTTTTTAAACTCTGGAAAGTGGGGCAGTGAGCTGTGCCATGAAAAATTGAAACTTCCCCCCTCCGGGCCCATGAGCATAAATAGAGAGGCCTTACCCCTTCTTTCTGTGCCCCTCTAGTAACATCAATCCTTCTCTAGACTTGTGCTATCATTGTGCGAAGGTGAGGATTAGGGCGAGATTAAAAACTGGAGACTTTTGCCCTGCTCAGGGAACCAGATTCCCAGATTACAGATCAACCTCTTTCTGCTTGTGGTGATGACAGGAGCATTGTTCATTTGTTTGTAAGTACTCAGTCAGAGTCTAAATGTTAAAGTCCAGGTCTTTATTGATAAGAACGTCTTAAAAAGAAAGTCCAAAAGACCTTTGAGATGACAGGAACACCAGTGCATTGGCTTTGATTAACTAAAGATAGCGTGAAGAAAATGTGAAGAATACAGGTTCCTGCGAGGAGGGTTTAGAAGTTTACAAAGTAGTTTAGAGACAAAAACAACAGCTTGTTGGTGAATGTGTTTTTTCCCTCATCTTTACCAGGAGTAATACTGTTCCTAAATCTTTAAAAATCCAACTACGCTGACCTACTGAGTTTTTCAAAGACCTCTTAAAAAGAACAGCTAACTCAAATTAAAATTCATACAGAAATATTTCATCGTGACCAAGGACTGTCAAGCTGCAATAAAGACGAAAAAATATCACTATAAAAGCAACATTAAAATAGTCCATATGTATTGCAAATCCACAGGCTGAAAGCCATTTTTCACTCACAAATCAAATCATTCATGCAAATCATCGAAGCTCTCAGATTAAATACAGTGCATATTTCTCACCATGACGCTTGGTAAAAAAACACACAAGAATGAATTATGTTTGATAGTGTTAATGTATAACCTGAATCATAAACAGCGTATTTGTTTTGAGAGCCGCATAATGATGTGCATGAATAATTTGATTTGAGAGTAAATAATGGCTTAAATTTCATTCTGTTCTCAAAGTAATCATACAGACGTGGAATACAGCGAATGAGTCATTATGGACTACTTTTTTTTAATGCTTCACAGCAGAAGGTCACTGTTGTTGTATTAAAAAGAGATGTGTAAAGATTCTTAAAAATTCTCCTGTTGTGTTCCACAGATAGTTTAAAGAAACGCTGTCGATTTTTGAAATGACCAAAACAAACACACCTCTAACCAAAATGATCATGCCCCTCTCTTGATAGCTCCACCTCCAAATTTACAAACACGCTAAAACAGGTACCGCCCCCATCATGAGTGTATACACCCCTTACTGCTGATTGGCTACAAATGTGTTTTGGTGTTTGGTCTGGTCCACTTTTAACAGCTTTTCTCAGAAAAGTTGGAACATCATGAAGACGAAGAAATTATGAAAGATTGTTCATTTAGGGGTGATCTGGGGTGACCTCTCTATGGCTATGTTCAGACTACAGGTAAATGTGACTCAAAAAAATATATATATAAATATTTTTTTTTTTACTCAAATCAGTTTGTCATGACAGTGTGAACAGTGCAAGCCACATGGAATCTGATCTTTTCGATTCCACTTCCATATGTGGTCCTAAATCCGATAAAGGTCAGATGTTTTGCATTGTGACCTCATATCGGAATTCATGTAACTTTAACGTCACTCTAGATCAGTGGTTCTCCTGAGGACCTCCCACTACTGCACACAGTTTCCTTGATCAGACACACCTTATTCAACTCATCAGCTCATTAGTAAAGACTGCAAGACCTGAAGTGGACCTGAAGTGGAGGAGGGGGACATACAAAATGTGCAGTGGTGGGGGGGTCCCCAGGACAGGGTTGAGAACCACTGCTCTAGATCGTCATTCGTCACAATTCTACACTCATGGGAGTCACTTCAAAGATTTTACATACCCAAAGTTATCAAGACAGTCAGAACATTTACACTATTACAGTGAGTGGCAGCTCTAAATACTGTAACTGCAAAACATCATAAATATTTAAAACTCTGCTCTCTTCTTTGTTTTTATTATTGCCTTTGCATAAATTCACTGGGTTTCACGGCAGATCCAGTTATAAATGAACACATAGTAGCTTACTTTGATGTCCTCCATGTTTACTTATATGACAGCATGCTGTGTGTCGTCTTTTCATCGTCTTTTGCGCATACGGGTGAGTTGATCAGTTGACCATGATCTATAATCTGATATTGGCCACATTTAAAATAATGTGAACAGCTATTCAAAAAAAAAGAAAAAAGAAGAGCTTTGAGGATTTGAGAGTTGAGCACTAAGGCTCACAGTGTAAACGTAGCCTATGCGGCTGGCAATAACAGAGGTTCATCTAACACACTTTTGTTTCACACAGTTTCTTCTTTAAAACCTTTTTGCTGATATAGCAGTGTGCATTGTTCTTCTACTTGATTAAACACATTTCAGATGCCCTTTTGGGTTTATTTTACGTTCCCTGCATTTTAATTTTTGAAGTTTGTTTAATCTTTATGCTTATTACTTGTGTCCTAATAAAAATAGCCTACTATTCATAACAGACATTTCCAAAGGGTAAAAAAATAATTAAAAAAATTCCCACAAATTTCCTGTGACTTTCTCCTGATTCTTTAAGTGTTTCCACCAGGATTTTGAACCCTGTGTGTTCTTGCACAATCTGAACAAATGAATAGAGGACAGTTTTAGATGGACCCTGAACCAATAAACCATGAACAAAGGTCATTGCATTGCTGTGCTAACACTGCAGTGATCATGAAACATGATTAACATTAGCTGTAATGAAGAGGGAGATCCCTTTGTTCATCCCAACAGGAGCCTGCACAGGACACATTTCTTTTCTCAAGTAAACCCTGGTGACTTCTAACAACAGGATCTGGCAAGAGGATCATGAGACGTCCACAGGTACAACGTGTACAGTTGCAGATCGGAATGTGAATGTAGGCAAGTAAACTTCACGTGAGACATTCAGCACTGGCAGATTCACCAATCTATCAGCTGTAGAAACACAGAGGTACTGCCAGCGCCATACAGATGTTGAGCCACATCTGCCTTCAATCACACATTAAAAACATGAAGAAAAAGGGTAGGGAATACAGGTATTTGGCAGACGCGGAGCAGACATGTCAAACTGAATTACTGGGGAACAATTGATGGGCTTACAACAGCACAAAATCCACAGAAAAGGAGCCATTGGTTCGTCAAACACAATACACAAAACACATAAACAAGACTTACTGGCAAATCAATACTCTCTTAGCTTTTTATTGAATACAAACAGTATTCAATAGTAACGTATTCAATAGTAACGGTAACAATATTGTGAGGCAAAAGAAAGATTCTTGGGATTCAAAATCAATGGATAAATAAAAATTGTAATTAAAACTGCCAATTAAACCTGAACAGTGTTGATTACAGCAGTTCTATAGATCTACTCCCCTTCCATCAAACATTTCTATTTAAACTGCATTGTAGCCAATCACACACATTCAAGTGAATAATGGCCAATCAGAGGCCTTTATTATACCACCCATATAAGAAATCCTCTGTAAAAGTGTACTACTTAGTAGGATTAGGTTTTCTGCTATTGTAGTGCCATTTATTCATTTGTCGAAACACACAAAGGCTTAAATTATGAGTGAGGTATTATATATTTTGTCACAGAATAAAACACTTAAAAAATCCTGAGCTTGTGTTAACCACAGATTTTATTTTAGGCATTTAGCCAAAGACTCCCATTGACGATGGAAGCAGAAGTTCAAACATGCTACCTCGTGTCCGGTTTTGTGACTCATTCCAGCAGACACTCTATAGCACTCAATCCACAAGCTCACTTTGTTGGTAGCAAATGCTGTCATTACAACCAACAAGGGGTGAGATGTGAATACTTAAAGAGTTCAGAAATCAGTGTTGAATGGAGGCGATTGACAGCTTCAGTGATAATGAAGAGCTTCTTTGTTAGCTTTCACATTAAACAACAGTTTGAATCATCATGCAGCTCTAGGAGATTCTGTTCTCAACAATATAGAAAAAGTATATAAATACACACACTCACACTGACATACACTAAGCCAGAATGAGGTCGAGGAAATGATGCAGCCCTTCCAGCTGGGTTTTTTTGTGGCCATCAAAAATGTAGCATAATCTCTTGGGCTAGAAGACTAGAGTGTTTATTTTACTAGAATGAGACTCACGAGCCAATCCAGACCACACATACTCCGCTCTCCTCCTCCCTGGACTCATTTACTCGCTCTTTCTAACACACCCTCCTAAATCATTCAGCTATACACTCACAAACACGCAGTCAAACACACGCTAAACCAAGCCGACAATACAGATGAGCAGAGACAATGTGCATGTGCAAAAAGTCAACAGAGCAATGACATCAACGTCTTCAATCCCTTACGTTCTAAACACGCAAACACACAGGTGCTTTTGCAGACCACACACTCCAAGCCGGGCTTACTTCATTAGACTCAGAGTGCCAAGGTAAGCAACCAAATTAGGGCCCTCCAAACTACAGGGAAGAGTGAAGGATTTTCCATGCTGCGGTGAGAGCGCTTTCTACAAAAAGAGGGAGCCCCTCTACTGTCACGATACTGAGATTCACTTTGTTCATGAGCCTCAACATCAGTTTTAGAGGACCAACGTGCTCTAAGTAAAGTTTGTCATTAATCATCTGAGAATATACTGCTAAGCCCAGGTTTAATTTGATCCAGATCCATATGTATCTGAGTCTTTTGGTTTTAACTAGGTTGTACCTAGCAATTTACCAACCGTTTTAAATGTTCTCATTTATGTTTCATGTATCCCAGAGTAACTTGGGAGATTATGAACATGGGTCCTGAGATACAGACATGGGTCCTGTCCCAAATGCCACCCTAAGCTCTTGCGACCCTCCTTCAAAGTCTATACTTTGTTAAGGTAATGCAGCAGAAACTGTTATGTAAGTTAGGTCCCTTTCAAGAAAAGTCAGTTCACTCTGTGGCCATGTTTGCAACGCCTCCTGCCAGCTATTTTGGGCCTGCAAGACCAACTCCTATCTACTTAAAAAGGAAAAACAGTGAAATTTCAAAAACTGCTTGCCAAACACACATATCAAATAACCTTCACATAGGCAACAAAACCTGCATAGTTGTTTCTTATGCTCAAATAGCATTAAAAAGTAGGGCTGCACAATATATCGTTTAAGCATAGATATCGCAAAGTGTGTCAAATAGGGATCGTAGTGAAACGCAATCCCTACAGACCAGGTACCATGGTTCAGAACGCATGTTACTCGTTTCGAGTCTGGAGCTTCTAACTGCAGCTGCTGTGATGACTTGACCAATTGGCTCTTTTACTTAGAAGGCGGCAGATTGCACTTTTTCCCCATTTATTGTATTATCCATGAACTTGGTATACAGTTTTTGGTAATAGTCTGCTGTAGCATGTCATATCATATTAGACATTCATTTAATTTATCGGTATTGGGTGTCATCTAACATTTTAATAACACTATTGAATGTAATCTTTAACATTTATCACTATGAATATCCAATTTTATCCATACTTTACATTATCATGTTGTAATGCCTAAATGTATTATTTACAGAAAATATTAGAATTTTAATTATCTATTTATCAGTTAACGGTCATAACATGAAAATAAATTTCAGCCAGAATTATAATATCAGCACATCCCCAACTGCAAGAGCACATGTCTCGACTGACAAGAGCGAGTGGTCAAAGCACGGGGCCAGGATGACTAAGGAGCAGATGGCTCAAGGTCACTTGCATGCGCAGTGTGACAAGCAAATTGTGAATTGAGGAATCTTAAGCAGGGTCTTTCAGTTAAAGGATGGACTCACTGAAGAGCCGACATCCCTATCAAGACAATAGGAGTTAATTCAACTACTCTGTTTGCACAGAGGCAACAACAGAAGCAGTGGAATTACGGCTGGTTTCTTAGTCTAGTCTATGAAAAGTCTAAGAAGCAAAATACAAAACATACAAAAATGAAATGATAGTCACGTAATCATGATAATAATGTACACGCACTAGTGTGCTGGATAAAATAAGACTTTGGGTGAAATACATTTACGAGTGATCAAATCGCTCATACATAAATGTACACACACACACAATCATATGAAATGTGAGGAAAGGATCATCCAGAGAAAAGGCGACTCACTGTCCACAAAAAGGGGAAGTCCCTGTTAAAACAGAAGCCATTGGAGCACTTAACACCTCTGAAATGTTTGCCAAGATCCCAGGCGTCTCCTCAGAGCCGCTTCCTACACTGGTGCCAGTGGCGTGGCAACACTTCCTATTCCAGACCCTGCTCTACAGGATATCCTGTGTCTCTGGTATCAGAAACCCTCACGTGAGGACCCCATCCAACCTCAACTCCACTGGCAGAGGAACTCTGTTCCTTTGAGGGTTTTTTAATCATGTTTGGAAACTTTTGGTTACTCTGTAATGGCCAGTCTTCTTGAATTTAAGTGACTACTACACTTCAGACTGCATTCTTCATCTAGATTCATTTCCAAAAAATGCGGTTGTGGTTATTTATATTTTGAACATAAATGGTTTTGCATAACTACTAAAATTTTAATGGATGCAGTAAAAGCAAATCTCTGTTAAAAATCTTTAACATGCTGTTAAAATAAAATTGATTAATTTCTGAGTTTGTAAAGACATAAATATTGATTGAAAGCATAGTAAACATTATATGCGTTAATATGAGAACTAACTATTTTTCTAACTCTTGCCATTACCACATAAAGCCAGCTATCCCTTTAAGATTTAGTTGATGCATACACCTTCCAAATGATTATTTAAATGGTGACTATTATTTACTAGATTATTTAAAATTAAAAAAAATAATTCAGTAAAGTAATTCACTGTTATAAATAGAATATAGGCTATTTCCTCATAGATTTCCAATGAAAGTGTACAAACTAAGGGACAAGTCCATGTTATTTTTCTGTCGTAAGGACAGCGAGCCACAGATGTTGTCAACAGAGCTTAACTTGTAGTGAATCAGGAACATTCCTTTAAAGCAGTCGTTGACTTTAAACTATGGACTGAAATAGTCTAGTTCAGTCTTTGCATCATTGATCAACATCACAGTGTTTTCTTCACTGAATCTATTAGCTCCAGCATAACTGAACAGCAAATAACATTTATTTGTTTAACCAAGAAGTTGTCCTTACAGCACACAATCAAGTAAAGAACTTAGTTTCGCTTTATTCAATAAAGCTTCCAAGACATCAAGACCAGACAACAGGACATAATGATCACAATCGTGAGCGCACAGAAATGGCACATCTAGGCTCCATTCTCGTCCCCATTAGGAAGGTCTTCTCCATTGTCATGATAATCCACCAAATGGCCTCCCTTTTCAAGAACTGTGGCGTGTCTGAGGCCACACTAGTGTAGGGGAGAATAGAGGAATCATAGATCACATCATAGGACACGTCTGTCAGAACAGCCACTTGCTCAGCCACCTGTTAAGTCTTGTCCTCGTGAGGACATCGACCCCTCAGATCAAACATACTCATCCCTTTTAAAAGGATCATACAGAGCTGAATCGATTGCCTGGAGAGTCCAGGATTTTTTGAAGAGGTTTATCAAGTCCTTCTGCTAACTCTACAAAGCAACAGCCTCAAAGGATTATAATGCCACGGATAAACTGGGCTCGTATGAGATCGCACATTACTAAAGTAGACAACAAAACACAACAGTACTCAAAAGTGTTTTTTGAAATGCTCAACAGGGATAGCAAGTGAGTCAAGTAAAGAAAACCCTCAAATTCAAACAACGTAAACCATATTCATTTCATTAAACATACTCTCAGATATAGACTTGATGCAACAAATCACACTGAGTTTAAGGAAAATGGATCTGCAGACATCTGGTTATGGACCTGTTTTTCTTCAACTAACCAAACGCTTATATACCTCGGCCAATCACAACATCTAGACTTCAGAACGTTGGTTAAATTTATTTTCCACTTGCATACACTCTTAAATATAAAAGTTCTTTGTTGGCATCTACTATGGTTCCATGATGAAACTTTAACGTCAGTGGAACCTTTCCACTGCAGTAAAGGTTCCTTGTAATGGGAAAATATTGTTTAGATTATTAAATTGCTCTCAAAAAAATGGTTCTGTTAAGAACTATTACTGAAAGATTCTTTGAGGAACACAAAATGCCATTGAAGAACGACCGCTGTGAAAACTTTTTTTTTTTTTTGTAAAAAAAAAAAGTGTAGTGTAGTGTAGCTCACTATAAAAATGATTAATTAAATAAATAAATAAATTTGTAGTCATCATATCATCTAGGTATGTTGTCTATAGTAAACTATATTCTTGTACCTCACAACTCATGGATTTCTGAGGTTCGGTGGTTTCTAGCAGCATAAAACAAGCCCCTATGAAGTTTGAAGACCTGCGATAGAGGAATGCAAAGGATGAACAAAGCTAAAAGCATTTTTACATGCATGCCATTATGGGGGCAGTCTGCCATGGCTGGGTTACAACTTAGAGAACTAGTGTCCATGGTGCACTGGGGGCTATAAATCAAAAGTGAGGGAACCAGCGCAGCGACACTTCTGCTCCAGATTTACACACACTATCTGGGTTTTTACGAGCGCATTGAGCGAGGTGAGGAGCCTTTGAACTGTTGTGTCATGCCGCGAGATGGTTCAAAGACGCACGGGGGAGATGTGAAGAGGCCCACTGTCATGCACCTACAAAGATCAGTGGCTCTCAGTCTGACATGTCCCAACAGATTTTCCACCTTTTTCCACCTCTGAATGCAGGCCACACAGCCGGTTTGTGCTGTGGACTACAACACTAACATTTCCTAACACAACTTTCATTTTTTTTTTTTCTAACATATTCTATCACAGTGTCTTCGTAAGCAAATCGAAGGGTCTGTTTTATGGGTTAGTGGCATTTTTGTCTGGATCTATTCATTTATTTTAAAAATACATAAAACATTTAATTCATACATGATGATGTAAATTTCATGTGGTGCAACCCCAGTTAACTTTTTTTTTAAATTCATAATAATTGTTTTTACCTTGAAATATATATTAAAAATGTATTTGAAAATAATGATTAAAATGTGTACACACATGCAATCAAGGTGTAGTTTACTTGATGGCTTCAACAAGTCAATAATTACAGTTTATTGACAGTATAAAGTTCTTCAAATACGTATGAAACCAACATAAATACAAAAACTCGAACCACTTGTTAAAAAAAATAAAATAAAAATTTGTCATTGACCCTTATGTGTTACGTCTTCCTGCAGTGAAACAAGCCAATAAAAAATAAAAAAAACATCTAGAATACATGAAACATCTAAATATAGAGAGCTTAACTTTTTTCTTTTTTTTTTTTAATTCTTTTTTTTTTTTACTTAACCACCTTTCTCCCATTTTTCTTTCAGCTAGAAGATTTTAAGCCTGGAAAATGTGCTTGCGGCTCTCAAGGTCTGGAATATATTAGCTGTGAAATCATTCAGTAAATTTTTACGTGTGGTGGGTCTTTGAGTAATTGTATACTGATAGCCCACCTCCAGCGTGAAATTTTTAATTCACCCTCATTCGGTCATGCACACAGACAGACAGAGCACTTAGAAAAATCACATAAACAATTCATAAGTGTGTTCACTTTACCTTAATTGTTTCCATTTATTGGGCCTGTCAGGTTCATCATATCATCTCATCTCATTTTATCCATTACTCCAACTCTCCCTCTGTTATTACAGGGCTGCAGCGAACAAAAGGAAATCCAGTTTGGATTGGGATAGCCAAAATTAATTATCTGCCTAAATTTAGGTAGGGTGGATTCTGGGTCTTAGCTCTAGTTTATGATGAACATTTTAAGCTTTACTTTCGAATCGCTGAACACATGCAGAACACTGTTGGAAGATGCTGCGTTATTCAGCCTGATGGTGGCGCTCCAATGTTTATTTACCGGCTTTGAAATCCCAGTGAACCTGGGGCCGGTTGCATAAACCACTTAGACTAGTCTTAAAAGTTAGTCATCAAATTTTTTTCTTCAAGACTGGTCCTATTTTTTTAAAGTCAGTTATTTAAAAAGGTAGATTGGTCTAATTGCAATTTAAAAAGATTGATTGCTCACCCCTTGGTTAACAGCAAGTTGATTAAACTAGTTCTTAAGACACAGTCTTATCATAGTGACTAAGTTTATGCAACTGAGACTCAGAGCAGACTAACGGTTGGAGGGGAGTGGTTATGAATATTCAAACCGTCTTCTACTGACGTCATCAAAAAAAGGAACCATCCCACACCAGAAGTAACTTTGCAGATTTTGATTAAAGATTACCACGGCAAACATTTTTTTCTGTGCACGGACGAATTGTTCACCCTAAGTAATGTGTGCTAACAAAGTAAAAAGCGTTGATTTTGATTTCATGAGGACTTATGGTACACACGACTCATAGAACGCTACTTTAGAACAGCCTTAGTGTAGTATGTATTGCCTCCAGATTAAGTTTTATAATATTAAAAATTCTCTAGCGAGGAAAAGAAAGTGATACTCTACTCTCAGAACAAACATAAAACAAACATAACAGAACTAGGCCTATATAAAGGCTATACACATGAGCATGTTTAAACTAAAGGATTTAAACAGTTTCATTAATTTGATACGGTACTCCACATGGGAAGAACATGCATTGCAACTGGTTACTTGATGCAGACTAATATACACATAGCTGAAGCAGATTGATATCCTTGGTCTGGAGCGAGGTTTACGCAAGCTAACATGAAAATCTGTTTGAAATCTGCCCCAATTATAGCACGCTGCAGTTCCATTTTCCACCACAGATTTACTTTAGGGAATTGTGGGGCGCTGTAGAGCAGGGAAGGGCTCAAGCACCCTCTGCCCCGCTTAAAGGGTTGGTTCACCCGTTCGACACCGGTAAGACCTTTGTTTATCTTTGGAACACAAAGATATAAGATATTTTTTGTTGAAATCCGATGGCTCAGAAAAGCCTCCATTGACACCAATGTCATTTCCTCTCTCTAGACCCATAAAAGACGTTGTTACAAAGTCCATCTCACTACAGTGGTTCTACAATCTTTTTATGAAGCGACGAGAATAGTTAAAAAAAAAAACTAAATAACTACTTGTATAGTGATGGGCCGATTTCAAAACGCAGCTTCCTGAAGCTTCAAATCGTTATGAATCAGTATATGGAATCATGATTCTGTGCACTTCTTTATTTATATTTATATTCATAATCTCTAAACCAAAAATGTCGACGTTGCTATGGCACGAGGCTGTCTTGTTTTTGCCTTGATTTTGTTAGCAATACCCAACTTTCAACGATCCAATCAATTCCCGAAAGGACGAAATCAAGCCCGTCCTACATTTTTTTCTCGTTTTTCATATTTCATATTTGTTGAAGAATGCTGAATACAATAACAATTTATTATTCATTCAGTTTATATATAGGTCTATGTTTTGGATAAAAAAATTTTGTTTACACTAAGGGGGGTTATTGCTGCGCTCCCTGCTCTTATCAATGCTAGGCTGTACCGCCAATCCACACTATATGCTAATAGTCAGTCATCTTTAACGATAGTGGTCCTGATAGACTTTAACTTTTTTAAATCTTAGATTATATAAATATGATAAAATAGTGACAAAATAATGTGATAAATGTGCACATACATGCCTAATGGCCTTCACCATGAGTACCCTGTGCTTCAGATCAAGTAAGGCATAGTGATGCTCACTTTCAAATGAAATTCCCCCTAAAAAGTTCCATCTAACTGTGGACTGGATGTGGATATGACTTTCCCCCTTCCTGCTATTGGGGTTTGCAGAGCTAATCCAGATGTTATTCTATTCCCTGCAACAAAACTGCTTGGGTGACTGAGATAAATACGCTGCTGATGGCAAGAAACAATGTGTGCAGCAAAGCTGTCATGACCTATGTGACTTTGGAAGAACCTTAAACAACACCAGCTATTAGTGGGGGGGGGGTCACATTCTGATAGGAAACAAGAAAACTGTGTCCACCTGGTCAAGTACAAAACCTTGTCCACTTTTTTCCCTTCAAGTTTCATCCTCTCTCTCCCTCGGTTTCTCCCGGCAGTCAGAGCCCATTAAGGCTGGCCGTTAAATAATGACAGAGACCCGGCGCCGTGGCTGGCACACTGTCAAAGTGAGGAGAGAAGGCCAGAGCAGCTTGTTTAATTTACCTTCACCCATCTGTCTTCCGCTGCACAGCCCATAAGCAAGAGTCACTCGTATATATATATATATACACACACACACATATCAAGTAAAAAAAAACACAAAGTGAGTGTGTCACGCACTATGAGCACATGTTTCTCCTGGAATCATTCTGGTCATTAAGACCGAGCGTGTCCTCAGATTGCATTGCCCGAGGCTGCATGTGATGCCACTCATCTGGCAACTGTGTTCAAAACAAAGATATGTTGCCTAGCTGAAAAGAATGTTTTACAAAGGAAATTGTGACTGACAGGAAATAAACACACCTACTTCCTGCTTCTCTATCTGAAGGTTTAGTCATCAATGTCTTGTCTTTGTCTGGGGATGTTTTAGTAACATTGCAGACATGTGAGCAAAGCCTGGGTGGCCGTTTCTTTCAAATATACAAATGGATAGGCAGACTTTTGTGTTCAACAGCTGGATAAAGCATGACAAATCGGGTCTCGAGTTGTGTATTTTAAAATTTGAAACTATAATTTTTTTGAGAACAACATTTATGGCACAATACAATGCAAGGGACAAAGACGTTCGTCTGCATGTGTATGGCTAATGCTTTCAAAGGTTTTACTGTGCAAACTGTCTAACAGCTAAATATAACTAACTAAAGCAACACAGAAAAACAATTTAAAAACAAATAAAAAACTGAAACTAGATGTCGATCACGCTTCACTCCCACAGTCACGAAACAGGCCACCACTGAGTACTTAGGCAATAAGATAATTTATATGAGCGATCGTTAGATTTAAATCACCGTTGGTCGTGCAATTTATTGTAATGTTTTGCTCCCAAAAGTGGCAGACATGCTACTTAATTGTTCAATGACATTTTCAAGTGAACATTCTTATTTAGGTAATACTCCAAGATGTAGAATCTGTGATTTCTGAAGTACAGTCTCCACACCGGTGCGGTGATTGAATGACAGCCACACAAACTCCTCAAAGCATTAGATTCAGAGGAGACGCGCCGACACAACTCACATACAGATGATAACGCCACAAATAACTGCAATTGCAGGTTTCAAACAGAGATGGTGACACAGAGGCAAAACTTAACGACTGCAGCTTTAAACAACATACAATAATGACAAATTATTTATCTGTTCACGTCACTTTTTTTGGTAAATTCACTGGTTCTCTAATGGCATCTCTTCTCTGATGACGTGTTTACTGGCGTGAGTGCGGGACAACCTGTCATGCGCATGACATCACAACAATAGCAAACCACAAACATCCAATCACTACGATAGATGTCACAATAGGGAAGAAATCCCAACTATTTCATCCTGACTTTAACACAGTACTATAGTCCCCATTACTACAGACTTTTATGTGTATATATGTAATGTATGTAAAACTCCACCTCAAATATAATCTGTTCATCATTCGAAAGCCACCACGTCTTAGATTAAATTGCTCGACTCCTATGAATCATTTATATAATGTACTGCATGTACTTTAAAAATGTCAATTACTTCTAGTCTTTAAATGGATGGGCAATCTTCATTTGTGTTCCAAAGATGAATGAATGCCTTATGGGTTTGAAAGTAAAATGATAGAATTTTTGTGTGAACTAACCCTTTAAAAGACAGGGATCCAAAATACCTAATCATCAGTTCCATCAATTTACAATACTGCGGACAATTTGAAATGATTAATGACAGAGTACGCTACAATCAATCCACTGTAGAGAGAGAGAGAGAGAGAGAGAGAGAGAGAGGGAGGTAAAATAGAGAAATTGAAAGAGGCGCGTCAAGTCGTATCCAGCAGTGTGAAAAAAATGATTTCTGTAAAAAATGGCAAGGGTGACAGCATTGGATAACACCCCGATCCAGTCAGTTTTGTGTTCCCCTCCCTGCTATTTTGGAATGACAACGAACATTAGAGAGCCCTGATGGAAGGTTGGAGACAAACACTACAGGAGGTGATACCATGAGCATGCTTTCATGAAAAATTAAAATGTCAGGCTTTGTGGCATATGTCTCTGCAGACGATGAACATGAAAGTGGCATTGCTTTGAGGAAGCAAATATTGTACCCATTCCTCTTTCTATTGCAGACAGATGGTTGAGGAACTTCCCATTTAACTGCGAAAACAGAACTAACCGAAAACACCTCGCTTCTTACAACATATGCTAAATAGTTTCAATGCATCACGAGCATGACTCATTTCATCCTTATACTATTGCCGTTAAAGTAATAGTAGCCTACACTCCAAAATTACAGCTCTGTCATCATTTACTCCCCATCAGGTTGTTCTAAATGACAATTACTTCCAGAGAACACAAAAAGAGATATTAGACAGCATGAGTCTCAGTCACCATTTACTTTCACTGTAAAAGATGTAATGAAAGTGAATCTAGTTCCTAATATTCCTAATACTCCAGAGTGCAGTCATGGGTGTGGCAACGTGTTGCTTTTACTATTGTATTTTAAAGTACAACATACCATGGGGTTTTGTAAGAAAAAAATATTCATATTTAACACTTTATAAAAGTGAAATGTCATTCTTCCAGGAGACCGCTTTCTGTATACAACTTACAAAAAAAGCGTAAGACCAAGAACACCCCACAAGAGCTGCACTGCAGTTTTGGAGATGCTATGACCCAGTCATCTGGCCACAATTTGGCCCATGTCAAATCCTCTAAAATCCTTCGGCTTCCCATTTTTCCTGCTTCTAACACATTAACTTTGAGGACAAAATGTCCACTTGCTGCCTATATATCCCATGCACTAACAAGTGCTGCGATGAAGAGATAATCAGTGTTATTTATTCACTTCACCTGTCATAATGTTATGCACAATCTGTGTAATTAGCATATAGGTTATTTTTAAACAAGTAAAACAAACATAACAGAAATATAAATAAAAACTAGCAGAGAAGTGATATAAACATTTATTGCTTAAAGGGATAGTTCACCCGGAAAATGAAAATTGTCATCATTGACTTCTATGGAAATACAGAAGTCAGGCACATCAGCTGTTACTGACAATCTTCAAAAGATCTTCTTTTGAGTTCAGCAGGAGAAAGAAATTCATACAGGTCATACAATTTCATGGTGAATATATGACTAGTTATACTGAGTTTTCATTTTAGGGTGAACTATTCCTTTAATTCGATTTTTGGGTGAACTACCCCTTTAAATAGCAGAACAGATAATATATAACAGCTTATATTCCGATATTTATATTGCAATTGCACGTTAAACCAAATGCTCTTAAACAGTATCCCAACGAAATGAATCCATGCAGGAAACTACTTATCAATAGAGGCATTTGTTGCTTTTGTTTGTAAAACAAAGTGACCCAGTTAAATTCATTGTGTTATATAACGCAGTACTGTACACTTAAATCGTGCTCAACATGTTATATATTTAGGCAAATAAATGGCATGAAGGCAAAAACAATATACTGTCTGAAAGTCGACGCACTACGAAATTCAATTCAATACAGGACGCACAGACAGCTAGTGCAGCGTAGCGGCGCTTTGCATGAAAGACCTGCTGTAAAAGCTCTCATGACACATTGCTCATTCAGGTGGGAGAACAATACAGCGCATTTTATTACGTAGCTGCCGCAGACCGGTCATTATTACCCCCGTATGCGGTTTCGATCAAACTCAACGGACAGCTTTACAGTTAAGTAGCACACCGCATCTGAGCGCCGAAGGACAAGCCTATTCACTGCTCCACATCTGTCAAGACGCTATTAATGTGGCTACCTGTCAGCCAAGCAATTGTATTATCACGTAAATAGAGAGCGCCAATACCTGTTGACTCCTCCTACCGCTGTGTTGGTTGGTGGAACTTGAACCCAGGGACGCTTTAATTTCTCTCCCGAATGTCGTTCTTCTCAGCCGGCGAACGTGTAGAGGAATTGCGTTTCGGCGGGTGGTAAGTGTCCGCAGCGACAGTTCAAAGAAGCGAGAGAACTGATGTAGCCTACATTCGCAGGGCGGCAGAGGAATGATGCACTGCACGGAACAGACAAGCAGCCATTGCGGTCACGTGTGAGCTGGTGAAACTGAACACCGGCCAGCCTACGCTGCCGTCTCCTCCCATTCTCCCATCCGCGGTGTCACTTCAGGGCACCACTGAACATAAGCTCAGCTGGTGCTTGCCTTTATGTAACCACAGCATGTTATGCAGGAAGTTTAGTGCTTTTGCATTAGGGCAAAGCTGTTTCACGTCACTGAAACACTTATAAAATCAGCTCGAAGTTCTTAGAGGATCAAGCCTTTAAAAAGAAAAAGAAAATTGTAATGTAGCTTACTTGAAGATTTTGAGGTTCTTCACACTGGCAGAACCCACTGTAAAGGAGACATATAAGGCATGTTCCTGACAAACTGAGAGAGGTTCGGTATACTAGAACCACCAAACATTTTGCATTTAAATTGAACAATTTGTGTTGAGGGTTTGGGAATGAGTGAAAATGCTCAAAAACAATCACACCCGATTAGTAAAGTTAAAGGGCTCATGAATTGAGAAATCAACTTTCCCTTGAGCTTTTAATAAATAAAAGTTCATCGTAATATGAATATCCTGTAAGTTTCAGAGCTGAAAACGTCCTTGTTTGTTAGTCAAAGAAAAGCTTTTATTGACAGCCTGGCTCAGCAAACTGTCAATCTGTGAATGTGCTTACCTGTGACATCAGAGCAATGAAACCGTCTCAAGATGAACTCCTCATTCTGTAGCCCACCAACTCATGCATGTGTAACAGGGTCAAAAAGGTGTTTCCACTTGCTACACTAATTTTCATGTATGGCCTCTTTAATTACACTCCACCCAGATAATGAACTGGTTCCGGTTGGGTCACTTAGAGTCACGCCATGCCGAGAGCGTGAATGGCTGTGGTGAGTGAGTGCTCCGTGATTTAAGTATTTTGTATTAATTGTATAACCCTCTTTATGGACTAATATTAATGTATACATGTGTTTAAAAGAATATTGTATGATTTGTGTTTGTGCTTCATGATATATAAAGTTTGTTCACCTCATTATAGAACATGCACGAGGGTGAATGGCGAATCTGATCACCACTGTTTAATGTTTTCAACAGAATTAAAGTCTGTCTTCAAGAACAAATTGGTATCCGTGCTGAGTTTTACACAACACAACGCAGAGACAACCCTTGTTACACATGTCATGACATGTAGATAAATACAAAAATTAAAAACATGGAGCTAAACCGGATCTAACTTCCAAGCAATAAAGCTTATGGCATGTTTCATGCTTCCTTCAAATTCTAATATTAGCAATGCATGGTTGAGCTTTATTTTTAATGAAGATCCAGCTCATGTGCGACATTGCATTTCTTCGCTTCATTATGCTGTGGATTCGTTGGTAAAAAAGAGACTGGATTTGCAAATGGATGAGATTTTAAAAACGATGCTGTGCCTTCTATTGGATCCGACATGCATGGTGCAAAATGTGTTTTATATGTGATAGTATTGCATTGTTAAGTTTGATTTCTACTTTTTATGTATTATGTATGTGTCCAGAGACGTACAGAGCTAAATGCCTCTCTACACAGCTCTGTATGTCTCTAACTAAACTGTCTCTAACTAATGCTGTCACAGGCTAGAGTATCCTTTGTATCTGAAGTAGTGTTGGTTCATTCTACTGGGATTTGGGATCAGACTCTGACATGTATGGGCCTAGGCTTGCATCTTAAATAGCTAAATAAAATTACTTTCTTGATGTGCATTGTTCACTCTCAAAATTTGGGAGTATGAAATTGTCCAAAATGTCTTGGTATGCTGAAGCATTAAGAATTCCTTTCACTGGAACTAAGGGGCCAAGCCCAACCACACACCATAATCCCCCCTTCAGCAAACTTTACACTTGGCACAATGCAGTCAGGCAAGTACCTTTTTCCTGGCAACCACCAAACCCAGATTCGTCTATCGGATTGGCAGACAGAGAAACGTGATTCGTCACTCCAGAGAACACGTCTCCACGAGTCCAATGGTGGCGTGTTTTAAACTAGTGGTTCCCAACTAGCGGGCCGCAGTGATCCTCATGGTGGGCCGCAAGATAACTTAAAATTAATTTGAATATATTAATATAAATTCATACATTTTATTATTGATACGTTACAACAAGGAACCACCTCTCTCGTATTCTGTTTTGGATTCCTAGCAGCCTGAGGTGTTTCTAATCGCGTTGTGTGAAATACAGACTGAACGGCGGCTCAAAACACCCAACTGCTTCTTAAACACAGGATACACAAACTACACATTTCAGTTGGATAAAACAAACCAGTGCTGCTAAAATGTTTGATGAATGACGATTGTAATGAAGGTAAAGACGATTACAATGGTGTGCAGGAGTCATACATTGCGAGTACATTATTTTTGATGCCCAAACAAACCGTGTGCGCGCTCTCGGCTCAATGATCGCTATAACATCGTATTTCTGCATGAACACAGTTCAGTATATTCATGAAACGTTAGTTGTCAAAATGAATGTACTGAGTGTTTTATAACAGATGCTCGCCAAAAGAAGTGTGTTTTGGAGAAGTTTGTGAGTATCAGTGGTGTTTATGTACACATGGGCATCCGCTCCATATAGACGTGATTGCTGGTTCTGACCGAGGAACTGTTCACTGATAACATCAGATGACTTCAGATGGCTAAGTTTCCTTACATTCAGAATTATTTTATTTTTCATTTGTATTTTAGTGTGTTTATTAATAATGAATGGATCTGTATAGTAGTTATATGCGGTCCTTGGCATCTCCCTGTGGTCTTGTTTGGTATGGCAGGTTGACTTGTGCTTATTTTTGTACTGTATAACTGAGCAAAGTACTTTTGAGTTGTAAAGAATGTCTGCAATGTATGTTTAAAAAAAAAGAAAACTGAAGGTTCTTGAGCTAATCTGAATGTCACATGAAGTTTGGAGGTCTGTAGCTTAAAATTGGCAGTTACTTTTCGTCAGTTACGGCTCATTAGATCTGCTGCTACCTTATGACAATACGTGTACACTTCAAATTAGGTATTCTGTCATCAATGACAGTAACTCACTGGGAAAGGGTAGACAATGAACTTCATTTTGTTTGCACTAATAAATGCTGCTGCCTACCAGCTGTAATCACCAATAAAACTTTGTTTTATATCATATATATTTTTATATCGTCATAAATATCATTAACGCAAATATTCTTGAAATATCGTGATATAAATTTGAGGCAATATCACCCACCCATAAACACCACTTAACGAAATTAATTTACCCACATAATCTTAAATATTTAGGTTAAGCTTATTTGGCTTGCTGTCTACTGATGAGGGGCTCCATGAAACAGTTTCAACTCGAGCTCTGATATACCCGCCAAAAGATTATGTAGGGCAAAGTACCTAAGATAAAGGTGGCATTTGGGGAGGTGGTGGGATACTGGAACATCTGAGACTGAGGAGAGGTAAGCATACTCTGGCTGTTGGCTTTTCATTGGAAGATTAGATGGGCTCACTCCTCCCTAAATTACGTTTGGAACTTAACTAACAGTTGACCGTAGAATATTTAATAGTGAGGAAATTTCACGAATGGACTTATTGCACAGATGGCAACCTATCACAGTACCACACTTGAATTCACTGAGCTCCTGAGAGCAACCCATTCTTTCACAAATTTGTCTGCATGCCTAGGTGGTTGATTTGTATAAACCTGTGGCCATGGTAGTAATTGGAACACCTGAATTCAGAGATTTGGGGGGTGCCCCAATACTTTTGGCAATAGAGTGCATATGCTGAAGTTTCTTGAGTGCACAGTATACTATATGGGACATCTTTGAGTACCTAGGTTCCGCCAGTGTGTCAGCCTGAAAAACCCAGCGTATCTTTTAATTTTTACAGTGTACAATATTGTTGTAAAGGGTTCCAGAAGGCTTTAAGCAACATTTGCATTGTTGTTATTTGTGGTCTCAGAACAGATGTGTCAACACGGTGATGTGCACTGTGTGAAAAACGGCTGCAAGAACCATTGATCCTGTGATGATGCCTTGAATTTACACAAGAGCTGAGCATCCATACTCTTAAGACCTTTTACCACTTGACTGTGACAAACAAGGACACTGTTTCTCTGTTGCAAAATCTCTTCTTTTGCAACAACAAATTTAAAACAGAAGAGAAGCCATCCACATGAAATGCATAAATATCAGATCCTTTGTCCCGGTAGGTTGGGAGACCATTTTAAACAGCCTAAACCAAGTGAGACCAGCACAGTCCGGTTTAATCTATTTTTCTCAGCAGAGAGGTGTCGTCAGTTTGTCTGCTCTCATCTTGTTTACGTGAGCTATTTCTAGGAGCAGACTTTGCCTCTACTTTTTTGCTACCCATCAATGTGTACAATATTACTGCCCACTCTGAGTGACCCCTCTTGGTATCCCTCAGTGTGTGTTTGCAAATAGTTCAACTGCTGAAAGAATGCCAAGACCTTTTGCCTATATGGCCCATCACCTTGCAAATGAGGGAACGTCCCATTAACAGAAGAGAAAAATAAACTATCCTTTAGATGGAGTCATGTCACGTGTGGTTTGCTTGGCCTAAGGGCTTCAATAGCTGTTCTAATGACTCATAATCCCCTTCTTTAAACTTTGAAGAAAAAAATACAATGTGAGACATTAGGGGGAAAATCTCTTTTTTTTTTTCTTGGTTCTATATTTAGAAACGCATACCTAAGATTAAATGTAGGTTTCAGAATGCTCATTCAGGTGATTTTCATCCTCCTGTCAAAATGCTCACTAGTCTCCCTAGACCAGCCACAGCACTTTACATTCTGAAGATCTCACTGTGCTTTTAAATAATTATGTGGACATTGTGACCATTCACATATCCAAATTAATGAATGTATGAAAGATTAACTCTTAATGAACAGTCTTATATACAACTGATAAGAGTGTTATTGAAATTATTTGCACAATGGAAGCCCGATGGTCTGATTTTTGGCTAATATAAGAATAGTATAAGAATCATGAAATTAAGTGATCTGTGTTTCCATACCACACCCCTGGAATGAAATATACCAGGCCTACTTGGGTTGAGTGAACTCGTCAATTTTTGTCATTGTTTAATTAGACGAGGTTTAAATTGTATTGCCTTTTTAACAGCTAGAAAGAACACCTAAAGCCCTTCTGTGTTTTGACGGGTCACAAGACTTGACCAGAGGAAATGAGCTGGGAACGCAAGCCTGTGAAGATCCTATCAGACGGTGGGAAAGAGCTAGTGCCATTTAGCATCCCACCACTTCAAAGAGGACAACTGTACTACTGATCCACATATGCATGGATACTCAGAGACAGGCAAAGATAGTCACAGATCCCTAAACAAGTATAGTCTTCTCTGCCACCCTCACATCATCTCATCTCCAGCCTTCAAAAAGCTAACAGTTTAATTTTCTCAAATGCACTCTTTGAAAACTTCCAGCCCTGGACAGCAAAATCTGCTTCATGGGGTTTAGCCTGTCTGAAAGCATGTGGTAAGCCTTGTGGAATGTTTTAAATGACTCCCAGATGCGGGCCATGAACGTGCTTAACCCTTTAGCATCTATAGGCAGAGCAGTCAGGTTTACTTTTATTTTAAGTTGATATGTTATCGTGCATAAAATAATCTCCTTTTGTTTTCCTTGCCATCCATACATCCATCCATTCTTGTTCATCTAAATCAAGTCAAATTGTTTGAATAAAATCAACAGCTTCTAAAAAAATAATTATGAGTGTATAGTCTGATGTGCCTATACAAAAAGTAGTGTTAAAATTATGCCATTTTTTTCAAGGCATACAGACTTAGAAAGGCATGTTTAGTCATCGTAATACTTGACTGTTGTAACAACACAATGTTGTTATTGAGTTTAATGACAATAATTATTCCTCTTTTATTTGACTATTTGTGCCATTTATTAGCTTCCAAACATGTCTATAGTTGTTTTATTGGCGTTTCAACACCCTTAATGCGTGAGTACTAGAGTTGAAGTTATGGTGCATGCCTATAGGTTCAGAAAGAGGAAGTCTTGTGTTCATGAATCTGCTGCTTGGGAGGGCGATCATATCAAAATGACTGATATCCTTTTAAGAAACGAACTCGATTGCCCTTTCTCTCACCAACCCTCCACCTCCCTCCCCTTCTGCACTCATTCTCCTGCCAGAACAAAGCCACGGAAAGAAGCCCATTAGGCGGACTGATAACAATAGACAGAACTAAGTGAGTGGGGGAAAAGTAATGGGAAAAAAGGTAGAATGTAGGTCGGAGGTACTGCCATAAGATGGGACAAGTACAATTACTTCTAAGGAGTATTTCAAGGAGAGCAAGAAGTAGGGTAGCTGTTTTTCTTTGTATAGTGCTTTTTTAAAATGTATGGTGTTCATCTTCATACACCCATATGGGGAAAATGTTGGAAGGCTCCACTTTTCAAAAGGCTAAATTAACAAGTTTTTCCTTAATTTAATACAATTTTATGCTAAAACGGGAAGTCAGGGTGGGACATATCAAAGGACTGATGGTACGTATGGTCCTACAAAACAGATGAGATGAAAGTGTTGTCATAATGGTTGGCTGAGGCTGAATATGGGTTATGATTATTAGGCTTGTTTGGTTTTTGAGTTATCATGCACCTGCTTCTCTGATTAACCTGCATGTACACTACCGTTCAAAAGTTCGGGGTCAGTGAGATTTTGTAATGTTTTTAAAAGAAGTCTCTTATTGCATTTATTTGATAGTTTGAAAAATTATTACAATTTAAAATAAGTGTTTTTAAATTTTTGTTTATATATTTTCATTTATTCATGTGATGGCATTTATGACATTTTTACTTTGCTTTAACTCATCAAAAAGTTATGCAGTTTTTTACTTTATGTTATACAACTCATTTTCGATGAGTTTTGTTCATGTTTCTTGTCTTTTGTTTTGAAGTTTATTCTCAGTCATGTGACTTCCTTGCGCTCATGTGATTATGTCTTGGGCTGCATTCGCCATGTCGTAATTACTGTAGTCTCAAGATGACAACACGGATTACATTTGGATCTGTTCACATCCTCGGACTAGGAATTATGTGTTTCTATTGCACCACTATCAACTGCTAATTGAATCTGCATTGGGTCAGGTAGTACAGTAGTCATGTGGTACAAATAGAAGCTCTCACAAAATTCCCACCTTACAAGCTGTAATTACGAGCTGAAGTTGAAATCTGTAATTACAGTAATTTCAGCATGGCGTGAATGCACCTTTGTGCTCCCCTTGGCTGCGTCCGAAACCTGGAAAAATGCTGCCTTCGGACTACATATTTCAAGGTAGGAAGGCATCAAGGCACATCCGAATCTAATGTTAGCTTCACTTCCTGTCTCCTGAGATAACTTCTTCTGATTAGTAGTGGGAAGTTCGGATCATTTTACTGACTCGGATCTTTAAATCTCGTTCAGCAAAATTAACAAATCTTTTTTCAAGTAATTTCGTCCAGTTAAGCAGAATCTAATTAAAATGTTACATGTTACATGTTTCAACACATTTAGTACCTTTTGAATAATAATAATAAAAAAAATTACGCTAATGTAGCCATGGCCAAACTTTGAGAAATAAATGATTCATTAATTGCTTAGCTTGCTTCAGGCTATGTATGCAGACTGTTCACCTCACCTGTTGATCCAAATCGTTCTTTCTTTTGTCTCTTTACATTTAATCACGTCTGTTCCCTAGAAAGATTAGTTCACCTCTCGAGACTTCTGCTTCGAGCCGTTAGTTCCGTCATCATGTCTGATCTGGCCGCGACAGCCTCATATGTAATACATGCATCCGAAACAGAAAATATTAGTTCATTTCTCAAGTCTCGGGTTCGAGTCATTCGTTCATCAAGTCCCAGCCCCATAGGCAAGGCTATGCAGTCACTGGAAACAGAAAAGATTAGTTCATCTCTCGAGTCTTCAGTGTCTCACAACATTACAGTCGTATTATTGACTGCACGTCGTAATATATTTATTATTATAAAATCATCAGAATATATGGGCAATAAAAATGTATTATTCTATCCATTCTGACCAACCCAATCTGTCCAGATTCATAGTCAATTATTATACTAGCTAAAAAAACTGAACTAAACTAACAAAAAACTATGCACTTGTTTGTGAGGAAGGATGTGAATGAACTAATTTCTGTATCCAACACGGCTGTCACGTCACGTGAAAAAAGAACGAGACTCCGACCTGAAGACTCGAGAGATGAACTAATCATTTCTGTTTCTGCATTCAGCCTATGGGGACTTGAACGAACGACTCAAACCTAAAGACTTGAGAGATGAACTAATCTTTTCTGTTCCCGGTGACTGCATAGCCTTGCCTATATAAATTAACGAATCGCTCTCTGAGACAACCCGTTGTTCTTGAGTCATATTAAAGATTTGTTCAAAATGGACAAATCGTTTATGAACGACAAATCACTACTTTTGATTTTTGAAGGCAGCATAAATGTGTCCTTCGCTGCTTTTGATATCCCACAATCCTATGCGTTCCATTCTGTGACAGTTGAGCTAGAAAAAAAAGATGGCGTCCAAAAGTTACGTTTGCTAGTCAGTTTGTGTGTAAATGTAAATTTTTTTACCAACATTTTCCACTTCTGTCATTTAGTGAGAAATTATAATGTGGTAATTACATATTTGTTTAGTTCTCACAAAAGCTCTCTCTGTTTTGCAGTACATAATTGAACTGTTACACTGCCTTAGAAATCTGTCCGAAAAATATTGTGAGGTGCCTTCCTGCACAAACGCTGGCTTACAAGTCATTGGCTGAATCCGAAATCACCCCTATACCCTCAAATAGGGCACTATTGAGGGGACATCCATTTGTAGTGGTGTCTGAAATTATAGTGGACATGTTCGAGTGCACTCATTCAATCCCACATTGCACCGCAATAACGAGTGGCTGTTCCTTCTTCACATTTACATTTAGCAGACGCTTTTATCCAAAGCGACTTACAAAGGAGAGCAATAGAAGCAACTAAAACAGTCAAGGGCAACAATATGCAAGTGCTGTAAGAAGTCTCAGTTAATCTAGCACAGAACTTTTTAATTTTAATAAATAAACAAACAAACAGAAAACGAATAGAGTGATAAGTGCTATTCTTTATTGGTCAGGTGCTGCTGGAAAAGATGCGTCTTCACTCACTCGTTTTCATTCACTCCTTCAAGTGAACTGTTGGTGCGTTCAAGTCATGTCAGATCGTATTTGCGAGTTGAACGCATATGAACGCTACCACAAAGTCATAAATACCAGTAGGAAGTTCGGGATTTTGTACGAATCTGTACGAATTGGGGACATGTCAGTGAGAAACATGGCGGAATCAATGGATGCAACATCTGTAGTTAGATATAACAGGCATTTAGCGGTGACACTGTCAGGCTTTGCCATTTACAATAAAAAAAAATAGCATTGTAATATAACAATTAGCCTAATATATAACGATACCGTTTACAGTGGCTTCATAGATTAATCAAAAACGTAAAAGATTAAAACTCGCCTTATGCACATTCTTTGTTCTTCATTTTCTATAAGCAGAGTTAACAAACCTTGCTGTATTTTCGTGATATTCATTAAAAGAAGGTACACCGCCATCTTGCTCCGACCAAAGAGACTTGAACGCACATGATGTCGTAAACACGACTTCTCACCTCTTAAATACGAACATCCCAGCAGAACTTGAACACGCCATAAATTACTGGACTAGGGAATAGTGAATGAGGGTGCAGGGGGCGAGTTCAGATTCAGCCGTGTCTGATAAGGCAGCGAGGCAACAAGTCAGCTGCCTAGGTTTTCATGTCACGTTCTAATTGGTTGATCATCTTGATTGTTTACAGGTGTTCCTTGTTGTCGTTAGTCTTTGTGTATTTAAACCCTCATGTTTGCCATGTTAACTGTCATATATTGGAGTTTGAATGCTTTTCAGTGGTCCTGGATTATGGTTTAAGTTTCTAATTCATGTTTATTTTGTATTTCATACACATTTTTTGTATTATCACCATTATAATAAACTGCACTTGGGTCCTCTACATCATTGTTTTAATCCGCTTCCATGTCAGCAAAGTTTAGTAGAAATTATTTATACATCCAAGTTAATTGACTTAATTTAAGGCAGCAACAGTTTTTATTTTTAATTTTTTTTTTTTTACAGTGTACAGCTTGACAGACAAAAGCCTCTCTTCTCAGGGAAAGTAATCTGTTGAAATGTATCCGCATTAGGCACAGTGCTGCTCAGAGGCAGTGAGTGAATGGCACTATGAGCCGGTGGAGAGGACAGAGCTCAGTGATGACAGGGATAATGGGGGTGATGAAAGTGCACATGGAAGACAGACAAATTAATTATTCACTTACCACTTCCTACCTTGTCTTCTTCATGAGCCCGTTGAACATCCACTGACCCACATTCACAACAAAAAAGTTGTACTGAATCAATGCATTGTTGTTATATACCTGATTCATATCTATAACTTTTTGTCTAACCAAACCTCTCGTTTTTAGTGGCAACAATATCATAGATACACGACAATGTACAATTCAATCACCAGCCACAACAGGCCCAACAAAAGAAGCTTCCTTCTCCATTTGGTGCGTAATCTGGCCTCTCTGCTCGTACACAAACACACATTCACAAGCTCAATAAAACCGAACAACTCTGTAAACTGCAATTAAAATCCTGGGCACTAAATAGGTGAAAATAGATGCTTGTTAAAAGACAGCAAGTTTAGGGAAGTGGACTCAACATGCCGACTATTTTATTTACCCCCTGTACACTTGTTCGTTTCTGTCACTGGTTTTCTTTACACATTAACAACTGATACGACACAAGCATGCATTTGGAGCAAATGTCAGACAGACATTCTTGTTTTTAAAGCTTGAATGCAAGTGATGTGGATAATCTGCTGATTCGTTGTTTTAATTAGTTATTGATCACATCATTGAGCCTTAGAGAAGGAGCAGGGTGGAACAAGGACCTGTGCTGCCTCAATTACAGTGCAGAGAAATCACTGTGCTGCCCTTTTTTTGGTGCATTAATTATGCTTTGCCAGACACTTTTATCTAAAAGTACTTCAGTAGCATTCAGGGTAAGCTATACATAATCGAACCCATGACCATGGCGTTTCAAACACCATGGTCTATTGTTTGATATACAAGATTGTCTTTTTGACATGGTAACACAATTTTTTTATGTCATCACATTTTGGATTCATATAAAGTAGAAATGTTGAATACTGATATATGGAAATTAGATGGGTTCAAATTGCAAAAAGAAGAAAGAGTTAAGTTACACAACAAATCTGTTTTTAATGTCTTTCACTTTCTACATAAAGATGTTCTCACATAGGCTACTCCTGTCTCTACACTTTTTTTCCCCCCTGAAAGAGTCCTCCTGTGTCCATTTTAGGACACGGAGTCCACTGGTGCGTGAAGGCTAGCTGTCGCTTCACATTACAGTGAGCAGGCATTGGGTACTCGGCCCTGGCAAGCAGGAGCCCCTCGCAAAACATACATCCTCTCCTTTAGAGGTCCTGAAAACGTATCTATAAACTGTAACACGCCAGGCTTTTTCTTAAAATAACACACCACCTACAAGCACTACAGTCACTACTGTAATATTCTAGATTTCTTCTTACCTTTAGAGGGAGTGACACTGTTAAGTCTTCTTAAAGATTCCTATATCCACAATACTTCATATGCAGATTTCACAGATCTATAAAAGCATAGCACCCTCGACTCGATATGAAGAGGCAGGTCACTGGGTAACAGTAACCCGCCGGTACATGCCACCGCAAAACTAAACTGAAGAACACAAGCGCATACGTACACACAAATGCATGTGCTCAAAACCTCAGCCCACTTCTCACTGTCTCTCACGCAATGCTTCTCGCCAAGGGCTTCCTGTTCCTCTTGCTGTTTTTTATTTGGTGCCCGAGCACTATTATCAACACCCTCTCAAATGAGAAGTGAAACCGGGGTCACCTCAGGCCATTCTAGGAGCACAGATATAGCCACAAAAAAGTCTTTGTTTAAATAAAAGGATGAATCTGATCCATAGTTTTGGATTTCTGCACTAACAAAAAGTTGAATTATGTAACAATCTAGCTCTATCAGAGCTAGAATGTACATTTAAGCATGTGCATTAAGCATTAGCAAATGTCTCATGAGACACAAATGTCTCTTAAAGACCTGTTACTTGACAGGTCTTTCTGTGTTGATGTACTTCCTGTTGAACCAGGAAGCTTTGGTGAGACATATATAGGACCCCCCCACCCCCCTTGTTTACTGCTAAAGCTCGTTGTTGATGCTCTTGCTCTCGCCCTCGTTGATGTGCACATACAAGGAATTACACCCTTTATGACTTAATAAAGGGCCATATACTCGATTAAAACTTTCAGAAACTTGTTTGAATCCTGAAGGAGTGTATTTGGCACAGAAATACTGTGTTATACACCCAACTCATTTTTTGACATTTTGGCGATATTCAGCATGAGAATTCAACTCTTTAACAGTTTAAATAAGATTGAATGCATGAAATAGCATTAGACACCCCCCACCCACCCACAAACCCATGTTTATATTTCTAATTTATTTTGGTGCACATTTTGGGAACTGTATAGCAATAACAGGGCATACGTTAGCTGAGCACTAACATGAGTGACTGATGTAACCTTAAAGTTTGCTAAACAAATCTTTCTCCATCCTTTATCTTTACTCAAAGTAGTAAGAACGACAGACAATCTGCATTAATGGACACAGTTTTAAGTAATAGTGTCCCACAGCAGTATTTCAGTAAGAGCAATAATGTGAGTTAGCCAGAAACTTACACAATATAAAACACACAACTACACGTATTTTCAACACCCGGAAGAAAATATATACCTCAATAATTCATAATACTTACAGGTTGTGATTCTGAAGAGCAAGCTGGTCCAAATAAACTGTGACCCATCTTTCAAGGGCAAACGTTTTGTGAAGCCCACATTGTTCGTGGGCAGACAATATACTACAGGCGGGCAATATACAAATATCATAGTGATTTAAATGTCACGCAGTAAGATATGAACGAAAAAACGACTCGTTAGAGACAGATCAGGGTCGATTCTTTCTTTTGAGAGACAATAACTTTTTATCATGCACTTTCGACTACAACTTTGCAGAAGGTTTACATTCACAAGCTAGCTATATTACGCACTGCATTAAAAGAAATATTCGAAAAACGAGCACTGTAAAGTTATTTAGGAGACATTGTGTACATCAAAAACAGGCAAAGCATCAAATTAATATTATTCAACATTATAGCTTTTTACATAAAATATTCAGATGTAATGGATAACAGTTACAATTACATTACGTAACGCTATTACATGTAACTAGTTAATCTCCAACACTGCACATGACTACTTTAGCACAAATGCATGAGGAACTGAACATCAACACACGCTTTTACTGCTGAAAATAGGATGTAAACAACCTTTTTTTTCCATAATGTAGCTCAGTGCAATGGAAACACACAGTACTAGACAAATATATACAAATACATCCACACTCTTGCAGTTATGAAATTCCTGTGCTCATACACCCTCAAAGATTCATACGAAATAACTCAAATAAACCCCGACCTCCCATTCAAACTGATATTGTGTTGCCTAATCCTATGAGTTTCAACATACACACACCAAAACACACACCCTTGAGTCGTTCGCGTCAATAAATATAATTAACCTCAAGCCATCCCAGTGCAGCTCTGCATTGATCAGGGCAGGCAGAGTTGCAGCAGGGCCTGTCAGCACCAGGCATAATCAATACACTTTATCGATCCTACATGCGGTGTGAGTCTGTGTGTCAGCGTGCATATGTGAGGGATCACGCTGCATCTGCTTTGGATTTGTGCTCAGTGAGCGCATGTGGGCATGGCATGAAAAAAAGAGGGGGTTTGCAGCTTAGCCTCCTATACTGACTGCTTTGTAACAGAGTAAAGGGAAGGCAAAAGGAGATTTAAAGTGGGTTAGTGAAATATGGCTAGATTTTTTTAAGGGGTGGAGGGTGGAGTGATGCAAGACATAAAGCTGAGTGTGACATTTGTTCTGCATAGTGATCATGTCTGCAACAGCAACAATCGGCACTATAAGCCTGGGTCAGAAAAAGATTTCAATGGAGGTGTATATTGGAGAGCAGGGGCAACAGTAAAACCTTTTGGTTTTTGCTAATTTATTGGGTGAATTATTATAGTGTGTCACTTTTTGGCACATTAGATATTCCCTGTCATTTAAACTTTAAATATACACTAATCAGGCATAACATTATGAGGTGAAATGAATAACACTGATTATCTCTTAACGCAGTGTAACACAGCGATTATCTCCCTGATAAGGGGCATCAGAACTGGACCACGGAGCAATGAAAAAAGGTGGCTTGGTCTGATGAATCACGTTTTATTTTACATCACGTGGATGACCATGTGTGTGTATATCATTTACCTGGGGAACACATGGCACCAGGATGCAATATGGGAAGAAGGCAAGCCGAAGGAGGCAATGTTCTGCTGGGAAACCTTGAATTCTGTCATCCATGTGGATGTTACTTTGACATGTACCACCTATCTAAGCATTGTTGCAGACCATGTACACCCTTTCATGGAAACGGTATTCCCTGGTGGCTGTGGCCTCTTTCAGCAGGATAATGTGCCCTCCCACAAAGAGAAAATTGTGAAAATGGAGCCGAACAAACAAGTCCGATCTATGGTGGCCCCACCACACAACTTACAGGACTTAAAGGATCTGCTGCTTACATCTTGGTGCCAGATACCACAGCACACCTTCAGGGGTCTATAGGGGTCTATGCCTGGACGGGTCAGGGCTGTTTTGGCAGCAAAAGGGGGACCAACACAATATAGGTCATAATGGCATAATGTCATTGATCATAATGACATAATGGCATTGATCAGGCCTAATGTTATGCCTGATCTTTGTGTATATAAGTATATATATAGACTGAACAAAATTATAAACACAATACTTTTGTTCTTACCCCCCTTTTTTTATGAGCTGATGAAAAATGTGGGCAAAAACCAAAAGTGTTGCATATATATTCTGCATGCATGCACCAGACCCTCATTTCGACTACTGTAAAATCAGCTGTTACATCAATGAAATAAAGATTATAAGACAAAATTTAAGACTAAATCTGGACGACAAACAACACATAACTATTCTAAATAAATTACGGCCATAAAGCAAACATTACTGGAGAAACAAAACTTGCTGAAAACTGTTTAAACTATTTGTGTCATCAGAATGTTGCCTGAATGCAAGCCGAACATAGCCCCGCCCACAACATTTGAGCTCGCGCAGTTCATATTCTGACTAAAATTGAGTATGACCAAGTCAGGCTAGTCAAAATCTGCACTGTAAAAAAAATTCAGGTCTCCAATTGTAAATTTTCTAGTGACTGATCTCATCACATTTTTTTAGCTGGCCAAATTTAATTTCTGTCAATTCACAGAAATTCAATTTGGCCAACTCAAAAAATTTGATGTGACCAGTCACTAGAACACTTTCAATTGGAGACCTGAAATATTTTACAGTGTGATTTTTTGTTTGTTTTTTGTTTTGTTTTTTTGGAGTAAGGTTTTCCAAAGTGGGGTTTACAAACCACATGTTATTATTAATTAGTAAATTTGTAATAAAATTGTAAAATTTTAATAATTACATTTGAAAATAAAAAGATTAAAAATTATATTTTAAATAATAAAAATGTAATTTAAAAATTAAAAAAGGGATAAAAAAGATTCCATATCTTATTTGTTTATCTGCATATCATCAACTGAAGTCAGAGAACCATGTACATGTAAATGTGTTGTTAAATAATTGAAATATTGTGAATGTGTTATTATCCCTGAGGTAAAGGCTGAATTGTGCTTTCACATACCTGATGTGGGCTATTTTAGGGTGTAGTGTTAGTATAGTGTGTTATTCCCGATGTTACATTTATTGAGTGTTGCAGTTACCTTTGCTCTTCCCTCCTGAATAATAAAATGAAGTTGTTACAGATGAATTACTTGAACATTACAGAAATTTTGCAGAGTTAAAGCTACCTATAGCGTAATGGTATTGTGTGGCTCTCTTTCTGTGCTATCTCGGTACCACACACAGGTACAGACGCACATGAAAGCGCTGGGGGTTGGGCACTGTGACTGTGAGGAAGAGAGAGGGGCACATGGGGAGAGGGTGGAACAAGATTTATATGAGGCTGCTGTAAAACTTTGACCCCACAGTTGTAAATCTGCCAATGAAGTCTAGCCAGCACAACAGGAAGTATGGGGGATCAGAGAGAGAGAGAGAGAGAGAGAGAGGATGCAAACAGGAATGGGGTAGATGGGTAGATTGTTATAGGCTTGCATTCAATTAGAAAGGCTTTTAAATATGTCTAGATTTCACTATAAAACCTGAAGGGATGTAATGGCTGGTGCAAATGTTTTTGCATCTCTATGATTTCTGGCATCAATGAGCTGTTTCAGCTTGCCTGAATCCTAAGTCACATTTGACTGCTCGCATGTGCTCAGATATAGACCTCAAAAATGAGAAGACTGTTCAAACATTAATTTATTAGCAATGAAAAATGGCTAAGAGGTCAAAACATTGTTTGAACGGGTTGATATGATTTTGTTGTGAGTTGAATTGAATGATTTTATGATATTATATTATTTACTTGTATTATATTTGTACACAGACATAATGCCACAAATAGAGATTGTTTTGGTATTAAACATCCATATTTGTCTTAATGCTCAATCAAAAGAGGAACTTTTCGTTAGCAAGGAGTAAATTATATCAAGAATGGACCTGGGACACTAGCTTTGATGATAAACATCAACAAAACAGCATGAGAGCGCATTACCAAAGTTAATGTGCCACCCACTTAGGTGCGGTAACTCAGGGTCATGATGTGAAAATACAGGATGTAGGTACTGAGACAGGAAGTGGCAGCCATCGAAGTTTCAGTCTTTGATGAGAATGTAAGTATACTCAAGGTCATGAGAAATTGCTGGCATGAATGCACCTCTGAACTCTGCCTGGCTTTGAGAATGGGATATGGAAAATACAAACTCATTTCATGGAAATCTTCACTTTTTAGTAGTTACTTTACTTTTCTTTTTTTTTAGAAATTTGTATTCCTATAACATATCAGTGGAATTGTGTGCGAATCAAAATACATTTTTGCCATATTTGTTTTATTATAGACCCTAATAACAAGTGGCAAGATGTAACTTCGCTACCTGAAATAGACGTAAAGCAGCTGAGCTATAATTTTTATACCAGTGTAGCTTTTCCAATAGGCATAGCTTGACCAAATGCACTCAGCTAAACTATCCTCTTTCACACACTGTAGCACTGCACTATTTAAAGCTAAATCTAAACATCAACAGTTTAAAGGGTTAGTTCACCCAAAAATGAAAATAATGTCCTTTATTACTCACCCTCCAGACCCATAAGACCTCCATTCATCTTCGGAACACAAATTAAGATATTTTTTGTTGAAATCCGATGGCTTAGAAAGGCCTCCGTTGGCAGCAATGACATTTCCTCTCTCAAGACCCATAAAAGGTACTAAAGACGTAATTAAAAGACCATCTCATTACAGTGGTTCAACAATAATTGTATTAAGCAACACAAATAGTTTTTGTGTGCAGAAAAAAAAACTAAATAATGACTCATAAAGTGAAGGCTGATTTCAAAACACTGCTTCCTGAAGCTTCGGCGCATATGAATCAGCGTATAGAATCAGCGGTTCGGCCGTGACTTTGGTGATTCGATACGCTGATTCATACGCTTCAAAGCTTCAGGAACCAGTGTTTTGAAATCAGCCATCTCTATAAAAGACAAATACAGTGGGTATACAATAATTTTATGAAGTGACGAGAATAGTTTTTGGGCGGTAAATTTACCGCAAAAATACTTGTCTTATATTTTGATGTCCGATTTCAAAACACTGCTTCCTTACAGTTGTAAAGGTAAGCAGATAGTTCTGAACACTGTGTGGTTGTGTACTTTTTTAATTTATTTTGGATCATTTTTAACCCAAAAAAGTTACGGATTGCAGCTTTAAAATATAATTCCAAAGTTGCTACTTTTTGTTTGTATGGTAGTACTTTTTCTTGTTTAAACTACTTTTTTAGTAGCTTGACTGTAGCTTCGTTTAACTGCTTAAATGAAAGTAGCTTTTAGGCTGGCAAGCTTTCAAAGTAGCTTCCCCAACACTGTTAATGACCATAAAACCCTCTTTTCACTATCCTGTTTGACTTCGAGACTCCCAGAATTGCTGTTCTGCTCTATTCTTCTCTCAATCTCTTTCTCTTTTTTCCCCTCTCTTGACTCTTTCAATACTATGCATTTACATTCACACAATTGTTAAGGGATCTAGGGGTGTGTCTCGGCTGGTGTATTGAATGCCTTCTATATTTCTAACAGTGTAAGACGTACAGGATCTATGCTAGACAGCAGCTGTTCTCAGGTCAAGGCAGGAATTCTTGAAATCTTGAGATCTGAGCAACTGTTCGTTTATGGATACCACTCAGCTAATGGACCTGTATCTACAGCCACCAGACCAGATGTTACTCTGTACGTGGGTTTGTGTGAGTGTGTGTAGGGCCTACATGTTTTTCTATCCCAGTGGGGACTCCACCCTGAATGCACACACACTCATGAGGACTCTTGTCACCATGGGGACCTAAATTGAGTTGTATTCTTTTATTCTAAATTCAATTTTATTCACATAAATATACAGTTCTATTTAAAATGTTTTCTTTTTTGTTTTCTTGTTGCACCCCCACCTGGGTTTTTTTTCCAGAAAGCAAGGTTAACTTACCATCGCATTTACTTTGAACTCTCGGTTGATTAACCCAAACCTTGCTTACTCGAGGAATGCTGGTTCCAAAAACGAGTCCGGGAGTAAGTTCAGACAACCTAGAGTATGTTCCCGGTTAACACACAAGACATTCTTAACAGATCAACGAATCGATGATTCACCATGGAAACAGACGCTAAGAGCAATTCCACTTCCTTCTTCTTCTTTTGTTTAATGGCGAGTTACATCCTACTTAGTGGACAGCGCCACCTATTTGGTGGTTATGCAATAATTTTTTCAACGTCTTAGTTTAATAAGTAATCTTTATTGACTGAGAATAAGGATTATATTATGTTTGTTTGATGCTAATTAACCGATTGCAGATCCATGTGTGAGATGACAATACAATAAATAATACATATATTTGAATTGCATTAACATTTAAACTTGTTTTTAATTTTTTTATTCTAATTCTTTAGAATTTATATACAATATTGTTTTATATATTATATATATATATATATACTGTATTATACTGTATAACTGAAAAAAAATTGGTTATATTAATAACTCTTAATTATATATAACACTTATCTGAATACCTCTTAAGCAAACTAACCCTGGATCATGAGCTGCTCTGGAGCAGGTTATGTTCAGAGAGTGAGTTGCCATGGTTACTTATACCCTGAAAGTTACCTCCGTTTTTGGAACCGAAAGTTGAGGTTATCCGCTTATTTACTCTTGAACTTATCCGGGTATGTCACATAACATGTTTTCTGGAATACCCTCCAGTACCTGTATGCATAATTATGAGTAAGATTCAAAGAAAGACCAAAAAAGGCAGAAAAAATGAAAACATGCTGTGAAAATGATAAGGTAGGAAAAAATGAAATGTCGGCCAAAAGGTTTAAGTACAGATAAAGGATGATTTATATGCAGCTGTTTCTGATCAAAACTGGTTCACACAACATACGCTTAAAAACCGAAAAGGTCTTTATAAAAAAAGAGCTGACTGTCTTATCTCATGAGCCGAGAGTGAGGTTTGCGTGACAAGGCTGGCCACGAGAGGAAGTGAAATGTGTGAGAATGGCAGTCACCGCAGTCTCATCTCAGAACTCATGCCTGCCCTCACTCTCAAACCTATTGCTCCTGCCTTCACCCCTCTCACTTCCTGTCTTATTTAAAACACGTCTCTGTTTGTGCTGCTTAAAACTTCAAAACACAGTTTACAAAAACAAAAAGATACTGTTGCTGAAATAAGTAACATTCTGCCAAGAATCTGCCCCTTTTTCTACTGCTTTTCAATAAAACATGATTTATGTTTACCAAGTCATTTTACTCAGGGATGTTGTTGGATTTCAGCAATGTAGGCAAAACCCACACACACATTTTATCAAAATGTTATTCTGTTTATTTTTTATATTAATCTAAATCTACAGACTAACCCTAACCTTACTTAATCCTAAATTAAAAATAAAATATTTTTTTGTATTATTATTATTAGGGCCCGAGCACCGATGGTATGAGGACCCTATTGGAATTGCTCCGTTTATTATTATTTATTTATTTTGCTCTTTCATTTCTATGGAAAAAAGCACCTTGGACATTTTGCTAAATAACAAATTTTGTGTTTCATACTTGAAAAAAAAAAAAGTATTTCAGATGACATGAGAGTTGGCGTGCTGTCCGAGGGGGGGCTCTGAGCTCGTAATTTTGGCCCGAACCCACTCCCCCTGTATCCTCTGATTGGGATAGTTAACCAAGCTAGTATGAGGAAACGGGGTGGTGGTAGGATGCAGGAAACTGTCGAGGAACCGAGGTGAGTTGGCTGTATAGGCTTCCTCTCATACTGATTGGATAGGCAATTTGAAAGTGTTCCTCCCGAACTTTGTTTATAAAACATCATTTTTTAATAGTGTAGGTCCCATTTCCCTCTCATCCCAACTTTTCTTTCTGCACTCCTCAGGCTCAACATGAGCGTGACATAATCATCCTCCAGTCCCATCATCATGTGGTGTATTTTTGGCACAGTGGGTTGTATGCTATACTAACAGTGCAATGTGACATATGACTTATGTCTACGTACAGACAGCATTACTGCCTCAGTCATATTTCATCTATTGCTGCAAATGACAAAAAAAATCTCTCTCACTTTCTCTCTGTCTCCCTCCCTTGTCACTTTCTGCTCTCTTAGTATCGGTAAGCCCTTGCTCGTAGGCCTTGAAGGTTAAGCGCTGACTCCCCACAGTTCTGACCTTGCCTTACAATGAGCAGCATTAGTTCATTGCTCCGTCTCAGCACCATTACAGTGACTGTCAAGATGGAACACTTGCTGTCTTGTTTCACTTCGGTGTCTATAATCTGAACATGTTCAGGGGAAAAAGCTAATTCAAAAGCTAATCTTCAAAGCTAATTACAGCCTAATTCACCCACCCCCTTCCCCCACCCGCTGCCACTTCCGCTTTGGTCTATCTCTCTCCTTTTCTCTTCCCCATCACTACACTCCCTCCTCCTGCAAGCCGTCAGTTGGAAGGTCTCAGGGGAGAAGCTGTGGCCAGGCTTTTTGGGGGAGCTGTCAGACTAATAGATTTCCTTTCTCACTCTGATGTGAACAGAGGGAAAAACCTTCCCTGCTGGGACATGCTAAAAGCAAAGTTTTTACAGTGCCGGTGGAAGGCCCTTCCATATATGATCTTTGTCAGATCAGTCTGAATGTTGTGAGTTTAATGCTCTGATATTTACAGTATGCATTTTTATGTGTTTGATTGCATGTAATGGTTTGCTTCTGTGCTATCATGTGTATATTCAGATGAGTAGTTTCTCTAAATCATACAAAACTTTACATGATTCATTATACTTAAACATGTATGCATATATCATGAATGTATCCATGACAGCATGTTCTTTTTTCCCCCTTTTAAAAAAAATAAAAAGTACAGTGATTTCTGGAATAGATACATACAGAAAGAAATACAGCAAGACAATCTCAAACGCCCACTACAGGCTGACAGCTGCACAGCAGTTAGAAGTGAGCAGGCTTGAAGTGTGGTAATGCTTACATGCTAAGCTAACAGCGCCACCTAATGTTTGTTTGGCTACTTACTAATCGGTTTTTCAATGGGGTTACGTACTGAATTTTCACAGTGGATACTTACTGTTCTAAAAGTAAAATAATGAGCATACAGGTTTGTGCGAGGCAATTTCAAGATATTTTTAGATTAAAACTGTCTGGAAATTTAACTTTAAAAGGTTATTAGTGAACTAGTTTCTAGTTTATTCCACCTCAAAACTCCATAAACGGCACCACCATGAAGAATGAGTCGTCCCACTATTTTCATTAATGGTCAACAAATACGAGTTTTCAATATTTAATTTTTAAATAATTATTCATCCAACCATACAAAAAATCAGGCACGTGCAAAGGGGGCTTTGGGTGCTCGAGCCTGCCCTTTATAAAAATTAATCAAAAGTGCCCTCTCAGACAAATATCAATGATAATATTTGTGGTCAATAAAAAAGGACAACGTGTCAAAAGTCGGAAAACTTCTGTTTATTTTTTCATATCAGTCGGTCTGAGGCGTTGCCATAACCCGTTGCTATGGGTTGCATGTGTTTTACTGGCTGATTTTCCTCATATATGGTTCTTTCAGAGAGTGTCTGTGGCTTTACGGGAGAAAAGCATCCCCCAAACAAACCAAAACATTTTTTTTCATCAGTAATTAACGCTAATGTGTTGATTTAATTAAAAAACTATATTTTAGACATTTTTAAATTTTACATAAATCGTCAATGCCCGGGCCGTTTGTCATATACATCAACCAATCGTGATCTGGCAAAGTTCAGATTCCATTGGACAATGTGAAGTGGAGAGGTAATTTTCTGTTCTAATTCATAAATCGGTTGAAAATGACATGGACAGACGAACTAACGTTTGTGGAACGATTTCCTGACGAAATGGATCATCCTGACAATCGTCCTGATGTTCCTGACAACAAACAAAGCACTGCACAAAACCATGCAGCACCAAAAGTTGCATTAATGTAAGTAGTGTTAAACTCACTTGTATTTATGTAAATTGATACACGTTTACTATTTGATGAAACTATCAAAGCTAATGAAGCCCAAGTGCCGACGGCACCTACAGGCCAATTATGTGAAATGGTGGCATGAAAGGACTTTATTATATTACCATTTTTGATAATTATGCAGCCTTATGAAAGAAGTCTCTTATGCTCATCAAGCCTGCATTTATTTGATCAAAAACAGCAAAATTGTGAAATATTTTTATAATAGGCTAATGGTTTTCTATTTTAATATACTTTAAAATTGAAAGTATATGTATGCCTGTGATCAAAGCTGAATTTATCATCATTACTCCAGTCTTCAGGGTCACATGACCCTTCACAAATCATAGATTTGACGTCAATGTTGGAAACAGTTGTGCTGCTTAATATTTTTTATAACCTGCTGTGATACTCAAGATGAAAGATTCTTTGATTAATAAAATGTTAAAAAGAACTTGTGATAATATCTCACAATATTAGGCACAATATCGTTTTTTCTGTATTTTTGATTAAATAAATGTAGGCTTAATGAGAATAAGAGACTTCTTGCAAAAATAAAAGTTAAAATGTAGTATCTAAACATTTCCACACGCGCATAGCTGCACACATAGCCTACACACACACACACACACACACACACACACACACACACACACACACACACACACATATATATATGTGGTTTTTTTTTTAGTATTATTATTTTTTTTTTAGATGTTGCCCCTTTTTTACATTTGAGCCCCTGCCTCTGAAGAACTCTCTCCACGTCCCTGTTAAAAATTATTCAGGTTTGCACATTTTGGGGTTGAAGATTAATACCGAAGCAAATATCGGACCACATTATTCACAGTGAAAAAGCCTGTGTTTGATATATTAAAATATTGAGTTGAAAAAGGGTACTTTTTAGTGTAACAAAGAAATAATAATAAAAAGACTGTAAGAGAGAATAATGTGGTCAAGTGCAGTATTCTGTTAATCATCAATAGTAAGTAAAAAAAAATATATATATTTTAACCGTTAATGTTTATGTAAAAAATATTAAATAGTATTACATTTATTAAATGTAAATTATGATTTAGATGATTATGATCAGTTTAAAGCAAAAATAACATATATGTATATTATTTGATTGACATTAAATTGTATTTTATGTTGCCTGAGGTTTTAAGTAAGTGTGTCATAAGTCTAAACTGTGTCTTAAGTAGCCTAAATATATCTCTGTGTTAACTATAGATACATGGTCATGGCAAAACTGTCTTCTCGTCCTTCTGGGTCTTTAGGAAGCTTCTGTCCTGTGCTCAGCTGAATACTTTTTGTATTAGCTCACAGGGTAACTCATTGGTGGGGAATGTGAGGGGGACACTTGACTCATATATGGAGAAGACAAACAAGGGCCACTATTTTTGTAATTGTGTCATAAACTTTTTGACATTTAGAGTATTAGACAAAATGATTATTTTTAGAGGAACCAAAAAACACATGTCAACTTTACTACATTCCTTTTCAAATAATATCACTGATATTCAGAAGAAAAATAAAAAATGTGTGGCCAAGATGATTATTATTATTATTATTAAGGTTATAAAAATTGATATATATTTTTTTAAAAGCTAGTTACTACTACATTTCTTAATAAAAAAAAAACGTACAGGGTTTGATCTTTGCACCCAGCAAATTAAAAAATGTTTTAATGAAAATTAATAGGTTTTATTATTCTTTCTTATATTACAAATATATATATATATATATAAGCCATATATATATATATATATATATATATATATATATATATATATATATATATATATATATATATCTGTCTTCTGTCTAAATATATATATATATATATATCTGTCTTCTGTCTAAATATATTGTATTGTTTATAATATACATTTGTTTGGGAAATGACATCATGACTGTAGTCAGCATAGTCCTTGCATATGGTAAGCAGCTTCTGATGAAGGTAAGGAGAGAACACACACACACAGTACACACACACATAGCGTATAAAATTAGCATGTGACTTCACTCTCTATGCATGACTAAGGAGTCATTGGGCAATCCCAACTTGGGCAGCAGAACCAATGAAGGCTGTGGGGCAGTAAAAGTGACACCAACTCGTAAATCAAATTACAACCGTAAACTTATTATAGCCTTCTGAGCATCTTGAATGTTCTGTTTACTTGTAGCTTTGAATTCTTATTCATGACCTCAATGGTGTAAAAAGACCAGCAGTGGGAGGTTCTAGATGCCTGTTGTTGGAGAACTATATAAACTGGAGGGACCTGAAGCAAGCAGATCATTCTACTGAGAGCACTCAAGACAACACCTTCAGATAAACAGACGAGAGAAATGTCCTCTGCCGAGAGCCTCTTCATGGACGACCCTTTCTTTGCAAACTCCCACTTTTTGTGGCCCAGGCGCAGTATGGCTCTTTCCAGCTTCAGAGAGGATTTCCTCCAGCGTAGAGCCCAAATAAAGCAGAACCTGAGGAATGAGATCAGAGACAGCTTGCTGAATGAACTCAGTGAAGAGCTCTTCCAGAGTCTAAAGGGTCAGAGGTCCTCTGCCTTCTCCAGGCTCTTCAGCACCAACACAGAGCAGAACAAACGGCGAGACGTGTCTCTCACTCTGGACACTCAAGGCTTCTCTCCTGAAGATGTCACCGTGACAGTATCTGGGAGGAGACTGGAGGTGATGGCCAGCAAGCGGGCAGAGAAAGAAACTCCCTCATCATCTACAAGCACCGCTCATGTTGCAGAAGCCCAGCCACAAGGATTCGTTCAAGCTGTGCAGCTTCCTGATCACCTGGATCCAACCTCATTGACCTGCTCCCTTGGAGAAGACGGACATCTGCATATTGAGTCACCAGAATCCACAGATGAGTCCACAGAGGAGCGTGTCATTCCTATCCGCTTCAGAACATCCCTGAATTTCCCCATCAACAAAGACAGCACAAACAAAATGGAGGATGGAGCTGAGAACTCAAACTAGAACACAGACTGATGGCATATATGCATTGTACAATTGTTTTCATGAATCCAGAGATTGTAAATTCCAACTGTAAATTATTTGTTCTAAAAAGGTTTTAATAAAGATTTTAATCGGTATATGACTTCATGCACAATCTGCTTCATGTCTTCTTCAGATATGAATTATTAAAGTTTTGAAATGCCATTTACGTGGCATTAATATTATTGTCAAGTTGGTGTACTAATTTACTAATTTTCAGTTTTATAATAATGTTTTCATTTATGTTCTTAATGATCACTTCAAAACCTGATGTGCAACAATTGTTTTTAGAATAGGGCTTCATTTAAAAATTTTTGGCTATGCGGTAAATGGGTTGTGGAATTAAGAGATCAGTTTAGTAAATTTGAGACATCTCTAACACCATAGGATATGCTTAAAGTGAGAAAATAAAGTTAAATCCATAAAGGTGTATAATCAAGATCCATTATGCCATTTCTAAATCAGATTTAAAGTAACTTAAATGTGAATAGAAATATATTTGTGAAACAGAATGTAGGCCAATATAAGAAAATAAGTTTCATAGCAGGATAAAGTGTTTTACACTTAGCCTTCCAATACATATGATGGCGCTATAGACACATGATTGAGACGTATTCGTCGCAAACTATAACACATCTTTTTGATTTAAAGATGTCACTAGTCTGTGTTTTTTTTTCGTGATAACCTATTTCTTGCCTAACTAAGTGAACTGAATATTCACTGGAGCAGTTCCTTTCTATATTGCGTTTTTAACAGAGACATTAACATAACACGCTGAATGCTCGATTAAGCATAGTGTGAAAGAAAGAAAGAAAGAAAGAAAGAAAGAAAGAAAAAGGGTAGGTGGTGTCATCATGGCTACAACTAAACTCCTGCGCCTCTCACATATTGCCAACAAATAGTGCCTCGGCCTACACGCGAGGTTTATGTCCCGCCCGACTTCTGCTTGTTTAACTTTTTTTTTTGACTTTACACAGCGTTTTTAAAGTGCCAAACATTTACATTCCATGTTCAGGCCTACAAAAAAAACTATTGAAAGGTAGCGCAATGAACGCGTTCCGTGTAAACGAGAACTGAACGTTTTTTTTTTTTTTACTTGACTAACGCATTTTAGAACACCTTGTCGACATGAGGCAGACGTTAGGCGTTCTGTGTGAACGAATACAGAGTAATCTCAGTCTGGATGGAGGTATGCAAGAAATGACTGACTGTTTAAAAAAAATATTGTAATATAATATTTTGTTTGTTGTTCATGTATGGTGATATATTAGAAGGTTATTATGGTGGCTGCATGGTGGTTAAATTAATCATTTCACCACTATGACCACCAGCCATTATAGTGGTCAGAAGTAACCTAATCATAAAATTGCATGGCATTACAATTATAGTTTGTAATTTATTCCTTCTCATTATACCATACACAGGACTATTTTCTTTGAAAGGAAGGATGGGGGGCATCCAAGATCTTTTGACCATTCCTAAATCCTGTCGAGACGCCAGAGAGCAAAAGTTCAAGAGATGAAAAGCTTCCGGATGAAACAGTCAGCTTGCTGTAAAAGGTATGGTCTTGAAATGGACAGCAGGGGAATTTGACACCAGAAAATCATGAGATGAAGAGGCCAAATGCTGCCATTACATTCAGTTCCCAGGAGGAGCTAAATAAGAGCCTGTAAAGGTTTCTCTGACATTTTCAGCCTGAGGGACACCATTTGTTGTGGCTTCAGCGCAAGTACAAAACACAGCGGTTAATATTTGATGTGTGCAACCTCAGGCAACAAGATATAGGACGCACACAAAGGAAACCACAAATGTCTCCACAAATGACTAATTTAAATGTCAGCAACATAGAGATTTTTGATCTGGTTCCCCTTAATGAGAAATAATGTCTTGACTGAGAGTGGAAGAGTTACGAAATAAAGGCAATCGCTCAACTTCTTTCTAAACACCTGCCATTACATGAGACTGATCACTGCAGTTACCAGATTTTTGGCAAGATGATAAAATTGCCCAAAATTGTCTTCGAGCGGGCACAAGTGATATTGAGGCTAAGTGGAAATGGATTTGTCATCTTCACTAACAAGTGTAGCGTATGGTGCACAAAAAAATGTCATGAAAATTTGTCACACTTTAGAAGTTTGAAAAAACTACCCTGCCGGGCCAAAAAATAAGTCCTTGTTTGGATTTAAATAGGCAAACGCTTAAGAGTCAATGATTGGATCATTATTGCAGTGATTATTATGTTTCTAGTATGTTATATATCTGGCAACAAATTCTTCTAACCCTAATTGATGGAGATTTCTTAAACAACCATGTAGGTAGACACATCATGACCATATTAGCCAGGTTCTGTCAACACTGCATTGGTTCCCTATTAAACATTGTATACATCTTGCTTATTACTTGCAAAGCTCTCAATAGTTTAGCTCCCAGTACCTGAACAAGCTCTTAACGCATTATACTCCATCATGTCTATTGCAGTCTCAAAACTCCGGTCAGTTGGTAATACCTAGATTCACGAGTTCACACTTAGATATAATTTATAAAGAGTGAATTAAAAAAAGCGTATTTGGCGTGCTGTCCGAGGGTGGGGTGGGGGGCTTCGAGCTGGCCTGAACCCAGAGTACCCCCGTGTATATAAGTGGTTAGAACTAAAAAGAGCAAAATGTGGAGAAGGGGTGGTGGAGGGATGCTGATAAACTGTCAACAAACGGAGGTAAGACTGCTGCGTTGATATACACCTCTTTTGTTGATTAGCTGAGTGCTCTCCACATAAACACTGGAACAGGTCTTCCTAGCATTGTTCGGGAAGCAGACACACTCTGTCAGTTTAAATCTAAAAACACATCTCTTTACTATGGCATACGCATAGAACATTATCAGTTTCTATTATCAGTTAAATTGTTGTTTTAGGCTGAATTATCTAAGTCAGCTGGAACCGGGAACACTTCCCATAACACCTGATGTTACATCATCAAAAGAATGGCATCTACTCTAATGTTAGACTCTCTGTTTATCCCGAGGTTTACTGTAGTCAGCTGGATCCAGATCAGATGGCAGATCTGTGCCTCGACATGACCAACGCATCCCTGAAGTGTCAGCAGAGACCGTGTCAACTAGACTTTCCCCTGTGAAGGCCTCCTTCCCTTCCCCTCTAAACAGATAAAAGCACATATGCACACATACGTATTCAAACACACTTGCCTATGGGCTGAATATGTATTGCTTGCATACATGCCGTCACTGTTTTCACGGACTTGCCTTTTTAGGGGTTGCGCAGGGATGATGATGGTATAGTTTCAAAACTATTTCAAACCTATTTCATAGTTCGCGTTCTCGGGCCACCAGGTGCTGTTGACGTGCGGATAGGGTCCGGAACGCATTGGGGGTTTTCTGTTTTGTTTGAAGATGGTATTGTTCAAATAACACCAAATTAAATAATAAATAAAAGAAATTAATCAAAAACTCTTAATCAAAAAAACAAAATGAATGTCTTGTTATCACTGTAAAACTGCTTTGAAGCAATCTGTGGTGTAAAATGCGCTTTATAAATGAAGGTGACTTAACTGGGCAGTGTCAAGATTCATCAGGCTCAAACTGTGAAAGAATGGTTGGAAGGGAGCATGAAGAATCATTTTCACATATGAAGTGGCACCAAATGTGGTGGCCACTTGTACCTTTAAAGAGCACCTATTTTGGCATTTAAAATGTTCCAAATATTGTTTTAGAAGTCCCCAACAACAGTTGACAAAAAGACTTTAGTTTTCTTATAATATGCATTTATTTTGACCTGTTTTGACAGCGATTCTCAAATGATTCGTTTAGTGATTCACTTTTCAAAACCCCGCCTTTACGTGACGCTAATCTGCGGTGATTGGTCCGATGACCCAGTCAGTTGTGATTGGAATAGTCTGTGCAGATATTTTCGGAAACGGAACACCCATCACCATAAATGGTTTTCGGTTTAACAAGTTTAAACGTGTATAAAGTGTATGAACAAACATGGCATCAATTTTACCCTATCAAATCGAGCCTGAATATGAAGGGGAAACGTCTGGAGGCGTGAATGATCAACAAACTGATCGCAAACACCACGACTGGAGCAGGATATTTCTCAATGGTAAGCAATAAGCATCAATGTAACGTTAGTTGTCACAGGCCATGGAGTGTTAACTCGATGCATAAACAAAGTTTTCCCAAAAATAAATAAAAATGCAGTGACGTTACGTTACTATGAGGTATGACTTAAAGAAAACTCTGAAAACAACAACAAACAATTCACATATCTCAATACAATTGTCATTGAAGACCTAGATGCTAAACGGTGCTTACACAACAAACCAAACAATTATTTAGCATGGTACATAAAACATAAAAGCAACAATTATTAATAACACTCACAGGTTGAGGAGGAAGCTGATGCAAATACACTTGGAATTGAAGCTTCCTTCAATATCAGCCGGCTCGCGAATCCAAGTTTAATAGCATTTAAGTTGGTAAAGCAATCGTCTTCAAAATGGCGTGAACAAAGCACAAGGCTCGGACTATACTCCTGTGGTACAGTTGTATATATGAATAGTAGCCACTTAGTCTTCAAATGCTCTGATGAAAAAGTATGCTTTTGAGTCCCACTTGAGAACACAGCGTCGCCATGATGTTTTCTAGTTTTCACTGGCGTGTGCAATAAGTGGCCGTATCGTATTCAAATAACTTGACAAGTTGACCTCATCTAGTCAGAGAAAAAGCTTCGGTCTTCTACGATTCATAAAAATGACTCAGAGTCAACTCTTACTTTTGAAAGACAATAACTTTATATACGGTGCACTGTCATATTTCAAACTTTGCAGGATGTTTTTGTTCACTTAGATTACATGAAAGGTAAATTTCAAAATTCCATGATAGGTGCTCTTTAAAAGGCACAATTTTGTATTCAATTTATTTTTTTTATTTTTTTGAGAGTGAAGAGTTGACCAAAAATGAATGCACCTCTTGATGGAAATAACCACATTTAAGTCCACTAAGAGGTGCATCAATGGTTGTTTAAGAAATAAAAAGTTACACAATCCACCAATCAGGGTTATAAGAACTGTTTACAAACATATGACATGCTAAAAAACGGATTCAAAAATATTTAAAATATTTAAAGTGTTTGGATTTATTTAGAATATATTTTTTTACATGGCCATAAATTGTGTTACCAAATAACGTGTTAATGATGGTACATCTTTTTATTATGTTAACAATATCATTGATATTATTGAGAGGTGCCAATTCGATGCACACTTAAACTTTTTAATGGTTGCTTCTAGCAGGCGCACATCTCTGTCCAGTCCTCTTCACAAACTTTAATGGTCTTGTTTGGCTTCTAGCACAATAGATGACTCAGTGACAGGCAATCCTTGTGGGCAATCACTTAGATAAGGAGACAGCCTGTGTAGACCCACACCAGCGGGTAAATATTGATCCCATTTCCACCCAGCACTAATCATAGTCCACTGTCTTGCTGGGCAATTCAATGCCACTGGGAGAGAAGACCTGTTCCCTATAGGCAGCCAGCGGCTGGTGTCATCTGCACCACTGCACCGATAGAGCTGCTCCCTTGTGCCTTGGCATCAATCTTTTTCAAAACATGCTTCCTTTCCCTCGCTCAGTCATTTCTTCTTGATGGTGGGAAGATCTGACATTTCAGTCGAGACTGTTTAACCTCTGTGAGCATTGGCACAGCAGCTGTTGAAACCAGGTTCATGTGATCCATGGCTAACGCTTTGAAGGGAAAAAAATTAGTTGCTTAGTGAAAAAAGAGTGAGGTGATTTGAGTCTTCTGTTACTAGACCTGTAACAGAAGTAAACTGTTACTAGACCTGTAACTATAAATGATGGACATGGCACTTGAGGACACTTATTTTTATACTAATTCTTCCAGATTAAAATAGGCTCGTTCTTACGCACTAGAGCACGTTCGTACATGCGCACTCTTCAAAAAAGGTGCTTTAAATCTCTTGACAAACTTAAAAGACATAAATTACATTTTTATATACAGTATTCAAAATAAAATATATAGACTGTACAAAATGTCAGCTTGCTTATTTTGCTCAAGATAAGGACTTATCAAGTCCACATATCATGCAAACAAGAAACTCTTCTAACCAAAGGTCAAGAGCTGTCGTTGCAACCACACAAGTTCGCGATGCTGTTTGCGAATGTTCGTTGGAACGATTGTTTCGTTGGAAAAACAGACTGGTTGAACTATGTTGATAACGACAGACCTTGCGACCAACCCAGGTTTGGAATGACATAAGGGTAAATGGTAATTTTTGGGTGAACTATCCTATTAAATTGGAGCACAATTTGAGGGTGTTATTTGCTACCTGTCCTAACTTTGGCAGTTAGCAATTTTTGTGATGTGGTCAGTTAGGGTGTACTGCAGGCCAGACCAGAGGCTCTGGCATTGAGAGTGTTCAACCAGAGAATTTTGTTCTTGCACATCAGAACAACTGAACCGCTTTAGGCAAGTTAATTTGCCCCATCGTACTGTCATCTTCAGGAAGCGTCTTTATTCTTTTAGGATCACTGTCTTTTCTGGTTTCTTCAGGTAGACTGAGTCTTCCTTATATTGAATGCAGCTTGGCTGGCAGAAATGATGTAGAAAGCTTTCAGTGTGCTAATTCTCCTAATCAGACTATATACTGCTTTAAAAAAACATGACTTCTGATGGAATTAATTTCCTGGATTTATTGATTTCATAATAAAATATAATCAGGTTACTGTAGGTTAAGATCAATGCTGAATAGACCTTAATCAGGGTGGGCACTATGGTTATATACGTTTTTGGTCGATCGGATCACAAGTCGATGACGCTAAATACAGGTTGTAAAAAAACTGGCTGTAAATGTTTTAAGCTTGTCCACTTTTTGAACAATTCCAGAGGTAGTCGAAAACACATTAGACCAGAGTGCTTTCATAGTGTGTAGACACTCATGTGATCGAATACGTTTGACCAGCCACAAAAAAACACCTATAAACTTTGTAAGCTGGTTTAAAGATGAAAAAGAGGCTGTGAGAAATAGATAAATCTCTGTGATGAATCACAGATTTTCTGTGTTGCATCAGCTCAGCAAATTGATAGCAAAGTAAAAAACATTTTACAACCTTTTTACATTTTACAACCTTCTGGCCAGACATGTCTTTACCTCACAGGTATATGTCCATTCTTTAAAAAAAAAAAAAAAGTATATTGCAGCGTTTATTACAACTGTTTCATCCATGCGCATCAAACCTTGTGCCAGCATGAACTTTAATTGAAAACATTAACTTCCCCTTCTTCTCGGAGAGCGTCATCTCTTCTTTGATGACGTGTGCCGGCGCAAAGGCTTGACAATAAGCAACTCCCCTCCAGCAACCTCTCAATCACATGAGATCCAACAACAATCCAATCAGTTACTCATAGACAATCAATTACTGATGGACCCTAGGTTTTTTTATTTTTATTTGAGAAGCCATTTCACTTGGATATACAAGACAAAAAAGAACAAACTACTAACATAATTTCCGTTTCATGCGACTTTGTCACTGTTGCTTACTAACTGAAAAAGAGCAAAGAAAGGGAGTGTTTATTATGACCAATTTTAGCTTGTAATATGTAATATAATAAGACTGCAAAAATACTACTGAAATGAACGTTTTCACGATCAAGACTAAATTATGGTGGACTAATTATGGTGGAATAATTAAATTATTCGCAGTGCTCAAGTAGGGTGATGTTCAGTACAATGGACAGTTGTCTTATTTTATTCAGACAGCAACGGAAACACACAATCTTAAAATGTTTTATGTCATTAAAGGATCTAAGGTCCATTACAATATTTATGACTCTAAATATATTGGATGTTACAACAGCCACTATAGCTTGGGCAACTAAGAGGATGAAGCTAAGAAAATTGTTCTTTTGATTTATCATTGATCCAGACTTCAAAAAATAATGGCGACATCAGTTGCAGGTAGTAAATTGTTCCGAGCCCCCCTGGAGTGTTTCACACTTTGGAAAGGGGAAAACATAATTGGGGCAATCAGCTGTGGTGAAGAGTCGTGTAGGTTTGAATTAGATCATTTTGCAGTTTAGTCTTTATGAGGGTCCGTGACAGTCTGAAGCAGTAGGTGTCACGGGGCGACAGTATAAAATGTGGTCCATCGCATTTAAACCCAAAAGGTCTCCACGGCGACAGATATGAACTAGTAATAAAGATGTATTCCTCTGGCAGTGGGTGCGCTGATTTGATTTGTCCAGCGGATCAGTGAAGCATCTGCCCAGGTCTTGACTCTACCTGCCCCTCACGGCACATCTGTGATGATTGTGATATCTCAACGCAAGGACGCCTACTGCTCTGAGCGCTCGCATTACCCTGCTTGAGTGTACTTCTGATGAATAGAAAACATTTGCTTCAGCCAGATGATGTTGTGCTCTGGTGTTACCTTATAGATTCCTTTTAATACGCCACCAGAATTATATTGACTTGGATTAGATGTCAGATGTTTTGATATTTGCTTCACATCTCGCACATCTTAAACAAAATAAGATGCTTTTAGTTTGTTTTCTCAAATTTCATGACTAACTTGAAAGTATAATCATTGTGTTTTACTTTGAGTGCCTTATCAGGAGACAAGGGGTGGTTTTTACTCCAGTGACTAATTCATTTTGACTTCATTCACTTTCATATATATATATATATATATATATATATATATATATATATATATATATATATATATATATATATATATTAGACCAGAGTGCTTTCATAGAGTAGATAAAACTGTGATAGCAATGTGTGAAATAAAAAGTCACAAGCATCTTTGTGTTTTATTCTGTGGCGGAAAGCTTCCATAGTATTGCTTTATATTTTTGTGGGAACCAAAAAAGTGTTTTTTTTCATTTGATCGTTTAAAAAAAAATGTATTCTTTGATGAATAGAAAGCTCAAAAGAACATGTATTTGAAATATAATTTTTTTTGTAACAAAGTAAAAAAAAAGTCTTACTGACCCTAAAATGTTGAACAGTAGTGCGTATATATAGTCTATCCTAAAAATAGTAAGGAAATATTGTAATTTTTTCAAATCTGAACTAGGCATTTGGAACCAACTAGAGAAAACAAGCATTTGTATAATTGGACTATTCCCTCAAAACATAGTTTCTGACATAATGTCCTTATGTAAATAGCCCTGGTCTTTTGTACATAACTACTGTTAGCTTTCATAATCAAACTATGTTTTCTTTAGCTTTTGATTGCCCCTGCCTTTTCAACATTATCAATATAAAAACGAGATAGTGGTGAAAATTTAGTTGATTTCACTGCAGATCAAAACACCATAGCTTAACTAGTAAATTTTAACATGATTTTTATCCAATATTTATTTTATTTACTAGAAAACTTGATTGACTTTCCTTAGCAGTGTTGATAGCAGTGAAGGGTGCTGGAAAAACACTTCTCAAAAATAAAAACACAGTGCACTCCAAAACCTTCAAATAGGGCAATCAAACAACCTAATCTGAGAAGAACAAGAGAAAAAATATATAATAGGTGTCTGCCCCTTTAGAGGTTAAAAGGGAGGGAGACATTACAATCCTAGTTTTGTCAGGCCTAAAAAAGGGTAAGTATTTGCTGAAAGCTAATTAAAAAAAAAAAATAATAAGATACCTACTTGATAGGGCTACTTGCCCTGATTACTAATGTGTCCCAAATATAGCTACATCCTCTTTCTGTTTTTTTGATGGTCACCCTATACATTATATTAATTCACAGAAAACAAGACTCATACAAATCTTTTTAAAAAAGAAACAGAAACTTTGTCCCTTAAGAACCGTGTCTCAAAGGACCAAAACATCAAACTTTAATCTGGATGAGGGCTCCAGGGAAGTAGAACAACAGCTCCAAACAGCAGACCAGATTAACCTAAACTCCGTGTTGCATCATATTTGATCAGAATCTGAATGAAAACTTTAGGGGGATAATAAATGAACTCAACCATAATGGTAGAATTTGAGGCAGGTAGATGATTTGTAACTTGACGTGCACTAAGTATGTCAAAACAAGCATCCAGTTCTGGTAGTGGCAAGCTATTACATCTGTACTTTTTCGTGGCTGAGGAAAATATTTTCCTCTAAGAATGTCTATGTCTATTTTAAAGTATTGTGTAATCGATCAATTTAATATTTCTAGACTGAATCATGTTTTTTTTTAGTTTTTTTTTTTAGCCAGCTTACACAAAGTAATGCGTTTTGTTTAACTTAAGGCCTGGCCTTGTCATATTGCCAAGATAAATAGCTGTAATTAAAATGTTGCTGGAGGCCTGTTTATGCTGAAGGCAGGATAGTTTTGGCTCAATAGAAGTTAAATGTAAATTGTTGTTGCAGGTGTCATCATTTACTCCCCCCTTCAGGGAATAGTGTGCAATTGTATCAATATATCAAAAAAGAGCACAAACTCCTATTGATATTAGACTAGAGCAGTACTATTTTACTATTAAGCACCCACACTGCCTCGTAAACATATATTGAATAGACTTGTAGTTTAATGAACAGTCATGTTCTGTGTAAATGACACCAGTCATAATATATTAAAATCTTTGTCTTCAAAACTATATGTAATTAGTCTCTAAAGATGCCAAAGGACATGTTTTTAAGATAAGGTGAACCCCTCACCCATGTGACATGTATTGATTTAAGAGGAGATAAAAATAGCCTCTCATACACAATTAGCTTTGAGTCACGTATTGAACACACTACGAGAACAGAATAAATTTAGTTAAAAAGAAATATAAATGAAAAAAGTTACTTTGAGTCTGAGTGTAAATATATGGTGATTTTTCTTTTAGGAGAACTTTGTCATAGGATGAATTTAACGGGAAAAATGGTAAGTTAAATTGGCAAGAATATCACTATATTGGGCTTGTGAGGGTATATCACCTTAAGGATCTTTCAGACAAACCATAATTTCAGTTCATTTAGTATTTATCAAAGAATGATATATCCCCAAAACTGCTAAATATAACTATATAATTTGACTTATAAGAGGTCATCATATTTTAAGGAATATCCTTTAAGAATTGAAACTTCTTTAGAAGTCCAAACACAGCTTTTATTGTGACTAAGTCCAGAGCATGACTCCTTGTAGAATGTGCCTATCTATAATAGACAGGTGAAATACTGCCTCTGCGGATGAAAATAAACGCCTAACTTTGGCCCTTCCCACTGGCGTGTTAGTGAGATGACAAGGAGAGAAGAGCAGTACAGGATCACTGGACTAAAATCACTTAATGGGATCACCTAATGCTTAAGTCATCAGCGTTCATATCAGAATAATAAACTTTTGTATACTTCTGTGATGTGTATATACTTTGGCCAAAATAAAAATAATCACAATTGCTTTATCACAGACTGACAACCTGAAGGCCTTCGTTTCCCTGGGGGAAAATCCTCAAGACCTTATCAAGGAGTGTGAGTTGAACGACCACATATTCGATTTTGATTTATTTTCTAAGAAAAAGTTTAAATTTGTGATGGCAAAATATAAATATTTTTAATGGTTTTATTTTTATGTAAACTATTTTTGGATAACCAGTGAGATGATTGTGCGGGAGAGCTGTATCGCTTATATTCGAGAAACAAAGTGCTCTTACAGCTCGATCAGCATGAGATGTCAAGTAGTCTTTTCAGTAGAGTACAGTGAACTTGCAGTAACGTTTGAATGTGCATATGTCTGGTCTGTGTTTGAAAGAATGTCTCAGCTTTAGTTGGATGTTTCATTTTATTCATATGTTTGTCTAGTATGAATGTGTAGTTGTATGTTCGAATCTGTAGTTTATTGGTGAAAGGAAATCACCTATAACACTTAGCTGTTAAACATTTTCCATGATCTGTTTATTTTTTTTTATTTTTTTTTTAACATGGCTCAGTTTAGGGCATTACCTGTAAGCTATTCTAAAGCACTTCTCATAATACACTTATGGTACTATAAAAATTATAATTTAAATCAGTCGCAATTTCGGTGCAGGTTTTGCAAACGATACGTATCGTATCGATATACATAAAACTCGACTGTAATGCCACAACATGTAAGTAACTGTATTAATTCTAATGCCTGGTCTATGACCAATGATTTCTGATATATAATGATTTGTGTACAGTCAGATGTTCTTTGTTTATGTGTTTATGTAAATCAAACCAGTGACTAAATGGTCAACTTCACATTGTTTCTCCGAAAATTATATGGTATTTAAACTGTGATTAGAATGACTCTTTACAATTGCTGGAACTGTCAATCCAACAGCGTGGGGTTCTGAACTCTCACCAAAACACTCGTTGTAATCAACAAATCTCTTATTTACATCATGTTTGTTAGTTATGATGAAAGCATTCATTAGTGTTCAGAAATTGAGTTACAATGACGTGATCGTTGCATTTATGCACTCATCATGTCTGTGATCGGCTACAATGCTCATCACTGCAACCTTTCAATCTAAATATAACCTTATAGATCTAAATATAATGCTATAATCAACACATTTAACGATTAGTTAACTGTGAGAGCTCTAATAGTAAAAATTTGATAAACGTTTTCGAGAGAGTAACATATGTAATACTAGCTATTTAATATGCAGGATGTTAGCCAATCACAGCAGTGGGCGTTTACACAGCAGACACGTCTCTTCAAACAGAGCGTTCAAATCAGAGGTCTAAAATGCCTTTTATTTATAAATCATACTAACATTATAAGTGCACCCTGGGAAACTTTCAAAAATTTAAACTCCTCTTGAAGTTTGATAATGATGATCCACTTGGTAATGATCAGAGCAAATCTGCCATTTTAACATGAAAACAAGATGTCAAAGCATCAAAAGAGTCCTTTAAGAATCACCCATAACCTTCTATGCATTACCGATCCTTGAATAACATCTTACCTCCATCTGCATCCACTATTTTTAGTAGTCATAATCAGTGTTGGGGGTAACGCATTACAAGTAACTTGAGTTACGTAATAATATTACTTTTTCAAGTAGCTAGTAAAGTAACGCATTACTTTTCAAATTTACAACAAAATATCTGAGTTACTTTTTCAAAAAAGTAACGCAAGTTACTTTTTCACATTTATTTTTCTGACAGCTCTCCTGTCCCCATGAAATCGAGAGTAAGTGCAGAGGCGTTGTGTGTGAAAATGATAGTTATTGCAGTTCTAGACTAAATTTGAGCATTTATTCATCTCACTTGCATAAAGATTGGGTATTCCTAAAAAAATAATAAAATCATTCAAATGCAAAATATGCAAACCTCCAATAATTAAATGTTAAATAAAACAAATATTTTTATGCATTTAATACTTGTATTGACCAATTTGCTGCTGACCTTTAATGAATCAGTTAAACCATGAGCAAAAATTACTAGATTCTTTTTTTTTTATTGGTAAAACTTTTTTTCTCCTGCGTCCTATTCTTCCATTGTCCAGAATGGCAGCGCAGCACAGCAGAGCATGTGAATTTGTATTTTTACCTCTCTACCTTACCTCTAAATTTCAATTTTGGTGTGAAGAGTTCTTTACATTTGCACAAAAATAGAACCTTTTTGTTATAAAAAAACAAAAACAAAAAAAACAAGCACAGCCGAGGTGAGAAAAAGCAAAAGTAACATAACATTACTTTTCTTAAAAAGTAACTAAGTAACTCAATAAGTTACTTTTTAAGGGAGGAACGCAATATTGTAATGCATTACTTTTCAAAGTAATTTTCCCCAACACTGGTCATAATCAGCTTGAAATGTTGGCCAAGTTCAATAGGCCTATAGTAAGCGATTTATTGGCAGACCAGGCAGGAATCCTTTCAAAATTGCCACTAATAGGGAAACCGTCTAATTCCATCTCACCTAAACAACAAACAAGGCCATAAAAATTGACAGACTAGTATCAAGAGAGTTTTGGCCTGGCTGTGGCGAACTCCTCAATTCTGTATCTCTGTAATGCTGACAAAGCCCTTAAAATCCACAAACACGTCTCATGGGACTCATACAAGTCTCTTGTCCTTGAAAAAACACCATTTGACTATCAAACCAAGTGCTGCAGTTTGATCTAAATTCAGTCACACTAGGAAGACATTTCAAAGACACAAAGGTCCTCAGTTGGTTATTGTGCTTATTACCAGTATTAGATTTTATATAACACTGTTGTGCACTTACATCATGTTTGTGTAAAGATGAGTGTCTGAATGTTCATATCTTTTTTTTGGTTGAGTATAGGACCAAACTTTCGTATCTTGGCTGTAGACATCTGCAGGTTGGAGTAATGGGTGTGATGAAAGGTAGGGGTGTGCCAAAAGGTCTTGACAACTGGTTGCGAAAGATTCCTGTCAGGGTGTGGGGTTAGTTTCTGTTGTAGCAATTCACCTGTCGGCTTGCCCCTACCTTTCACCCATTCACTGATCAGGCATAACATGACCACCTTCCTAATATTGTGTTGGTCCCCCTTTTGCTGCCAAAACAGCCCTGACCTGTTGAAGCATGGACTCCTCTAAACCCCTGATGTGCTGAAAGGGTGGATTCTGGAATCCACTGCCGCTTCATTATACCTGTAAATATCCTAATTAAATTCATAATCAAAGCCTTAATTGATATTTATCCTCCTATTATTATGATGATTTCTAATATATTTATTCCAGTTGATTTTACTTAATCAATAGAACCACTGGTTCTTCCTTTATGTTTCTAAAGTTTGTATTTGGTCCAGTGTTAATTTTGACAGCCATTTCCAATTTAGTCTTAGTCTTCGTCTTCAGACAAAACTGCTTATTAGTCTTAGTCACATTATAGTCATTTTGTCTTTCATAGTTTTAGTCTAGTTTTAGTCGATGAAAAGTAACTGCATTTTTTCAGTTTTAGTCATTATTTTTAGTCAAACTGCCATTACCAACATTATTTTTGGTAGCTTTTTTATATCTAGTCTTTAGACAAAAATGGTCATTATAATTTTTCTCTATTTTAGACCAATTCAATTAAGCTTATGCGAAATTTAAATCAGGTTGTATTGACATTGCACTCTTAGTTAGTAGCACTTATGCAATGCTACATATCCCTTTACCACTTAAGGGTGAGTAAATGATAATAGATTTTTCATTTTGGGGTGAACTATACCTTTAAGACCTCATTAATAGTCTACCAGGATCCCACTACTACTACTAGACATGTTTTATTGTACACTGTTAACGTTTATTTAAAGACACAAATGACTAAGTGTACGAGGACACTCGCAAATCAGAGATGTTGACACGTATTTGAACGTTCAAGCACAAGGCACGAAATGAACTCATGCGCTGTATGAGGTGCGCCGCGCGTATCAGGCTTAATTTAACACGCGCATTTACCTCAATTAATTCTCCCTCGCTGCTTAATGTGTCTGAATGTTTTAAACACAATGATTAAAAAGCGTAAAATGATAAGCTTACATGATGATGGCGCAACACGATTGAAATATTTCAACCGGCGCCTTAAGCTTTTTATAGGCTAGAGTTTGTTCAAACATAAAAAGCAATATACATCCATCAGGTTTATAATCAAACTAACCTAAAATCGGTGGGGACGATGGCGCTGTGTTTTTACCTGCTTCATGTGCCCATCAACTTGCTGTTCCACAACCTCCACTCCATCAACAGCTTTAGTAAAATTACCTGTTGGCTGGGGATTTTACTGACTAACTCGATCTCTGCTCTGTCTTTTAAGTTTTTACTTTTTTGACATATATTCCTATCGAAGATCGTTCTTTGCGTGACCATTTTCAAATTAGTCTACACGAGAACGCTGCGTTGCATAGAGCTCGCTAGTTCGAGATTTGATTGCCTAGACCACCCGTACTTGTGACGTCAGCTGCGGCTGTCAGATTCAGAGAGATCAGATAATGCAGACACATTCCTTGACGGACGCACATTTTTGAAAGACAGCATTTGAAGAGATCATGTGTTTTTAATGTCCGACATTCCTCAAACAACATTATAGTCCCGTCTCGTCTTGTTAACAAAGAAACGGCATACGTTTCGTCATAGTTTTTATCATCAGATATTAGTTTAGCTTGTCAACGTCTCGTTTTAGTCACAGAAAAAGTGGGCGTTGACGAATATTTTTCGTCATCGTCTTCGTTAACGAAATTAACACTGATTTGGTCTTTGAGTGGTGACTGAGGGTCTGGCCTAGGGATATGTGATGTGTCACTAAACACTTGATAGCTACATGTTGTCGTGTGTTTGGATTTTGGAGGTATCAGACACCCTTAACATGCTGGGAGTGCATGAACAGTGTTTGAGATTAAAAATGGTCTTTCATTTTTATTATATTTTATTCATTTTATATTTCCTTTTACTGAAACACAAAATAATCAAGATGAATACTATTGCCTGTACTATTGTCTGTACCGCTCACTGAGAGAAAGCACATGTTATCTGTATGTTTTGGGGAACATTTTGGATCGGAGCTTAATCAGCTCCAACCTTGAAGCGATTGTGTATCTGTGTATGTGCGCAATATTCTGTGTTAAAGATCAATATTGGAGGTGGACAGTGGGCATCCTAAGAGATGTGTGGACTTGTTGTTCTGGAGAAGCTGGTGCCTGCTCCAGAACTGGAAGGTCACTATGTGCCTAATTCCGGGGTGAAAGTGTCAACAGGTAAGCGGTGACACGTGTATGGACACATGCATCTGATTTACTGACAATGGAAATTTACCATGACACTTCATTTTCTCTGAGCCATTCAGAATCATCCACCTTGCAATAATGACGTGGCTACACCTTGAAAAAAGTATAACTGTGTGTGTGTGTGTGTGTGTGTGTGTGTGGACTGGTAATCCCTACGGTATGGGGACAAAATGTCCCCACAAAGATGGCAATATCCAAATTTTTGTCCTTGTGGGGACATTTTTTGGTCCCCATGAGGAAAACATCTTATAAATCACACTAAGTGATGTTTTTGAAAAAGTAAAAATGCAGCATGTCTCCTGTGATGAGTAGGTTTAGGGGCAGGGGCAGTGTAGGGGATAGAAAATACGGTTTGTACAGTATAAAATGCATTACGCCTATGGAATGTCCCCATAAAACATGGAAACACAACATGTGTGTGTGTGTGTGTGTGTGTGTGTGTGTGTGTGTGTGTGTGTGTGTGTGTGTATGTATGTATATATATATATATATATATATATATATATATATATATATATATATATATATATATATATATATATATATATATATATATATATATGATATAAGGTTTATTAGTGTGGTTGAAAAATTTTATCATAGAAAAAAATTTATTCTAATCATTATGCATGTGTTTTCTGTTTGCTTTGCCTGACTGTTAAAATCAACAGTACATCTTATTTTTAGGGTCCAAGCGTCAGGATGAAAGACATATTTATGTGGAAAAATTACAGGAGTGCAGAGATGCTGACCCTTGGAAAGGGTTTAAAAGGGAAATCAATTGTTGTGACTGTTAGTTATCACTCTGCAGACATTCAGTATGGCTGTATGACTGTGACTCTTGCAAGAAAATAAATCTTTATAAAGACAGTTGGTGAAGGTTTGTCTCTTATTCAGTGATGCAGTTGAGTTCATTTTTGCCACAACAGTTAACATTAGTTAACATGAACTAATAATGAACAAACCTTATAAAGCATTTATTTATTGTTGTTAATGTTAATTCCAACATTTACAAATACTTTATTAAAATCTTCATTAGTTAATGCACTGTGAACTAACATGAACCAACCATGAACAGCTGGATTTTTTATTAACTAATGTTAACAAAGATTAACAAATACAGTAACAAATGTATTGCTAGTTCATATTAGATAATACATTAACTAGCATGCAAATGCCACAGTCAGATGTAAAGGGTGACCGATAGTAATGATTTATAAAACATGAAAAAACTGGTGTGGTTTCTGCCAGACAGCGACTCTTTGTGTGCTTGGGTGTAAATAAATTTCATTTTATTTAATTCAATGTGTAACTTGCTGTTTCTTTGTACTTATTTCTGAAATCTGGTTTCCTTGCCACTGTCGCCTCTGGCTTGGCTTGCAGAGTTGGAGACACTCAATTTTTCAACTAAATATCCAAATAAATAAAATTCTTAAACTAAATTAACCATATAAACTAAATTACTGATCTAATTACTGATCTAAAGCCCACATTGTCACAGTATGATAATTGAATATATTATGTTGCATTATTTTCCTGTTTAACACTGTAGCTGCTTCAAACAATCTGCATTGTTAAAAGCACTATATAAATAAAGTTAACTTGACTTGAAATTGACTTGCAATTTCGAAATTTGAAAATGGTTTTAAAGTTAATCCTACACTTAAGTTTGGATATTACATTTTTAAATAACAATTTTAATATATCATAAAATGGAATTGTATGTGATGGCAAAGCTAAATTTTCAGCAAATTACTCCAGTCTTAAGTGTCGCATAATCCTTCAAAAATAATTTCACTTACATTTGTATACATAATGTGTAAAGATAAGTGAATTCTTAAAATCTTTTTTTCTGTTGGGTGTAGGGCCAAGCTTTCATATTTTGGCAGTAGACTCAAGCCATATGTTTTCTTCCATAGACAGATACAGCAGCTGTGTAGTAGGCCTGGAAGCTCATCATCCATCAAATCTAGGATTGGTTTCAGTCTTCTGTTGTGTTTTGCCAATTTATTGTTACAACAACCTGATTTCATTGCTGTCTCTGTAGATTTTTACACAAATACTTACAGTAATATTAATTTTGTCATTTTATTTATCACAATTATAAATTATATTTTTTTAACCATTTTTTTAAATGCTTTTTTTTTTTTACACCAATGAATGTGGCACAAATATCTTTCTATTCCAGCCAGGCATTTTTCAAAATATAAAGTAATAAACTTTTACTTTTGTGAATACTTGTACTCAACAGATGTTTGTTATTTATGCGTGAAATGAAGGCTCTTGTATTAAATATGTTTCACTTGTTTTTTTTCAGAACACATGGCTTGACAAACATTTCCATATGCTTATCTTCTCCTCATCAGAGATAGCAGATTAAAAAATTAAGACGTGACAGATATTTATTTTATCCCCATATGCAGTAAAGATCGCTGTCAATCTTCTGTGTTAACCTTTTCCCTTTGCATATCAAATGCACTTTACAGCAATGAACAATGAGTCAGATTTCCTCTGTAATGATTTGCTGTTGATGTAAGATTTGCTACAACTGTGACGGCAAGCAGAGATGCAGAAAAGATGATTACGTTATAAAAGCATTTGGCTTAAGGTTATTTAATCAAATCCAGCCATATAAAATGGGTTCAGCTTTTCAGCCCTTTTTTCTAGTCATTCTCTCATTATATTCCCAATAAGTTCTGCTTCTACAGTGGTCTTAACCATAATCACTCTTTAGCAATGACAAACTTCCAGATCCTGTCTGCTTCACTGCTCATGTTCTGCTGATTTAGCTTTTGAGCGGTTATTTCTTGTTGTACATTGTGCTTACTAGCGTGTCCAAAGGGAGCTCTTTTAAGCGTCACTAGTTTCACATGGCGTCAGAAATGGCATATGGCCTCTCTATTTAGCTCCACATGCCCTCATTTTGATCCATTGCTGTGTTCAGAAAGAAAGATACTAAACAAGATTGCTAAACAGTTAATAGTTATTGTATTATTTTATCCATTTTTCATAGTTTGTGTTTTTGGACATTTAAGTCACACCTAGTGTGTCAAATGTACAAGTGGCATCTGCAAACCAGTGATGCTAGATTTTCTCACAACTATTTTACTTTTCTGAGCCTGAAAAACATTCGGTTCTTTCTTGCATGTGTGTTCTTCTCAGTGGAATATTGGTTTAATACTGTGATAATAGTATTGTGCACTACAACACTACTGCTGCTCATGGGGAAAACCAGGTTGCTGCTGGAAGAGATGTTTGTGAGGCCAGCAGGGGGTGCTCACCCTGTGGTCTGTGTGTCCTAGCGCCCCAGTGCATTTATAATGTCAAAAAGCACCATCCTTCAGATAAGATGTTAAACAGAGGTCTTGACTTTTGTCTTCATTTGAAAGCACTTATTTTTGTAAAATGTCCTTAAAGTGAGCTTTTTAAAAACAAATGCCACTTGGTTTGATGTTTTGTATAATTTAAAGCCACTTTTTTGTCAAAATGGGGGTCACAGATTTTCAGTATGTCACAGCGTTTGATTTATTTGTGCACTTGATATGTTTTTTAGGTTTTTAAAAAGTAACCCCCCTCCCTGAAGCTATATTTAGATATTCTGGAACTCAATGACATACATAAAATCTCAGTAGTGTAGTAGTGGCCAGTGAATGAAATGTTGTGTTCATGGTTCAGTGCACTGTTTGCAGGGACGGTTCTTTGAGACTGGGGGATGGTTACGAACTCAGGAGTGTGCTACAGGAGTGTGAACAGGCCACAGGTGTTAAGGTTGCATGAGGACTTCAGGGCTTCAGTTGGAGCTGTCAGCTTTGATCAAGTTCTCTAATCGAGATATTATGTTACAACCGCTGCACCAGAGGGCTGGAATTGAAACTAGAGTTACTTCAGCTGTGGTCACCTCAACAGAGAGTTCAGAAGCTATCGGTGTCCTTACGGCCTTCAGTTTACTGAGCTGCTTTTTCTTCATAAACCCAATATAGCTTAAGGCCTCAAAATACTTCAAGTGAAATAGAAGAATGAACTGGTGTGACATCATTTTAAACAAAATCAGTCCACAGCGAAGTTTGTTTGGATTCCATTTCCTGGAGTCTTTAACAGATTGCCAAACCCGAATCTCTGGAAAAGTTGTCTGGTTAACATCTTAGAACTACCAGTTGTCTGTGGTGATTTGAAATAGGTAGGTGTGGCTCTGGGGCTCCGCCTTCTTTGACATGGAAATCTTCAACCCGATCTCACGGCAACATAATTTACAAGGTGGATAGTTCGTACGAATTTGTATGACCTCACTCGTACAAATTTGTAAGATTTTTGCCAAATACATGAATGACCTCAAACATTGCCTCTAAACCCGTCACTGGGGTTTAGACAAAACGTACAAGTTCGTACCAATTAGCCACCTCGTAAAATACATACAAATTGGTTGTAAGATAGCATTGAAATCTCAGGTTCATTTATTCAGTTCATCCCTGAGGTCAGATGTGTGTAAAAAGATGAACACACACTGGAGACTCCACTTTGCACGCTGTACACTCCATGCACTCCACACGGCTAATAAAGGTCCTCTGAAGTGAATCGATGGGTTTTTGTAGAAAAGTATACTCAACCATTTGGTAGACCACACTTTAAGTCACTATATTTCATTGAAAAATGCATCAAGCTTAACTCAATCTGAATGAGCCATCTCTATCGTTTAGTGTAGTTGTGCAATGCTAGAAAAATCAACTAGATGGCACTGTGTCTGTGAGCAGCATGCCTTTTCGGTGTTCCTTCAAACAGCACGTGACACAGCGAAAATGTACTCGTCCTTTGATGACGCATATCAGCGGGACTTTTAAAGGTAAAACTATACTAGTAAACTAGTAAAACTAACTGTTTAACTAAAAGGTTAAACAGAATTATGTAACTTAATTAAACAAAAATAAGTCTTATTCGGGTCAAATAATTTTTTCAAAACATGCTCTACCAAACGGTTGAGATGTCATTTTATGGTAGAGAAGCTAGCTAATGTTAGTAAAATTAGCCAATATTGGCAATATAAGTTAATGTTGGTAAAATGAGCTATTTACAATGAACAAAACGGTTAGTGTTGTTAACTCATGGTAAACTATGGTAAATCATACTAGAATCATAGTAAATCACGGTAAACTGGTAAATCATGCTAGAATCATACACTGAAAAATCCAATTAGTAAACCTTACTTAAAAAAAGCATGCAAACCGATTGCCTTGAAAAAAACAAGTAAAGTGAAATAGGAATGGTATGTAGAACTAACAAGTGACTGTCAGGTTTTGTACACTCACAAGACAGTTCCAGTAACTTAATAATTTACTTTAGATGTACTTGTCTTAGTATAGTCTACTCAGAATTACTATTTTTAACAACTAAATAATTTCAAGTAAAATACACTTTGTGAGTATTCCTAACTCATTAATGCAAGTTGTGCTAAGGTGATGATTTTTGCATACAACTTGCAATTACTGAGTTTACTTTCCCACCAAGCAAAGTTATGTCCAAAAGACGTCTTTTCAACGTCTTTGTTCCTAGAGGCAAACATTGAAAATACGCCCACTAATGCTTGTTATAGCATTACATTGATCAATTTATCCTGAAGATTGACCAAAACAAAAAGAAGCTGCACCAAACGATAAAAAAAGTCATGCTTGATTCCCAAGCTTTTTTATTTGATTGTCACCGTTGTTGTGAATCATAGGCCAAATCTTGATGTCGATGTGTGACTTTGTAACATATTTGCTCAAAATGTTGGGTGCACTGCACATACTTTTTTTTTCATCATCCTTCAAGATAATTGATCCTTTTTGGTGCCAATACCACAGTATCACAAGGTTATTGTGGCTATAAACAAAGCTATAAAAAACATTATTTTACCAAAAAACACAAAACACAACATCAGATGCTCTCTTTCTGATGATTTAATAATCATCAATGAGGAGCTGACAACACCTGATGTCACTTTAGCTTTGCTTGCTCAGCCACAACTATTGTGTTTCACAGACACAGTTACAGCAGCCAAAGAAAAGCTAACACAACTACAGGGACCAAGAGCCCAACTAAAGCAAACACTTCCCACCACAATGGTGAATATCTGTGATTAAGGGCAGCACCAGTGTATGAGTGGGAAACACTGGCTCCTCACAGCAAGAAGATCCTGGATTGAGTCCTGAGCCAGAGAGTCTTTCCTTCAGGTCTGGTTTCTCTCACGATCCAAAGATGTGTGAATGACAGATGCTAAGTTGCATAAAGTGTCTAAAGGTGTGAGCTAAGTTTCTTTTATTTTCAAGATTTTGGACAAACACTGTCTGTGAGTTGATTTGCAATTTTAAAAGGAATATATGTCCACAATGAGCACATTTGAACTGTTTCACCTTGAGGTTCCATGAACGTCTATATCGGACGTGCAGATCATGTCCAAAACAGACGTCATAAAAACTTTCATTCTGGCTCCCCAGTGGACATCTTTTCAACGTTCGCCTCTAGGGACAAAGACGTTGAAAATACGTCTTTTGGACATAACTTTGCTTGGTGGGAGGCTTTAATGCACTGCTGCCTCTGACTGGTGTAGTAACGTCATTGCATCCTTTGTTGCTACTTGCTTGTTTCAAGTAAGCGGCATTCAAACAATTGAGTAAACTGTTGTTTTCATTAAAACCAAGTAAGAAGTATGTATTCTATATTACTCAGTAAAGTTTACTAAGTATATATGAGTCAGGAAAGCTATTAGATTTTACAGTGTAGTAAACTATGCTAGAATCATGCTAAACTATGGTAAATCATGCTAGAATCATTTTAAATCATGGTAAACTGGTAAATCATGCTAGAGTCATAGTCAACTATGGTAAATCATGGTACACTATGGTAAATCATGCTAGAATCATAGTAAACTATGGTAAATCATGCTGGAGTCATAGTAAACTATGGTAAATCATAATCATGGTAAACAATGGTAAATCATGCTAGAATAAATTTAAATCGTGATAAACTGGTATATCATGCTAGAATCATGGTAAACTATGTTAAACCATAGTAAACTATGGTAAATTATGGTAAATAATGCTAGAAAAATGGTAAACTATGGTAAATCATGCTAGAATAATTTTAAATCATGGTAAACTGGTATATCATTCTAGAATCATGGTAAACTATGGTAAATCATGGTAAACTAATGCTAGAATCATGGTAAACTATGGTAAATCATGGTAAACTATGGTAAATCATGGTAAACTAATGCTATAATCATGGTAAACTATGGTAGATCATGCTAAATTATGGTAAGATGTGTTTGGAATGGCTGCCATCAACAGCAGCCATTAGATTTTTTATTGGTCAAGAAATTGCCCTTAATATGACTTGTTCTTAATATTGTTATTTTATTATGAACAGACATCTCAACCGTTTGGAGGACTGTATCTAAAATACTGAAGGGTCTAATTAAATTTTTTTTTTATTGTTGTTATTGTTATCATAATTGAATAAAAAATGCAAAGAAATAATTTTTCCTTTGCTTTTTTCATGGTGTGTACCTTAAAGGATTAAGTAAAATAGCTTCCACCAGACCACCTTACGCATTCAACATATGCAGAAAGTGTAACGCCTCTTGCAGTTCAAAATGCTTACGCTACGTCCAATTATGGTTTTTTTGTGAGTTGAATACAGAAGGTGGTCTGGTGGAGCTAGATATTTTACTTCATAACGTGTTAAATATGTATGTTTTTTTTTTAGAAAACCCCATCGATTCACCTCAGATTGCATTTATTAAGCCCCAGAGCCGTGTGTAATGCGTTTAGTATGGATGGATGCACTTTTTTGAGCTAAAACTCGTTGTACCCTGTCACTGCCAGCTTGGAGGCATCAGGATATTTCTGATTGTGTTCACCAGAAAGAAGTCATATTCATTTTAAAGTGAACTAATCCTTTATTGTTGATTTGTATTTATCATTAGTCAGTTTTGCAAGTGTTTTTCAAGTGGCTGCAAGAGCAGCAATACCAGTACAACAATACCTCCTACTTCTTATTACCTTTACGATGCAATTTCCAACCTAACACAATAAAGCATCCCCAAGGAAAACTGCCATGAATCAAAACACATGATATGGACATTGCTTTGTCTACCGAGCCAGTTCTATATGATCATATCATTTGAGTCACTTGGGCTGCAGGTGAATGATGACGAATCGCTGTTAATATGGGGTCAGTCAGTGTTATTGAGGTCTCACTTCCTCTTCATAACATGTTCTGCCATCGGCGCTTGGAGCAACTGTTCACTCATCCTGCCATTGCTCAGATTTCACTCGTGGTTTGCTGCCAGATAATTGTTCTCATAGAAACACACTTATGCCAGTTGCTATTGCAGTAAAGCACAAACATTCAACAACACAAATTCCTCGTCATTGCCACATTTGGTCATACGGATTGCATAATGATGCCACTTAGGTCTCCACTTCCTGCCACATGACATTTTATCAGGAGATTTTTCGTTTTTTGCAAATAATGAAAATAAGAGACTTCACAGATTCAAACTGGCTTCTAATGTGACTAACATGAGTCAATGAGCTGAATGAGGACCAGAACAGCAAGTAATGCAGGAGATACAAACAGTTCCATTTCCTGTAAAAGTTTCACAGTTTACAGGCTATTTCAGCATTTGCATTTCTTCTTTTTTGCACCACCATTTCGACGGAGTTAGATTAGAATTGATTATTCTTTCCTTTTAACCAGATGTTTATGCCATTTTTGTTCACCTGAGATCTTTGCAGGAAATCCATGGTTGCTAAGACAGAAGGCTGCGTGACTGACAGTGTGCGTCTGCAGGGTGTGTTATGACGCAGAGTCTGTGAACCCCCTACACATGTTCTCCTACTCCCTCAACCGCAGGTGTGACGGCTGGATCCAGCACAGAAAAGGATCTCTTTCCAAATTCTTCTCCTTTTCCCTGGAAAGAGGCTCCACTGCTGGATATGAATATTATATTGTTTTGTAACAAAATGCTATACATTTTCATTGTGTTCAGCTGCTTGATTTTTACATTTTCAACGTTTCTTTAGTCTAATGTTGCTGATGGAGCATGACAAATTTCTGGGCCCCACTTTATATTAGGTGGCCTTAACTACTATGTACTTACATAAAAAAATAAGTACAATGTACTTACTGTGTTCATATTGTGTTGCAAAACACCTTTGCTGATATTGAGGTGGGATACGGGTAGGGTTAGGGACAGGTGTGGTGGGATGGGTAAGTTTAAGGGTAGGGTTAGGTGTAAGGGAAGTGTCAACTGTGTAATTACAAACTACAGAAATTAATTACAGATGTAATTACATGCAGGTATTTTTTTAAATGTAAGTACAATGTAAAAACATGTATGTACACAATAAGTGCGTAATGATTAATTAAAATGTTAGTACATAGTAGTTAAGGACACCTAATATAAAGTGGGTCCAATTTCTGTAAGCTCTTTTGTTGAACTCCCTCAAATGACTCGGTTGTTCTTCCGGGAACGAACACGTCACAATGTCACTCATTTACATGAATGGGGCGATGCCTGGTTGAGTTGCGTCAGTAGTGTGTTGAAACGCAGTTATAGTGAGGGAAACATTTCCAAAATACACTAGAAGCAATTGACCAATCACAGCACTCTGGTCCAGCTGACCAATCAGAGCACTTTGCGATTGCTATAGGAGGGGGTTCATAGAGACTGGAACTAAACCGAGCTTTACTGACAGACTGGGAAAAGAGCTGCTGCAACAATGTCAAATATGTGACGTTTTTTGGAACATTCAAGCATGAAAACCTACTCTAGTAAAACATTAAAACATTATTACTCCTGTTGAGAAATAAAAGAATAAATGTTACTTGCCATAAACTGTCTGAGAGGGTTCCTACCGGTGTAATAGGTGTTTGAATCCTATAAAATTCCCCAATAAATCAAAAGGATATTTGGGATTTGTGCAAAATGGCAAGCAGACAGTTTGTCATAGTTTTTGTTGGGCTAATAAAAGGATAGTCGAATATGTGACACAACCCTGAGAGGCGGACAGTGAAATAAACAGGCCCAGACTGAGTCACAGTAGCTCATTCTGTAACACCTTTGTCAGTTTAACATACAATGATATTTGTATGTGGTATTAAGTCAGAACACTGATTTGATTTTGTATTATGAACTGATGAGTCTTATTCGGAGTGGGAAATATCACTTTTTAAAGTTGTAATGTCTGTTAACACGCAGGATGTTGCATATGAGTGTACTGAAGAAGAAATATATTTAAATATATATGTGTTGAGTCATTAGCTACTGTCATCACATGCAAATCTATGGTGAGGTGCATTACACATTTTGTTATATTTGTTATATTTATAATGCTTTTATAATGTTTCCAATGTCATACAATGGAAAATAGATCATACATCAAGTGTAGAGTGATTTTTCTTTTGGACAGATGAGCCATGGGTTTATCCAAGTCTGTCTCTCAGCCTGTTAGCTTTAACGTTATATTACCATGTCAAAGGAATTTATGTCATGTGGTTGTGTGTATTTTTCCAAGTAGTCTTTTCCAAGAAATTTTCAAAATGTTTTTCATTTCTTTTCAAAGCTACTCACACTATAAAAAATGGGAGCCTTCATCTGTTACCCATTAAGGTGCTCTTTCTAGACCCGATTTAATCTTAAATGTAGTTTCGCTGGTGTAATGAATTTGGTTTGATTCAACGATGCTTACAATTTGAATGAAATACATTAATTTATATGTTACCAGAGGATGCATAAACATTAACATTTTGTTCAGTGCACTTGAAGAGACACCAAAATAAGCTTTTCTACTTCATGGGAGTGTACACTAATTAGGCATAACATTTTAACTATACCTTCCTAATGTTGTGTCGGTCCCCCTTTTGCTGCCAAAACAGAACTGACCCATTAAGGCTTGGTCTCCATTAGACCCTTGAAGGTATGCTGTGGTAATCCATGGATCAGACTGGTTTGTTCATTACATTCCACAGATGCTAAATTTGTTTGAGATTTGGGGAATTTGGAGGCCAAGTCAATATCTCAAATTCATTGTTGTGCTCCTCAAACCATCCCTGAATCATTTTCACTTTGTGGCAGGGGGCATTATCCTATTGAAAGAGGCCACAGCCAACAGGGAATACCGTTTTCATGATAGGGCGTACATGGTTTGCAACATCAAAGTAACATCCACATGGATGGCAGGACTCAAGGTTTCCCAGCAGAACATTGCCCAAAGCATTACACTACCTCCGATGGCTTGCCTTCTTCCCATATTGCATCCTGGTGCCATGTGTTCCCCAGGTAAGCAACGTACATGCACCCAGCCATCCACGTGATGTAAAAGAAAACGTGATACATCAGACCAGGCCACCTTCTTCCATTGTTCCGTGGTGGCAAATGCCCACTGTTGGCACTTTCGGCGTTGGACAGGGGTCACCATGTGCACCCTGACTGGTCTGCAGCTATGCAGCCCCATGCACAACAAACTGATGAACTGTGTATTCTGACACCTTACTATCAGAACCAGCATTAACTTTTTAAGCAATTTGAGCAACAGTAGCTCATCTGTTTGATCAGACCACATTGGCCAGCCTTCTCTCCCCACGTGCATCAATGAGCCTTGGCCACCCATGATCCTGTTCACCACTGTTCCTCCCTTGCAACACTTTTGATAGATATTGACCACTGCAGACCCCACAAGAGCTGCAGTTTTGGAGATGCTCTGACCCAGTCATCTAGCCATAACAATTTGTCCCTTGTCAAACTCGCTCAAATCCTTACTCTTGCCCATTTTTCCTGCTTCTACCACATCAACCTTGAGGACAAAATGTTCAGTTGCTGCCTATATATCACACCCACTAACAGGTGCTGCGATTAAGAGATAATCAGTGTTATTCACTTCACCTGTCATAATGTTATGCTTGATCGGTGAATATATGACTATATTGATTGTCACCATGCTTTGACATAGTATGTGTTGTATGATTAATTCAGAGCCAGATGGAATATGTGACTGCCATCACAACATGAAAATGCTTTTCAATACAATTTGTACCTGGATGTTTTAGTCAGATTGTCTTTTAACTGCAGATTTAAAATGTTAAAAGATGACATTTTTCTTCTCACAATGCAAGAAATAGGTTAGCAATTCGGTTGTCACTTGCACTTGCAAATGTAATAATGTCACTTACATTCATTTAAGTCCTGTGTGACATTTTAAAATGTTAGACTGTTAAGAAATGCTTTGGTGTCTGGCCACGCCTGTTAATTTTATCTCTGAACATGTTATAATAGTTTGTTTTATAATGTTGTAGTTGTTTTAATGAGTAGACAATAAATCATAAAATCATGTATTTTTCTTCATTTTATGTTTTGTTACTTACATAGAAAAGCATAGTGTACACAGGAAATGATGGGGAAGATGATCTGGAAATGTTAAGCTTAACAACTTAACATATCAAAGCACTTGCTTTTGAGTAATAATTTTTGACTACATTTTATTATGAAATATTTTTATTGAGGGCGTCTCTGCAACAAATCCATCCATAATCTGTATTAGATGAAACATATAACTAAACAAGAACTTGTCCTCATGAAACACAACCTTTACAGACAGCATAGGCTTTTGTGTGGGTGACTCCTCTTGAGTCAGTGTGAGGTTGTTGTTTTTTTCGGGGAGGGGGGGACTCAGAATTGGTGCATCAGTTTGAGTGACTAGATCGCACCTCAAGGGGGTTGAAAAAGCCTCCAAACTGCGACATGATGTGGAGCTTATGAACAACGGCACCTAGCTGAGGAGGAGCAGTTAGCATGAGCAAGCCCCATTGACGTCTCCTGCGCTGTGATAGGACAATAATGATGCTTAGGAGTGGGGGCCTCCCTGTGAGGGCTCATGTACAGCCCACGTCAGCTGCCCCAAGACTAAATCCAATATCATGACGTATAATGAACATGAGCCAACAACAAATTGAAAGGACTGGAAGAAGTCATCACTGCCTGTTGTCACAATGAGTCAGATATTAGTTCACATTTTTTATACTGCAAGACAGTGAAGTTAATCGCACAAGTAGAGTTGAACTATTTGATTTATTACATTTTGGTTTATTGTGTGGAACAAATAGAAAGAGAGAAAAGCTGGAATTTGAATTTGCACAGACTGTCCAGCACATTTCACTAGTTCTAAATCAAGAATGTATGTTAAAACTTGTGGTATATAATTATAGTAAGTGTGGAGCACTACTAGATATGCAACTATTAAACGTTACTGGTCTTATTATTTAAGCACACATTAGTTGGTACTTAATGCTATAAATAAGTCAAATCAGATGAAATTTCTTAAAAGTGTACACACGATTATGTTTTTGATTACAGTTTCATGAGTGCAATTTCTAATCAGTACTAGATTACACAGTAATCTATCTGATACCCACAACCATATGAAAACAGTGACCAGTTGCTGTTTTTAATGCCTATTTAAAGTCATTTAAAAGTCATTTGAGTCTAATTTTATTAATCATGCCGTTACTTTTTTATTACTCTTTTGCCACCTAATGTAACTAAACCACAAGTAAAGAACTAATAGAATTGTCACAAAGCTCTCTGTTGGCGTATTAACTACCTGCAACATAATCAGTCTGTTGGGAACAAGTTTTATTATTTATGCCTCTAAGGCACAGAAATCAGATGCAGTATTACAGACCCAGAGCCACAGAAATGCTTTCATTTCTTTTTTTTTACCCATATCCTCTTTCTGATTTAATTTAGAGTTTATGCAAATGAGTCACTGCATCTTTTGTAAAAATCACAAATTCATTTCCTATTCCAAGCGATATCAACACAGATAGCCCACATTAATCTTTATTAGGCTACTATTTATCTGCATGAAATTAAGATGCAACTAGATGCAAATACGATGCAAAGTGATGTGTGCATAATAAGCAGGCTATTCCGCAAAATTATATTTAAAATATTTTAAAATCAGTTCAATTCAAAAATCAATTCATTTATCCAAGCTTCCAACCGCTATAAATAATCATGTTGAACAATTAAGTCTTATCGCACTGGCTATTTGCTTATTAGCATGCATATTACATATTTGCTGTTTATTAGTGTTTATAAAGCACATATTAATTACTTATTCCACATGACCACATTCTACAACCCAATACCTAAACTTAACAACTTTACTAACTGTTAATAAGCAGCAATTATGAGTTTATTTAGGCAATAGTCATGGTTAAAGGTGCACTATGTAGTATTTTTGCAGTAAAATATCCAAAAACCACTAGGCCAGTGTTATATATATCCCAAATACTTACAATATCCCAAATTTTTCCAACTATTTGTAAATTGTGAGAAAATTGCTATTTTAACCAAGGGACGTCTGAGCATAGCGTCTGAGGGAGTCGCCTGTCAATTGCATCATATCTGCGTTACCCTCAGTTTTCGCTCAACTGGTTTGCGGAAAAAAATCACGCGGCAGAAACGCTTTACTCTAGCAGTCTGCAACAAGTGTCACTGCAGCCGCCGAGTGAACGCAGAGTAACATCATAACATCATTTTCAACACACTCAAATGTATCTAATATGATAAACAGAGCTACGTTACTTCATACTCATGACCAGAAAAACGGAAATAGCGCCGGCGCTCGTGTCCCGTCATAATAAAAGTCCCGCTGCTCGCGAGGCATGTGTTGTTCCTCTCATTAACAATCGCTCCAGCGGCCTTGATCGGCTCCACAACACTCGGTCCTGCTCTGCCTCATACTACAGTAACGTTAATAACCGCATCCATCAACAAGATTTCTACCAAGAGTCCTATCCCGATTCTTTTCCACCGGCTGTGAGGTGAAGACCACATGTCCCAAGATGCTGCGCTCTAACTTGCCGTCATCAAACTACGCCTTTGTTTTGAACAGGTGCCCTCTAGCGGACGGAAAAGTTGCATAGTGCACCTTTAATAGTTAGTTAATAATGAGAATTAAACCCTAATCAAAAGCCTACCATTACGCCTAAGGAAGTAAAACCGTTCTAAGTGTTTTAGTAAAAGTTTTATGTATAGACTACGTATGGTTTCAACATGGCTTGCAAACATTTATGTAATTGTAAAAAAAAAAAAAGTCACTTTTTGGGTAAATAGACGCGAAGGAACAGGGGTCGATTTCGTCAGAGTTGGTAACCATAGCAACAAGGTGTCGCTCGAGAGAGTTCCTTTACGGTCCGATAGTGATGATAGCCTATCACGAAGTACCCTGTCGCTTTATTTTATATGTAGCCTATTAAAAACTTTAAGCTTTTGTTTTAAAAGCCTTAATAGTTGAAGTTTGGCTAACGCAGTCACGCCATTTGACCAACTGCGTTGCACGAGACGAACATACAGATTGCACCATGAAAATTGCATCAACATTTACTTTAAAGTAGCCTCGAACTTAATTCCTTTCATCAGAAACTCTGAACTTGATTGTTGAATTCCACTTGACAGACACAACTGCGTATAAAGAATCGGCCTAGCCTATATATTTAATAAGACACTTTCATGCAAAAGCTTCAAGAATTATGTTCATTTTAATTTAGCCTACGTCTCACATTCAATAAAACTGATCTGCAACTGAACATCAGCAATGATCTTAATTGAATGTGTCTCGTGAGTTGTATTACGAAGGTGTTTCTGATTGACGTATATGATGTGGAGTTGGGGGCAGAGCTACAGTGATTTTCACCGCCCGTCTCGTGTTTACGCAAGGCGCAGCACTGTATATAAAGCACTGGAGGTGCGGGCAGGACAGAACAGATCCGTGAGTGGACAACTTCTTATTTCTGAAAGACCTCAAAAAGATTCGGGAGACGCAAAAAGAACATTGGAACAAGAAACTTCAGGGTTCCAGTCCAGACAAATAACTGTACCTAAACTCGTTAACTGCTGAAAGTAAGTTTTTGTTGTGATTATCATTCTGCATGTGTCAAATCAGAAGTTACGTTATCTGCTACATTTGTGTTGTTGCTATTATTGCTTTCATTAATGTTAATTCTTATGCCGGATACAAAAGATGTCTTTAGAATATGTCATTTTTTATAAGTACAAACGCATTCAGCACCATGGACAGCACTCACAGACAATTAGTCTAAGTTCATTCAAAGCCTACTACCTTTAATTATCTGCCAGGGAAAAGGAGCAATAGTCTAGATTAACAGACATTTTTATTATTATTATTATTATTATTATTATTATTATTATTATTCATAATATTCATAAATAATCTCAGTTGTTTTTGAACTTTCGATTGATTCAAATGATAGTTCTGACAAATAATTCAGAATATTTTGCTAGTTTTCACTGCAATGCAACGTGCACAGCTACTATCATGCAAAACTATTTAAAAATGTATTTTATACAACTGCTATACGCATTTCAAAAACTGATTTAGGCTGCGCTTCCCCACCTGTTGTCGCTCCCTCACTTTCCAGATCCATTCAGACGTTTTATAAAACGCACCCCACACGTGTTCATGCAAGGCAATGAACCACGAGTTTTATTTTTCAGATGGCTGTCATGCTGAAGCCCTGGACCGTCATCGCTACTCTCCTCTTCTGCGTGCTCCTGTGTCTCGGGACCTTTGTGGACGCCTATCCGCCTAAACCAGAGAATCCTGGAGATGACGCTGCTCCGGAGGAACTTGCCAAATATTACACCGCGCTGAGACACTACATCAACCTCATCACGAGACAACGGTGAGAAAGACATCGCCGTGTGTCAGACACACGCACCTGTTTGCTCAAAATGTTCTTATTATCACCCTCCCCTTTAGAAATCGACCCGATGACCATGATAAAAAAAAAAAATAATAATAATACAAACAAACAAAAATAATTTCCCGTTGGTGTCAGTGCACCATCTCCCATTAATATATCAGGAAAAATGACGACGTTCTGCAGTAGGATTCTGAAATTGCATTATGGTCCACTTTTCAGTGGCTAAAGGCTCTTATAACAAATCCCAGTGATAAACCCCAGCAGATGCACCTCCGAGAAGCCTCCAAGATTGAATAGGCTATGCTCAACTGTCATAGATTGATGTTTCTCTCAGCCCCCTGCCCTATAGAGGACTACATTTATTTACATATTTATAGTCACCTAACAGGCATTTGACATTTAGGACTATAAGCAACACATTCCAATAAAAACATTTACGGTAAATATGTTTTCTTCTCACAATACACCTTCATTCCAGGGCCTCATCCCCTAGTCCACCAAAGAACCTAAAGCCTTGTAAGAGATCGAAATATCTGAAAAAAATCAATATCTGGGATAAAACAAACAGACATGATGATTCAAGCAGCTAAACCATGTACACGTCACAGTCGTGACTACATTAAATGAACATTGAGTACTGCTGACGTCTCCAATAGGGAGCAGGTGCTCATGTTTCAGAAATAGCTACAGTATAACATTAATTTACTCTCAGACTCACTGATGTTCTGTTGAGCAGGAATCTTAGCATGAAATTGCTTTTTTTATTCAAGTGCCAAACAACTGCCCTTTAGCTTGTTTCCAGCGTTAGTCTATTCATCCTGAAGATGCTGTTCTGAGAGAAAGTACTCAAGTATGATTGTCTCCGATCCAAACTTGTTTCTCAATTTCTGTTCTCTAAAACTGAGATTTGTGGGGTTTTTTTAAAAGATACTGAGCTTAGGTAAAGGCTTGGGACATATCATCTGTGAGATAGATGTCAGAGTCTTCTAGGTGACATGTCTCAAGCACATTGAGCTGTCAAACAGTCAAAAAAACATTTAACTGCTAAATTAGATTCATAACGTCTGGGGTGAAAAGACAGTTTGTATTTATATCGGTGATTGGTGTCTGACAGATAAAGTGGGCCGACTAGTTCTTTTCACTTTCCGACACTTTCACACACCCCAGTGAGCTCACTGTGTGAGCAATTTGAGATCATTATTTCAGTACTGAAATGTTCCCAGCTAAGCTACACGGCTGGACTGAAGTAATAAGGGAATAAATTGTCATATTTCTTACATGCAGGTATGGAAAAAGGTCCACTTCGGAAGATGTGATGGCAGAGCTGCTGTTTGGTGACGATACAGAGCACAAACAGAGATCAAGGTGGGAGTCTTTTTTTACTTCAGCTGCAATTTTAATGTTAATTGCTAATAGACTCGTTGGTCTACTTACGAACAGTAAAGCAGAAAAAAAAGATAAGCAAAAGTAAGTTTCCTGATCTCACTCACAGAGGATGATAGGTTGTGTGTTAATGGGAAGGATTTTTCACACCTGTAGAGGAATCAGGGGACAGATGGGATCTCTGAGTTCCCCTCTCTCTGTCCTTCAGGGAGGGAGTGGGTTAGGAAACATGATGCGCAGTGAATATTTGAGAGGCCTTGACATTTAACAGCCCTCATTAGGCCTAACAAATCGCACTGTGCTTGCTAATTGAAAACTGTAAAAGACAGAAATGGTAGCATTAATGAGCAGATGGAAAGATTTAAAGGTGACATAGTATCAGTGTAATCATACTGAATAGGAGAAAACATATTTTATGTCAGTAAAATGTTGATTGTTTTTTTTTATTCATTGCATGCATCTCTTTCAGATATGATGACAATTATATGTGGTGAAGTTCAGTGACCCCTATGTTGCCTGTCCTGAGCTAAGCCCACCTGTGCCTCCCACAGAAAACCTCCAGACAATTAAATGAGAAGATCAGACAACCTCATCCACCTCTTTATTATATAGATCATCTCTTTTTTCTTTTGTGCACACAGAACTAATCTCATTAACAACTGTACATAATATATTATAATATGAACTATCAATGGAAGTGTATATGTGTATACTTCATTGTGTCATCCAGCAATTATGTTTTTGTTTGTACCATGTAAATTATTCTCTGTGATTAAAGTGTATTGGATGAATCTGGCTATTTATTTTGCTCTGGTGGTTTTTGAAAAGACTGTACCTTATGCCATAAAGACAAAGTACGTTTTTTATTATGATTTTTTAATATGATCTCGTCCGATCGATTGTAGTACATTTTCAATATAGTCCTACGTATTTGTTCTTTTTAACAAGTTTATTTCTCAATGGCCAGCAGATGTCCCTCCTGTAACATAAAATAAAACTCTTTTATTTCCACACGTCATTTAACATTTAGGCAAAATACCTACATTTTGTTCATTTATTTGACAGTCTACAAGTCATTGATAACATTCCATTCTACAAAAAAAAATTGCTCAAACTATTTTTAACAGCAAAATATATATGAATGACAGATAACACTTAGGGTCAATTTATTGTTAATATTTATTTAACGATGTTATGATCTCTTTGCAGACACATTTTAAACACATTTGGCGGAATAAATGTTCGCTGCTGAACCTGCAAATGCACGTTACTGAATTGATTGGCACTGTTATGTAAATGAGTGGAGAACATTTAAAGCGGGCTGTCGAGAACATTCTATTATTAACGCGGCCCTAGAGCTAAACATCAGCTGGTGGGTCCCACCTACTGAGACGTTTGAGCGTTGCCCCTTTATGTATACGCAATGACTAGACTCTGATTTGATGCTTTGTAGCGGTTCAGACACCTCTCATATAATCAAAACAACGTAACGAAGCGATACGGGAGAGGTTAGTAGGCTATCTCTTCTTATGATACAAATCATTTCAAAATTACGTATTTTGCGTGTTGACGTATCCCTCTAAACGTTCTCCATTCAGGGATGCAGAGCATATAATCGTTACACCTAGTCTATAGTAGGCTATAGCCTAGTGTTGTCGTTTTGATGTTATAGCCTACGGTTAGATAAATATTAATGAATCTGTTGTTTAACGCGTTTTGTTGTTCTCCATTGACATGGTATTCCTTTATTCATCAAATTTAAGTGCATGAATGCTAATTAGTACTAGTGCAATTTGGGACAGCATCAGATATTTGTTGGCATCGTTTCCATCCATGTTGTTGGCGGTGAATTTATCATGATTATCATCAGTAGGCTACTTATTATCACAGTATGCACCCCATAATCTGTGATCGGAATGTAGATAGACTCTACCTTTTCTATATGAACTGAAATACTTTATTAAGGATGAAATAAAGGTACAAAACAACTGAAACATTATTATGAAGATCAATTTATTTTGAGACCGCTAAAGTATAGGAGACGTTATTATACAGCAGTAAGTTGTGGTCCTCTAATGTGATTGGTCGAATTCCCAGAAGTCGCATATTTAGTAGCCTAACATCTCTGGAACGTTCCACTAGCTGTGTCCGAAATCGGCCCTATCGCCTTATATAGTATTAGATATCAATGGATTAATTTGAAATGGTTATTCAAAACCATAGTGGAGTGGGTTGGCCAGTCCACTCATTCAATTCTAAATCTTCGCACTTCATTGTATGAAAGCACAATGGAAGAAAAAAAGATAGTTCTTGGTGCTTTTCTTTTGTTTGACGACTGAACAAATATTCATGATACCATTACACTAGCAGATTTAAAGCTTTAATAGCCTTTATAGGGAAATTATTTATGTGCTGTCAAAACCAGGTGATTAAAAGCGTAGAATAATCTGGCATAGTCTCAGTTTCTTGTTATGGTTCCTTAAAGGGGACGCAGACCTATTTGTCTGTGTTGGAGACAGATGGGACATGCCTTTTTTCTGGCTCGGGGAGCAGATGGAGAGCATGGCTGCTTGTGATGTGGGCTGGGCCAGACCGGGGTGTCATTAGCATGGGGGGGGCAAGCAGGGTCTGTAGGAAGGATAGTAATGGAAGGAGGTGGGGGCTCTGGAGTTGCCAGCACATGATAAATTCACCATCCCTCCCTTTTATAAAGGGCTAGAGGAAGACCCCCCTGTGCCTTCTCTCAGGGGATCACACTCAGATGCTGAGTCTGCATTCAGCGCACTGGAGCAGTCTGTTTGGTAATGAGGTTGGAATGTGAGCATGGGCATATTCCATGTTTGGCTGACAGCTCTCCATGTCAACAATTGACATCAAACATTAGACTCTTCAGTTAAAGTCAGTCCGAGAGAGTTTCAGGCAGTTGACAGAACTTTATTTATTTATTGCTATTTTGGAGTTTTCAGCATCATTTTGAGAGCTTATTGCAATTGTAACTAAATAATAATATTTTGATGAATATATATATATATTTTTTTTCTTCTTTTTTTTTTTAAATACTAAATACAACAAAAAATAAACTTTTAAAAATTGTCTGTAAACCTCTGAGACAGGATTGCATTGAGGCACAGGTCTGGGGAAAGGTGCAGAAAAATTTCTAAAGCATTGAAAAAAGTTAAACGCTGTGAATACTTTCCAGATTCACTGTATGTTCATTTTAATCAATGCATGTTCTAAATATAGTGGCCCCAAAAAGTATTTGAGCCAGGTTTATTATAGTTAACTACGACTAAAACCTTAAAAACCCATTTTTGTTAAAAAAGTAAACATTAACTGAAATAAAATATTAAAAAAATTATTTCAACAATAATTTTAATTATTTCAACAATTTTCTTTTTTTAATTTTACTTGATTCACAAAAAATAACTAAAACTGAAACTAAAATAAAAATTAAATAAAAGCTGTATAAAGACATTTTTAAAAACAACTAACAAAAATGACAACGCAACAATTATTAAAACTATAATTAAAATGATAATGAAAAAGTAAAATATAAAAATAAAAAAACGAATCCAAAATATTAGTAAAAACTTTAACAGTATCTCAGATAGTGATACTAAAATAACACTGATTGGACATTTGAATCCTTTGTTTGCATATTATTCAGACATTTTAAGTGATTTATGGGGTTGAAATATTGGGGCCCCTGTGTATTTTGTATTTTATTATTTTTTTAAGTTGTGACACTATAATAGGCTTTACTCAGCTTTTTTCTGCAACATTTCTAATATTTTGCTAACTGTGGTGTTTAATATTTAAAGTGTTAGAGGAATAATTTATGTCCTGTTATTCCCAAGCTGTGTGCCTGTAGGTTAACAATAAAACCTGTTTGTTTTGTGTGGGTTAATAAAAGCAAGAAGAAAGAAGCCCTGAGGTGCTCTGTGATTAAAGGTGGTGGAATAACTAGTGGACAGTCAGAAATCAGAGGCGCTTGAGGCGTTCACAAACACTTATATATTCAAAGAAAGCACAGCCAACATCCATTAATACAGACCTGTTTTTAACAAAGGAGTTGCTGGAAATGAGCTGAGTGAGACACTGAAGTCCATTTCAAACTCTTTGTGTGTCTGTGTTTGCCTGAATTGAACTGAACGGACACTTTATCCCAGTATAGCAGCATCACTTTGAGCCTTGTCATGCTTGGGAATAAACTGGTGTGTAAAAATGTTATGGAGGTATGTGTGAAATCGGACTTCTCCATCCCGCCGGGACTGATCTCGGCTACATAAACAACAGATTCACACTAGCATCACAAAACCACATGAACAAATTTTTTTTGTTTTGTTTTGTTTTGTTTTGTTTTAAAATAATTAGACCATGTATATGCAATTATTAAAATTAAAATGTGGAAATGTTTTTCATAATTTCCTTTGATTCAAAATAATATTATTTTTATGGCCCAGCAAAATCACTGTATTTTTATAGAGTAAAGTGAACAGAATTAGTACAGACATGGAAAAAAAACCAAAAAAAAAACCACACACATAGACATTTCTTAAAATATCTTCTTTTAAAAAAGAAAGTCATTACAGGTTTGGAATGACATGAAGGTGATTACTAATGTCCATTTTTTTATTTCTGGGTGAACTATCTGTATAATAAGCTTTTAAATAGTCCAAATTCTCAGGTAAGCCATTCCGACTTCCTGGAATTCAGCTTCAATTCTGGGCAGCTGGTATGTAAGGCAGCAACTTTCCCCTTTAGGGAAGTAGGCTAGTCACTCAGCTCATAACATGTGTGAGAAAAAGAATCGCTATAGCAACCACCTCCGTCATACAGTGTATGTGAAAATGGTTGCATGGGATTTTTGAGAATACTGTTTCGTTCCCTATTTGAGTTGAAAGTCTCAATGTTAGTAGAACGGTGTGTTGTTAATGGGAAGATTCCTCTCTGATCTGAAGTGTGTAATCGTCTCTAGAGTAAACACAGCTAATTTATTGCCCTCTGTGATGTGCTGTATCGGTACATTCATTACATAGTACACCCTGTTTTGTATGACAGACAGAGCAGCTCCTGTTCGTGAGAAACACAACAGATGTCTACATTGAGAAAATAATTGTTTGCCTAATAGTTTGAAAAGGCATTTATCTCTCTTTCTTTTTCTCTCTCTTTCTCTCTGTGTGTGCACAAATGAGAGGGATAAAGAGTATGTTGTGTTAAATTCCTATAATCCTTCAGGTCTTTGAAGGTCTATCTATCTATCTATCTATCTATCTATCTATCTATCTATCTATCTATCTATCTATCTATCTATCTATCTATCTATCTATCTATCTATCTATCTATCTATCTATCTATCTATCTATCTATCTATCTATCTAATCTATCTATCTATCTATCTATCTATCTATCTATCTATCTATCTATCTATCTATCTATCTATCTATCTATCTATCATCTATCTATCTAATCTATCTAATCTATTTATCTATCTATCCATCTATCTATCTATCTATCTATCTATCTATCTATCTATCTATCTATCTATCTATCTATCTATCTATCTATCTATCTATCTATCTATCTATCTATCTATCTATCTATCTATCTATCTATCTATCTATCTATCTATCTATCTATCTATCTAATATATTTATCTATCTATCTATCTATCTATCTATCTATCTATCTATCTATCTATCTATCTATCTATCTATCTATCTATCTATCTATCTATCTATCTATCTATCTATCTATCTATCTATCTATCTATCATCTATCTATCTAATCTATCTAATCTATCTAATCTATCTAATCTATTTATCTATCTATCTATCTATCTATCTATCTATCTATCTATCTATCTATCTATCTATCTATCTATCTATCTATCTATCTATCTATCTATCTATCTATCTATCTATCTGTCTATCTGTCTGTCTGTCTGTCTGTCTGTCTGTCTGTCTGTCTGTCTGTCTGTCTGTCTGTCTGTCTATCTATCTATCTATCTATCTATCTATCTATCTATCTATCTATCTATCTATCTATCTATCTATCTATCTATCTATCTATCTATCTATCTATCTGTCTATCTGTCTGTCTGTCTGTCTGTCTGTCTGTCTGTCTGTCTGTCTGTCTGTCTGTCTGTCTGTCTGTCTGTCTGTCTGTCTGTCTATCTATCATCTGTCTGTCTGTCCTTTTGCTTTGGCTTCTTGAATGAGACCTTTTTTTATCAAAACAGTAAGTTCAGATCTCTGAACAATTAGTTTCTTGTTCACATCAGATTAAAATGTCTTATTGATTTAAGCAGATTGCATGCGTTTTGTTGCAAACGTGTTAGTATAATTGTCTGTAGTTTGCACAATGACTAAATGTACATGGTGCATGATCAACTGAGTTTATTCTCAGTCGAGTTAGTGTCAACAAAAAAAGTAAAAATAAAATAAATACAAAAAGATGACATTCACTGTAAAATAAGTTCAACGAAATAAAATAAAACAATCAAAATAAGTTAAGCAATTTCAATGTTTTAATTTAAATTATACAAGATTCAACTTAAAATTGTAAGTCAGTTTAATTTAAGTTTTTAAGTTGAAATAGGTTGAATTTTTTACTGTGTATAACAAATATTTCCATGGTGAAAAACATCTAACCATTTTGATCTGTATGGCTCACACAATGGCAAAACCCCTTTTAATTTTGGTGGCATTTGCCAATTTACTGACACAATAAAGATAAACTTTTAAAAATGTTTCTGATGTTCCAGCAAACAGTTGTGACAATTGCACTTAGTTTAGAGAATGTTGAGACTGTTTTGAAAAATATGCCCAAGCGATTGAGAAAAACTGTAATTAGCAAATAAATAGACATGAAATAGTGATTTGGTTATTAGAAATAGTTTTATTATATGGGAAGAAAGAGACTGAGGAGTTAATCTATTGGCTAGAACAGTCATACAGTCTATACAGAACTATCTGACGGTAGAATAATGAAGAAAGAAAGAAATAAAGAAAGAAAGTCGTATAAGAAATGCATATAAAACCTTTCAGTCTTACTCTCAGCACTATTGGCACTCCCACCGTCTTCCCTCTCTCCTCCTGCGACTTTTGCACCTGCTCCCTGTCATTGTTTCATTTGGAGGAGGAGACAGCTGAATAAGCACCCCCAAAAAATGCATTCTCTTCCTCCCGCTTCTTAACACACACACACAAACAAAGACTGCATGTCTAGTTTTATTGTATATATCGCCATAGCAACCACAGATTACTAGTAAATGCCTCATATTTTCTTTGCTTATACTTTACCCTCTAGTCCTAATGATGCTGTAAGAAATGAATGTTTCTCTGATGCTTTAGTTGCAGATTTCAAACATCATGCCTGTGGCAGCCACCGGCACAGAGCATGGTAAGTATCATTATCATTATTAGTGTTTTTTGCCCTGTGGACTATTATCAAATAACTCTTAAACTTTTCACACTGTCTCTAGTTTATTTGATATGTCCAGTAACACTGTCCAAAAGTGAACATCCATGCATCACATGAGATATTTCAAACTATTTCAAATTATGTATTGTGTTCAACAGCATTATGTGATGGAAATAATGGTGATGAGACGTTTTTAGTGACATATTTTTAGGGCTGGGGATTGACACAAATTTCACAATACGATTAGATTTGGATTCACAAGCATGCAATTCAATTTTGCTTTTCGGTTTCGCTTCATTGTCTATTAATTGGAGCCTGTCTGGTAGGCAGTACATGGCAAATTTTCTCAAGGAAAAAAAAATAGTAAACTATACAGGGAATTATTCAACACAATGAATGTTTTTTAATAATAATAATATTTATATATTACTTAAAAAAACAAAAACATTTAAATGGTGACTTATAAAAACATGACAGATGTATTCAAACATACATTAAATATTGAACAGGTTAAATAAGAATGCAATGCATATTATGCAATATAGTGCATATATTTAGCAAAAATGCTCCTCCACATTTTATTTAGCTGAATATAGTTTTTCGCTAAATGTAGTTTTGGATGACTTTTCGGAGGTAAATGTAACGTACGTGACGTTATTTACACGCTGATTTATTGATGCCTTGTGGCAGTTGAAACGCTGATTGAGCGATTACATGTGACATGATTAGGATTTCGTGAAGTTGTACTGTATTTTTCAACTTTTGATGTTCGTTCATTTTTATTTTGTAATTTATCTAGTAGTAAAGCAGAAGAGATGATCAGTTCACACTTGATCTCTACTGCGATCTGTCATGCCACATTAAAGAGCGCCAAAGCTGAATTTATGGTTTGAATTTCGTAATAAAATTGACAGAATTTGAAAGGTGAGATTTTGTTTAACATCAGGAGTAATAAATCACAAAGCTTGTTGCAATTTATTGGATGGGAGGCGCGCTTCAAAGTTCTGTTCATTCAGATGAAAACAGACTGAAAGATGGATTCTTGGGATTTAAGAATCAATATTGGTTCTTCAAAATGAGAATCTTTCAAATTGAGAAATCAATATTTTTAACCCACCCCTACATTGATTTTCATGATAAAATGGCCAACTCCTAGTATTTTGACCATTTTAGACACAATTAAATATTGCACTTATTTGGCACACAAAGAATGAATGTGTGATGAAATGTTTCCAATTTTAGTTTTAATGTTATCTTCATACCAAAATGAAAAAGGTTTCAGTTATTTTTTAATGAGACTCAACCCCTGGGAGAAACCCCACAAAAAGATTCAATAATGAGCATAACAAACTCTAATACAAAAGCATTTTTTTTTACAGCATATATTTTTTTTCTTTGCACTTCTTTGGACCCAAATGCAGATGGCTTAGCGTCAATATGGCAAACTCGTGTTGTATTGTGCCTTTGGCGTAAACACTAGCCACAACAGAGTTGTTTAAACCATTCTAAGAATTTGAAGTCTAGCCAAACAGCACTCGTCATAATAGATGAATTACAGAACTGAAGGTCATTTAAGGTGTAATGTGTGTGGTGAGGATTTTCCTGGCGCTGGGCTTATAAACATCGACACACTTGTGCCAAAGATGGCTGGCATAGACACAGGGATACAGCTTTAGTGATATCATGCCCTAGATCCACTTGACATTTTCTTACCCTGTAGTGTCTGATAAAACATACTGTGAGATTCTGATGAAACTCGTAGATTGAGAGCCTGTAAAGGTCAGTCTTATATAGTTTAAATCCTCTACATCATATTATATACACAAATTTCAATAGTTAAAAGCATAGTTCAAGTAATCTTTCTTACTGGGCTAACACAAATGTAATGTTCTGGAAAAACTGTGGCAAATGTCTGGCAAAAAACGGATTCAAATATACTACAAATTCATATACAATTTAAATGTACTTTTAAAGGGGTACTTCAGCGCTGGGAAGAAGAATCTGTATTTAAACTGGGTCATTAATGTAGTAGAAATGTGAAAATATTTTTTACATTTGGTGCCTTCTAGACACAGAAAACACAGACAATTTATTTTTGTCTCATGGGGATGAAAGACAACAACTCCCAGAATGCACCTGCGTTGCTGCCCTACGAGGCCACTAGGCACGGCTACTGGATTACAGGATCACTTGCCCACCACGTTCATTTTCATAAAATCAGTTCAGTTAGAGACACTACAATTAAAAACTGAACGTGTCTGTTAGATATAATGCGAGCCGTGTCACGGCACAAACACAGCAGGAGTCTGATTACATTCATCACATGAACTGAGGTAATCGCAGGATTCGCGGCTGCATTCACATCACGCATGATAAGTCTGGCGCATTTTCAGTTAATGTCTTTGGAAGCTTAACTTTCATAGGAAGTTCATTTGAAAAGTTGAAACACTCACTTTGCTCTCCACCGCTCCGTTTACATGAATCTCCGCATGCTCCCCGAGCGAGCGAGTGCGATGTTGAAAACATGCGAAAATAGCGCCCACTGCTGGCTGTAGTCTTTAGCCTCTGGACAAAAAATCTTCCGATGATGCAAAATGACGATATTAAAAATAAATAAAATACATAACTCACTCATCTCAGGGTCATATGAGGGGGGAAAGTACGATAATTCGAATATACTCCCGGGTTTCTACTGATACAAAGCTTAATGCTAATCGCTGAAGTAACCCTTTAAAAAAGGCATAATATTGTCCATATGAGGAGAAAAAAGTATATAACGTGTAGGCTATATATATATAAGTATATATATATATATATATATATATATATATAAGTATATATATAAGTAGCTATACTGTATAAAGTATATACGATTGTGTGAGTGTGTTTGCTCAAAGAGCACAGTATCTCATAAACAGCTGCATAATCCGGTCTCTCTTTCACCCCCCCCAGCAGTGCCTCAGGTGCTGGACACACTGAGCGATAGCACCAGCTCCGCCACTGCCAATGACCTGGACCTCATCTTTCTCAAGGGCATCATGGAGAGCCCTGTGGTCAGTTTTCTTTCTGCATACAGTAGGGAAATTTCAGACCCAAACATGCTGCGGTCACACACACAAAAAAAAAAGACAGAGAGTGTACCTTATCCCACTTATTAAGTGGCTATTCAACAATTATTTTATAATTTTACCTGTATATTATCTTTATGCTTTCACTATGAAACAATATAGTCTATTACATTTAACAAAAAAATCAGCTTTTTAAACAAGACAAACACTGCAACAATATTACAGTAATACGGTAACATTAATACCAATTTCCTTTGAGGTAATTCTCCCTACAACCGATAACTGAGATGCAAAGTGTTTTGTATGAAACAACAGAATGCAAGTCCATGGTGTGATATGAGAGATGAAAATAAAGGGTGAGACATATTAATTTAGTGGCTTAAATATATTGTCCTGTATGGGGATGGATCTAAATATTAAAAGAAACACTTGGATAGAAAATAATGAGTTAGAGTAAATACAATTTACTCTATTAATTGAATTATTAATTAAATTAATTGTGATTAATCGCATTCAAAATAAAAGTTCGCGTTTACATAATATATCTGTGTACTGTGTATAATTATTATGTGTATTTGAATACACACATGCATGTGTATATATTTAATAAATATTTGCATATATATATATATATATATATATATATATATATATATATATATATATATATATATATATATATATATATATATATATATATATATATATATATATATATATAATTTATATTATATACAACTGTAAATATTTTGTATATAAATATAACAAAATTGTCTTCAATATATACATGCATGTGTGTGTATTAAAATATATATAATAATTGTACACAGTACATAGACATATATTATGTAAACACAAACTTTTATATTGGATGTGTTTAATTGCGATTAATCGTTTTGACCACACTAATATATATATATATATAGAGAGATGTAGAATGTGTAGAATCACATTTATTTGATATGCTGCTGTTAGTCATTCTGGATGAAAAGAATGTCATCATAGAGTTTTCAAAGTTGTCAAAAGCAGCAAATTAGGTATTCATGAAAGACAAACTAATAACCGATGATTAATATGTTGTTTAAAACCTGAATCATCTCCCAGAGTGCAGAGAGTCTGGAGGAGACACGACTGGAGGCCGTGAGGGACAATAATGTGGAGCTGGTGCAGGACATCCTGAGAGAGTTGAGCCCCTTTACACACCGCAGCCACACTGCTGCTGAGCTGTCACGCATTCTCAACCAGCCGCACTTCCAGGTACACAGCTGCAGCTCTACAAAACTGTGAAATGAAATGAGAATAATACACAGTCTGATTAATGGCTGACAGACGATGCTTTTGATTATCAGTCTCTGTTAGAGACCCATGACTCTGTGGCCTCTCAGACGTGTGAGACTCCACCCCCGAGCCCCTGCGCTTTCATGGAGCCGCCCATCAACAGCGTACCGGTGCCAGCTGATGCTATCCGGATGGTGGGCATCCGCAAAGTGGCTGGAGAGCACTTGGTGAGACTATATTCAGTGTATAATTTGTATATAATAATAATGTTATATTAAATTATAATACTAATATTATATTAAACAAAAGGATTAAATACAAATTTAAGGTCATACTCTGCTCTTTTTAAAAATGCTTAAATACTAAGGCTCGGTTTCACAGACAGGGCTTAGATTAAGCCAGGATTAGGCCTTAGTTCAATTAGGACATTTAAGTAGGTTTTATAAATGTGCTTTAGATATGCACATTACTGATGTGCAGTTTGAGACAAAACAATGGCACTGACATATTTTAAGATACGTCAGTACAAGTTGTTTTCAACTAAAGGAACACTCCACCTTTTTTTAGAAATAGGGCTTATTCAACTTCTTTCCTACATTTAGATATGTGGGCATCTGGGCAAATGCATTTTTTTCTCAGTGCATGCATTGTTTTAGTTTGGTAGGGTCGCCGCTAGCTTAGCTTAGCATTATGAATGGAATCCTATGTTGCCAGCTAGCATGTCCCGAGTAAACATGATCAGAACCCCTAATAACGTCTTGTGGCCTGCGTAATCACAACGAATAGAAATAGCGATGCAGATTAAGACTATAAGAAATCCGCGATTTCCTAGGCAGATATTGACGTGTGACTATATTATGGGGAAGCACAGGGGAAGCTCTGCTACTTGGACGCAGAGATATCACGCAACACATGAAATCCCCAAAATAGCCAGCTACTATTCACGCCGGTATGTTGACAGAAGTTTGGGGATTTCATGTGTTGTGATACTAATATAATATTTAAGATCAGAGCATAACAAAAGAACTAAATGAAATTCATAGCTATGCTTGCTCTAAAGAATTACATGATTATTTATTTATTATATGTAATTCTACAGTGAATATTCAGTTTTTGTTGGTATGCTCTGCTCTAAAATAGTACATGAATATAAAAATGTCATAGTAAAGTCATGGGAATTCATTGCTCAAATTCAAAACGTGCTTAAATGTTTTGCCTACTAGTTTCTGACTTCATGTGTTGTTGTTGTGTCAGGGTGTGACGTTCCGTATTGAGAACGGAGAGCTGGTGATTGCACGTATTCTCCACGGGGGGATGATCGACCAGCAGGGTCTGCTTCACGTGGGTGACATCATCAAAGAGGTGAATGGGAGAGAGGTGGGTGACGACCCTCGTGTGCTGCAGGAGATGCTACAGGAGGCCAGTGGCAGCGTGGTGCTCAAAATCCTTCCCAGCTACCAGGAGCCACATCCCCCGAGACAGGTACCAGCCATAAATACAGAACGGGACATGTTCAGAGTCTCACTGCCAGGGTACTTGCGTGCGTAGTGCATCAGCGACCCCGTTCAAACCTGGTATTATGTCTCATGTGACCAGTGGTTCCGGTGGCTCCATATATGCACATCACTGCTACCTACTTTCCTCTTGTTTTTCTCTGCTGCACTTTTATGGTTGTCATGGATACCAGAGGAAGGAGCGAGCGCAGCATCTCGCTCTCAGTTAAAGCCAGATGTGTTTACTGTGAGAGCAGACAGGATCGTGAGCTGGAAGGTAGAAGCTTGTTATAGATGGTCTCAAAAGACACTTCCAGCATTTTTACTATTGCCTCCTGATCCTATCATCTGTGCAGATTACGTTTATATTGTTGTTTGGTGGGGTGTGTCATTTTAACTTTCAGATGGGCCCTGCATTTTAGGTTAAAGGCCTTAGAATAAGTCCTTTGATGTTGTTTCTTTTATGTGACGTTTGTTAGGATAGGGCAATATTTGGCCGAGATACAACTAGGCCTACTTTAAAATCTGGAATCTGAAGGTGCTGAAAAGTCTAAATATTGAGAATACCGCATTTAAAGTTGTCCAAATGAAGTCCTTAATAATGCATTTTATTACTACTAAAGTACTACTACTAGGTTTATTTTTCTCCATTAGGTCACCTGATGGGGTTTTGGTTTCCTTGCCACTGTCGCCTCTGGCTTGCCTTGCTCAGTTGGGGGAAAACTATTTTTCAAATAAATCTAATTATTAAACTAAATTAACCATATAGACCAAATTACTGATCTAAAGCCCACATTGTTACTGTATGATAATCTAAATATATTCTGTTGCATTATTTTTCTGTTTAACACTGCTTTAAGACAATCTGCATTGTTAAAAGCGCTATATAAATAAAACTGACTTGACTTGACTACTAATACTTTTTTTATATATATATTTGTGGTAGGAAATTTACAAAATATCTTCATGGAACATGATCTTTACTTAATATCCAAATGATTTTTGGCATAAAATATAATTTTGACCCATACAATCTATTGTTGACTATTGCCACAAATATACCCGTGCAACTTGCGACTGGTTTCGTGGTCCAGGGTCACCTATATGTTTTGAATCATTTTCAATTTTCAAATGAAAATAATAATGTAAACTATATTTCATCCAGAATTATCCTCATCCTTGTCTCTACAGGTTTTTGTAAAGTGCCATTTTGATTATGACCCTGCCAATGACAACCTCGTCCCTTGCAAGGAGGCGGGACTAATGTTCTCAAGTGGAGACATTCTGCAGATTGTTAACCAGGAAGATGTGAACTGGTGGCAGGTTGGTTGGGTCAATTTAGAAGCACTACAATGACATGCCAGATAGTTCCTTTACCTTTTAAAGTCACATCTGCTTTTTATTTCAAATGTAAGATCTCTCTTTAAAATTTCTAACAAACACACAAAATATGTTTGTTTATAATATAGACAATGTTAGAACAATATTAGCCTCTGAAAGCTGTACATTAGTGTCATATATCTCTGCAGGCACGTCATGTAGAGGGAGGTAGTGCTGGCCTGATTCCCAGTCAACTTCTGGAGGAGAAGAGGAAAGCTTTTGTGAAGAGAGATGTTGAGCTGTCACAAGCAGGTGCTCAAATAGAAATATATGCGTTAAGTCTTCAGTGTCTCGTGATCCTTCAGAAATCATTCGAATATGATGATTTGCTGCTCAAGAATAATTTCAATGTTGAAAACAGTTGTGCTGCTTAATATTGTTGTAGAAAGCATTTTGATCACTTTATTGCATTCTTAATCCTTTAATGCATTTCTTTCAACTGTTTTTAAATCTACTCTACTGAATGGTTGATTTGTGTATACTGACCCCTAGTGGATATGATGTGAACCATTACCAAGTCTAATCGTCTAATCCAGTGGTTCTGAAACTCAAAGTGTGGAGCAGATCAGTACCCCCCACCCCCCCACAAAAAACAAAACAAAAAAACAACAGACATGGCAACGGCATTCTAGTGCATGAATAGCGTTAGTTCTCTGCCTTTATAAAATGGCACCAAATGGCCATTCCTCTGAACGTTTCTTCTTCATACCACCGATTTGACACCACTACTCTAATCAAATACCTTTGCATACAGCAATACAAACACTGCAAGTGCAAACTTAGTCGATAATGCTGTAAATATGTTTTATCTAAACATAAAATCACTGTGTATTGCAGCCAATCTCTGCACTGGAATGGTTGGCAAGAAGAAGAAGAAAATGATGTATCTGACTACAAAGAATGCTGGTTTGGTTTTCTTTTTCTTCAAATGCATATCTCATGTCTTTTGAAACTCAAAACTCAACAAACTTGTTATATTTAGTTTATTTTATTTTCCCTTTTATTCCCTGGCAGATTTTGACAGGCATGAGTTGCTGATCTATGAGGAGGTTGCAAAAGTCCCTCCGTTTCGCAGGAAGACTCTGATTCTGATTGGTGCACCCGGAGTGGGCAGACGAAGTCTGAAGAATAAGCTGCTAGTGTCAGACCCTCAGCACTACGGCACCACCATACCCTGTGAGTCTTCTCTGGGGGTTACGGAGCGCAATTATCCGCTTTAGGGGGTTTCAGACCAGGGCCATACACAGGGTTTTATCTACTGAGGTCCCAAAAAAAGCTTTCTGTGGGGTTTAGAGGTATGCATTTTAAGAGGTTTGAAGACCAAAAAAATCCATAACAGCAGCTTTAAAACCATGATGATCACATATTCTTTTTTAAGGAATGCCATTAAATAAAAATGTTTCAATACCTGCTCTTCCGCTCTCCCCTCCACCAGCTTCTCTCTTTCTTTCCTGTATCTTTTCCCTTCCCAAATCGGAGTGATTGATACAGTCTTTTGATTTTTGTCTGTGTCAGTGAAGAAAATAAACATATGGGTCAACTGGTATTTATATTTTTTATGAATAATTTTGTCTTACATCATGAAACAAACCTCAAAACCAGAGTATCTTGTGTCAGAATTTAGCCACAGTCCTTGTCTCAAAATCTTTTTGTTTACAGCACGAGCATTTACATTTCTGTTAAAAAAGATACTTTTTTGGTAATTTTACATATAAAAATTTACATTAATATTTTTTTGTCCATATTTTACATATGTAAACATTCTTCAATGATTTAGATCAAACAAATAATCCCTTTATAAGATAAATGTGCAAGATAAAACTATATTTTGTAGAATATATCTTTAATTAATAATTTGATACCCCATTAGCAAATAGTTTTTTGTTCGTTTTTAGCATAAACTAATTTTGTTAGAATTATTGTTAAACCAATGTTTTTTTTAATAAATATATTATAAGCAATATATTCAATATACTTCTGTTCAAAAGTTTGAGGTCAGTTTTGTTTTAAGGAAATTATTAATTTTATTCAGCAAAGATGCATTTAATTGATCAAAAGATCAAAATTTGATCATTGATCAGTTTTTTTTTTACTTTCTATTCATCAAAGAATAATCAAGAAAAAAAAGAAATGGTCTATATTTAAACGATATTACTGAAGGCTACCAGGAAAGCTAGGTAACTACGTTTATTAAATGAATTCACAAAATGTGCACACTTATTATTAATCTTAAGCCTAAGTGATGTTGCTGTCTGTTAATGAAAGATTCACGGATGAACTTGCGGCTCGATTGAATTGAACTCTTGGGCCGGTTGCATAATCAAGATCGTTGCCATCTTAGATATTACTTTGGCCACTGTCGCTATGGTACTGATAAGAGAATACAGGCTTGACTTCAGTTGGACGTTCATACAGACAGTATTCCAGACATTAATAAAGAATTAGGAATCAGAAAATAAGGAATCATCTGATGTTCACTGGACTGTTCTTGTAAATGCCCACAGACACCTCTAGGAAGCCCAAATCAGCAGACAGAGAGAATATGATGTATGCCTTCACATCCCGGAGTAAGATGGAAGCTGATATTAAAGCTGGCCACTACCTTGAACATGGTGAATATGATGGTAACCTCTACGGTACCAAGATGGACTCCATCCATGAAGTAGTGGAGGCTGGACGCATCTGCATCCTGGACGTCAACCCACAGGTACGGGTCCTTGGTAACCCTTTAATATATGGGTCAGTTCTGGCTATTAACTAGTTGCTTATTTGAATGCATATTACTAAGATATTGGCTGTTTATTGCTACTCATAAAGCACATATTAGCCCCTTATACTGCATGACCTTATTTTACATCCCTTAATCCTACACAATGCCTAAACTTAAACACTACAAAACACTACTATTAATATTAATATTCAGTAAATTAGGAGTTTATTGAGGAAAAAGTCATAGTTAATAGTGAATATTTGTTTCCCATACTAAAGTGTTACCGGGGCCTCTGACTTTCTAACTACGGACAGCATGATGCAACATTGATATTGATATTCCATAAACTACAAAAAAAAAAGTTCTTTATTGGCATTGATAGTTCCATAAAGAACCTTTAACATCCATGGAATCTTTCCAGTGTACTTTCCAGTAAAGAAAGTATATTTCGATTATTAAAATGTTCTTCACTTTAAGAAGAAAAATATTCTTCTATAACATATCTGCAAAAACACTCTTTTGGAGCCTTTATTTTTAAGAGTATATGATGCTATTTTGTAGTATGAAAACTAGGTTTTGATTCAGATATATATATATATTTTTTGCCATAGGCCCTAAAAGTCCTCAGGACATCCGAGTTTTTGCCGTATGTGGTGTTTATCAAAGCCCCTGAGTTTGAGGTGCTTAAGAACATGAACAGATCTGGGATTGAGGCAGGAGTGGCGACCAAACTACGAACAGTAAGTGCCACTCAGTAGCTGTTTACTAAACTTGGTTCTCATGAATCTCATCCTAAAAATGTCTTTTTTTTAACAGGACGCAGAGCTAAAGAGGACAGTGGAGGAGAGTGCCAAGATTCAAAGAGTGTACGGACACTACTTCGACCTCACCGTAGTGAATGATGATTTGGAACAGGTGTACAGGACCCTTAAATCCTCCTTAGAGCAGTTAAAAGGAGCTCAGCAGTGGGTTCCGGTTGGGTGGGTTTTTTAGAGCTCAGCATAGCAACTGTTGGATGATTCATGTGACACTTTATATCAGTGCTACCCAGTTTGTCATCAACCTCGTTCCAAGGGTTTACACTGATCAGAGAGATCCGTCTCTTCTACAGTGGGTACGGAAAGTATTCAGACCCCCTTACATTTTTCACTTTTTGTTATATTGCAGCCATTTGCTAAAATAATTTAAGTTACATTTTTTTCTCATTAATGTACACACAGCACCCCATATTGACAGAAAAACACAGAATTGTTGACATTTTTGCAGATTTATTAAAAACGAAAAACTGAAACTGGTCCTAAGTATCCAGACCCTTTGCTCAGTATTTAGTAGAAGCACCCTTCTGATCTAATACAGCCATGAGTCTTTTTCGGTAAGATGCAACAAGTTTTTCACACCTGGATTTGGGGATCCTCTGCCATTCCTCCTTCCAGATCCTCTCCAGTTCTGTCAGGTTGGATGGTAAACGTTGGTGGACAGCCATTTTCAGGTCTCTCCAGAGATGCTCAATTGGGTTTAAATCAGGGCTCTGGCTGGGCCATTCAAGAACAGTCACAGAGTTGTTGTGAAGCCACTCCTTCGTTATTTTAGATGTATGTTTAGGGTCATTTTCTTGTTGGAATGTGAACCTTCGGCCCAGTCTGAGGTCTTGAGCACTCTGGAGAAGGTTTTCGTCCAGGATATCCCTGTACTTGGCCGCATTCATCTTTCCCTCAATTGCAACCAGTCGTCCTGTCCCTGCAGCTGAAAAACACCCCCGCAGCATGATGCTGCCACCACCATGCTTCAATGTTGGGACTGTATTGGACAGGTGATGAGCAGTGCCTGGTTTTCTCCACACATACCGCTTAGAAATAAGGCCAAAAAGTTCTATCTTGGTCTAATCAGACCAGAGAATCTTATTTCTCACCATCTTGGAGTAGCAAACTCCATGCAGGCTTTCATGTGTCTTGCACTGAGGAGAGGCTTCCGTTAGGCCACTCTGCCATAAAGCCCCGACTGTTGGAGGGCTGCACTGATGGTTGACTTTCTACAACTTTCTCCCATCTCCCGACTGCATCTCTGGAGCTCAGCCATAGTGATCTTTGGGTTCTTCTTTACCTCTCTCACCAAGGCTCTTCTCCTCCGATAGCTCAGTTTGGCCGGACGGCCAGCTCTAGGAAGGGTTCTGGTCATCCCAAACGTCTTCCATTTAAGGATTATGGAGGCCCCTGTGCTCTTAGGAACCTTAAGTGCAGCAGAAAGACTGTGTTTTTCTGTCAATATGGGGTGATGCGTGTACATTAATGAGAAAAAAAAATAACTTAAATGATTTTAGCAAATGGCTGCAATATAAAAAAGAGTGAAAAATGTAAGGGGGTCTGAATACTTTCCGTACCCACTGTATGTGTGCAGGTGTGAGTGTGTCTGTGAAATCACCATCTACCCTTTACAAACACAGCTTCATCATGATACAAACCTCAAAACCAGAATATCTTGTGTCAGAATTTAGCCACAGTCTTTGTTTCAAAATCTTTTTGTTTACAGCATGAGCATATTCACATTTTTGCTAAAACACATTTCTGAAATTAAAGGGTTTTTTTTTACATGCAAAAAATATTAGTCTTTATCTGTTTTGTTTTTATGTCTAGTATAAATATCTAAACATTCTTCTATTATTTAGAAACATACTTCTGTTCAAAAGTTTGAGGTCAGTTTTTTTTAAAGAAATCAATAATTTTATTCTGAAAGGATGCATTCAATTGATCAAGTGACAGTAAAAACACTTATAACGTTACAAAAGATTTCTGTTTCAAATAAATGTTTTTTTTTGTTACTTTCTATTCATCAAAGAATGAAAAAATGCATCACTGTTTCCCAAAAAATATACACTATAGCAGCACAACTGTTTTCAACATTGATAATAAAGAAATGTTTCATGAGCAGCAAATCAGCATATTTTTTTTAAATAAATTGTAATAATGTTTTACAATATTACTCTGTACTATCGTGAATTAATTCAGCCTTGAGCATAAAAACTTTCAAAAACAAAAATGTCAAACTTTTGAACAATAGTATATATTCTCTGAGTGTTTTGTGGATTTGCTTATTGCTTTTGTTTGTGTTATATTTTGTTAATAGTTTTGATTTTTAATCCACAGTTTAGAGTACAATAATAGAATAGGTAGATGACTGAACAGTGTTTCATCTCTGAATTATATTTTTATTATAAGGCTCTATTTTGCTTTAGCTCCTGTTGTTGCGTCAGGCACATGACTTTTGTAGTTTGTTTTTTAAACATCCACATTACAGCACTAATTTTTTTTCTCATTTTGGGCAGGAATATATGGAAATGTGATCCTATTTAGAGACTCAGGGCACACACAATTTGTGCAGAAGGTGTCACTGAATGCAGTCATGATTTGATTTCAGATAATTGCTTTTGTAGATCACAATATCAAACATAGTCAACTATATTTACATACTACATAAAAATGTGGCACTAATTATTTTATTTTTAAGTTGAAGGACCAAACATCATGTTTACACCTGAATTAGAAACAAATCTGTGAATTGAAAGCAAGAGCGGTGCTAGAGCAAGACATTTAGACCTTTATATAGATATCTATGAAGATGCTGTTGGTGTAAAATGTTGTCACTGCATGTATCTGTGTATCTGCTCTTATTCACTGAAAACATCATGATATTTTTATTATAATGCTGTAAATGCTTATTGGATGAAAATATCTCTTTTTCTTACAGGCAAACCCTCTCTACTTTTTATTATGAATAAACATAATTCAAGTGCTAAATCATATTCACCAATTACCATTCATGCCATCGGTGTTTGGCATGAATACTGGCAGCTATTGTTTATTTATTGTTTTTTATTGTTTATATCTAGGTGTAAGGTGTTTGAATTTGGATTTTAGTTTTGATATTAATATTACATTTTCTAAATATCATGGGATAAGCTAGAGGCAGATCCTGTATAGTAGTCATGTTTCACTTGCAAATTCAGTGTTTGATTAGAAGAACAATCTGTAAATTTCCTGATTTCTGAAATAAAATATTTGGGGGAAAATGAATGAGTAATTGAATGACTTTAACCAGCAAAGTATCAACATTTTTTAAAATATATTTTATACACCTTATGGCTGTAAATCTGTTTGACTGATAGTTGAACTTAACTGTCTAAATGGACACTGATTCCATAAAGGCAAGAACCAGACTTCATTCTAAATTCACTATATTGCCAAAAGTTTTAGGAAGTCTGCCTTACTTTAATGACATCCCATTCTTAATCCATAGGGTTTAATATGGAATTGGCCCACCCTTTGCAATTATAGCAACTTCAACTTTTCTGAACAGGAAGGGGCCATCCCCAAACTTTTCCAAAAAGTTGGGAGCATGAAATTGTCCAAAATGTCTTGGTATGCTGAAGCATTAAGAGTTCCTTTCACTGGAACTAAGGGGCCAAGCCCAACCCCTGAAAAACAACCCCACACCATTATCCCCCCTCCACCAAACTTTACACTTGGCACAATGCAGTCATGCAAGTACCGCTCTCCTGGCAATCCGTCGGATTGGCAGACAGAGAAACGTGATTCATCACACGTCTCCACTGCTCTAGAGTCCAGTGGCGGCGTGCTTTACACCACTGCATACAACATTTTGCATTGCAGTAAGGCTTGGATCACTGTTACATGAAGTTTGGAGGTCTGTAGCTATTGACTCTGCAGTGTGCGACTTCTGCACACTGTGTGCCTCAGCATGCACTGACCCCGCTCTGTGATTTTATGTGGCCGACCACTTCATGGCAGAGCTGCTGTTGTTCCCAATTGCTTCCACTTTGTTATAATACCACTAACAGTTGTCTGTGGAATATTTAGTAGTAAGGAAATTTCACGAATGGCCTTACTGAACTGGTGGCAACCTATCACCATGCTTAAAATTCACTGAGCTTCTGCGACCCATTCTTTCTCAAATGTTTGTACAAGCATTCTGCATGCCTGGGGCTTACACCTGTAGCCATGGAAGTGATGGAACACCTGATTTCAGTGAATTGAAGGGCTATCCAAATACTTTTGGCAATACAGTGAAGATTATCATCTTCAGAAAATTACTGAGTTAATCACTTAATGTGGCCTAAAGGACATTTACTTTGATTATGCCGTTGTGGTATTTGTGTTTGTGTATAAGTCCCTGAAGTTTTGGGCTTTGAATGCTTCTAGGTCACTTGTTGCTAAATTTGTTAAATATGGATGTCTGTAAAATAGCACATCCATATACACCTGCAAGTTATTAGGGGATATGAATTCATTTTGAGTGAGAAATTTCAGAATTGTCTTGATGAATAATTAAAAGGAAATATGGAAATAACTCCTGTTGTCTGTAATATATAGTTAATGCATTGTGTTTTTCTCTCTGTGAAAAGGAGACATGAATATAATGAACTGACTAATCTATCTTAAATTCAGGTCAGCTCATAAATTGTTTATCACAGTCACATTGACCAGCCCTAAATTTTATCATGAATTTGTGTTGATCAGTTTCACCACCAGAGGCCAGAGTTTGTCTCACAAATGTAGGCCTATCATTTCAGCTGCTGACTGCCAAATTGCTAAATCTCATAGCAGCACAATGATGTCCATCGCTTTACTTTAAGATCCGATCAACAACATCTACTATCAAGGTATCCTACATAAACATTGCTGAATATATTGTTTCTGTCTGCCAACCACCTAGTTTCTCAAATATGATCATTTCTGACAATAATGGCTTTTTCATTAATGCATCTTTATCAAAAATGTGTTTATCCAAGGCATGAAAGATGTAGGCTAGCTACCGGCATCTGTGCAAGATCATTATTATGCAGCAGGCTACAATCTCGAGTGCTCTCTCTCTCTCTCTCTCTCTCTCTCTCTCTCTCTCTCTCTCTCTCTCTCTCTCTCTCTCTCTCTCTCTCTCGGTGTTTCTTCATTACTGCCCTCCTCTGATCTGCCCGCATTTTCCTTTCTTCCAATTCTTCAAATTAATAAATTAATGGTAATTTCGTCTTACTGGCTAAATTATTAATATTCGTTTATCGATCTCTTTATTTAATAATTACTTATAATTAATATAGACATAAGAGTAAATGTTATTTTAGATTAATTTGATACAATTATTGAAGAGAACATGATGTTAAATGTGAATTATGTAACTTTTCTGTCCGCTAGAGGGCGCCTACTCGAAATTAAGGCGTAGTTTGATGACGCCAAGTTAGAGCGCAGCATCTTGAGACATGTGGTCTTCACCTCACAGCCGGTGGTAAAGAATCGGGATAGGACTCATGTTCATGGGTGTGATTATTAACATTACTGTAGTATGAAGCAGAGCAGGACCGAGTGTTGTGGAGCCGATCAAGGCCACCGAAAAATTGTTCAAAACAAACACACAGCGGTGTTTTCATATTGAACGAATCAGCTTTTTGAACGAATCAATGATTCAATGACAACGATAGATTAAGAGAGTCAAATGCTTCGTTCCTTGAATGAATTGGTTGAATCTCAATGACTCACTCATTAAAAGTGACTTGCTGCCACCTAGTGGCGGTTTGAATTTCACAGTTAAAGTATCTTTTCATGTTTTAAATCATTTCAAATATCAATATTATTCAACATTTTGTTTTAAACATCAAAACATTATTTATGCATAACTGCAGGATATTAATTTGTCACTTCTGAGCTGTGTAAATGATCTAAATGCCACTTCAGATGCAGCTTCTGTGTTTACTCTGCACTGCAAAGATACATTTTGTTGATAAAATCATTTATGTTGATGGTAACAGCCCTATTGTGTCTTATTGTAATTGATTTTTATAAATTTTATGAAATTGACACAAAAGATGTAAAAAAAATAAATAAATAAAAAAAAGTTTTTAATAATTAAAAAAAGTTTTAATCAAAACATTTTTATGTAAATTGATTAATTCAGACAACACTTAAATGCAACAATATTTCATAGATTTTGTAATAAAACATTTAATACTTAACATACACTCACCTAAAGGATTATTAGGAACACCATACTAATACTGTGTTTGACCCCCTTTCGCCTTCAGAACTGCCTTAATTCTACGTGGCATTGACTCAACAAGGTGCTGAAAGCATTCTTTAGAAATGTTGGCCCATATTAATAGGATAGCATCTTGCTGTTGATGGAGATTTGTGGGATGCACATCCAGGGCACAAAGCTCCCGTTCCACCACATCCCAAAGATGCTCTATTGGGTTGAGATCTGGTGACTGTGGGGGCCATTTTAGTACAGTAAACTCATTGTCATGTTCAAGAAACCAATTTGAAATGATTCGAGCTATGTGACATTGTGCATTATCCTGCTGGAAGTAGCCATCAGAGGATGGGTACATGGTGGTCATAAAGGGATGGACATGGTCAGAAACCATGCTCAGGTAGGCCGTGGCATTTAAACGATGCCCAATTGGCACTAAGGGGCCTAAAGTGTGCCAAGAAAACATCCCCCACACCATTACACCACCACCAGCCTGCACAGTGGTAACAAGGCATGATGGATCTGTGTTCTCATTCTGTTTACGCCAAATTCTGACTCTTCCATCTGAATGTCTCAACAGAAATCGAGACTCATCAGACCAGGCAACATTTTCCCAGACTTCAACTGTCCAATTTTGGTGAGCTTGTGCAAATTGTAACATCTTTTTCCTATTTGTAGTGGAGATGAGTGGTACCCGTTGGGGTCTTCTGCTGTTGTAGCCCATCCACCTCAAGGTTGTGCATGTTGTGGCTTCACAAATGTTTTGCTGCATACCTCGGTTGTAATGAGTGGGTATTTCAGTCAAAGTTGCTCTTCTATCAGCTTGAATCAGTCGGCCCATTCTCCTCTAGTCGACCTCTAGCATCAACAAGGCATTTTCGCCAACAGGACTGCCGCATACTGGATGTTTTTCCCTTTTCACACCATTCTTTGTAAACCCTAGAAATGGTTGTGCGTGAAAATCCCAGTAACTGAGCAGATTGTGAAATACTCAGACAATGAGAAATTGAACAGGTGTTCATATTAATCCTTTAGGTGAGTGTATTTCATACATTTTGTACCCACATTTGATTTGCTAAAAACATTACCAACAATAGAAACTTTAAGCATTTACGTTCTCTTGAGGGTTATCTGGCTCTCTGGGTTGGGGTTTTTCAAGATTAGACTCATTCATTGAGACTGGAGTGTCGTTCATTAATTCATTAATGTGCTTTAATCTTTGCCTCCGATTCCTCTGGTTTACCCTCCTCCACTGCTCCCTTTTCTTCTTTGCAGCAGAAGTGGTCATCTGCTGTACAGGCTTTTTGGGAACGGCCTTGATTTGTAGTAGCTACACACAATAATAATGAGTATTAGATGCAGGTTGTAATCACACCAATTTCCTTACAATTATATTTTCTAAATATTACAGTAAATCTGTAAAATTATAATGGATCATAAACAATGCTTGTTACTGACACATTATCATTCCACTGAGTCATCACTTTAATACCTTGCTTTCTTTTTTCCAAGATACTCAGCCCTAGCTTCTGAATCTGCGTTTATCTTTGCTCTGAACCATCTCTGCCTCTCTTTATTAGACAGAGGCATCTGGAAGGACATAATTGACCTTAAAACATCAGAAGCTATACTAAAGCTTTAATAAAATGTTGATATATTAATAAATATGATTACATTATTCATGATTTGACTATTAACATTATTCAATTCAATGATAATGACCCATGAGACTCATTGAATCATATGAAATCAAGATGAATGAAAGCAAAAATATGGCAAAACATTTTTTTAAATTATGTAAATAATGTTAATAATATAACTATAATAACTATGCCTAAAAGTTTACAAATGTTAATTAAAAACTAGATTGTTATGCATGTCATTCTGGATAACGGATGACAAGTCCTGGCTAACAGAGGTTTTTTGTTATCCAAGAATGACAAAACAAATATTTTTTCTTTATAATCAGGCACTAACTTAACCACCTGTGGAAAACTACAACTTAGCTATCATCAGTTAAGGTAATCTTTTAGATTAAATAGATAGCTTTTTTTATATAAAAACATTATAAATATTGTATTGGTGTTATCCAAAAAGACACATGATATTACTACAAAGTGCACCAGTGACCGAAAAGGTCAAAATATCAACATTTTAAGAGACGCTTACTGAACATTGCACATGTTCTGGTGCTCCTTCAGGGTCTTCTTTTTGATACAATATTATGTCACATGGCAAACCAAAATGCATTATGATACAAAATGGTCATTGATGTCTGTTATCCAGGAATGACGATAGAGAAATCACAATTTGGGGACAAAAGTCTTTCTGCCATAAAAATGTTAATAAGCTTAGTATTATCACTATATTTTAGGAATCATTGAAAATGATTTTAAATACTTTTATTTTTTATTTTAATATTTTTGTCGTATTTTTGTATACAGATTTTATGCCGGGAAAGTTACCCGGAATGACATTTTGGGAATTTTGAGCTCAATAGTTCCTTAAAGATGAATGATTTATAATGAATTCTCACATGAGTAATTAAAGAGGGGGAAGCTGAGTCATGTAATGAAGTGCATATAAAAAAATATATAATTGTTTTATATTATTAATATGCTTGGGACACCAGAATTGACACGCCACGTCATTGACCCAAATACAGTATACTTTCTCCACTCACTTAGTAAATGTTTAATTTTTTAATATATTTTTTAAAAGTTATTTTATCCAGTAAACTACTATGGAAAAAAGATAGCGTTTTATGTTTTTTCTGCAGGTCATATACTGGATGTCTTACATGATTCCCCATTTTATGGCAGAACTGTCATTTCGGAGATTTTTTTTTTTTTGGTTATATGATATTATGACATGGGCGTGTTTTATGTTTTTGTTTCCACTCACTTAAGACATGAAGTACAAGGACTAGCTATAGTAATGTAGACCTTTGTACCTGTAAACATTCCATTGCAACCATCATTCCATTGCATTTACAACCCAGACAGTTTTTTTTTAATACTTCTTTTATAACATTATAACAATCGTTAAATTGCTTTGATTAGATGGTATGAGAAGTGATGACAAAAAAGCATAATTTAAGCATGTTTTGAGACAGTCCTCTTGAGTTTAAATACAATATGAAATGTCATAAACTGAAATTTTCTAAAATGATAGTTTGATTATCCTCTTGTATTCATTCCTTGTCATTAGATAGCCTATACTTTCTAAATTATAAGTAGCCTGTGTAATGTTTTTAAAACTAATTTAATGGTTTCATACAATTGTAACATTAACTGAAATTAAAGTGACTGAAGAGGTAGATTAAAAAAATGCTTTTGTGTTACATTTTTTTCTATTTTGTTTTACATATTCTAATTACTACAAAACATACTAACTTCCAAACATGACAGTTCAATATATGTGTGCATAATTTTGAATGCATGTGTGAACGTCAGGTGTGATGAATTCACAGCTTTAACGATGTCATGTAGTTAATTTGGTTAATTTTATGAGTAATAAATGCATTTTGGTGAATACATGCATAGTGGTTTATGTCTGTGTAGGACAGTGAGGACAATGACAGTGGTCATGCAGGAGGTGGAGCTTCCTCTGTTGTAACAGTGCTGGACTTTGACCTCTGAGGGTGCAGCTCAGGTGACACGGTGACCATGAAGAGTAAGCTTCCAGTAGGAGGAAAGACACAATATTTGTATCTCTCGTTATCATTTAACATATTTGCAGGTAGTGGACATTATTAAGAGTCTGTGTTTATAACATTTTTATTTTATTCATACAGTTTCACCTATAGTTTTACCTTTACAAGCTCAACCATTTACAACATTTATTATAAATTAACACATTTCATTTTTACAAGTTAACAAAAAAAGTTCAGACAGCATGTGCAAAATGTATAAATATTCACTAAACAAACCGTATGTATGTTTAACTAAGTTCCTTATATGCTTATTGTGTGAAACAGTTCATGACCCTGTTAGACATGTTAAAAATCCGAACAGAATCACAGTTGATCACATTTGACATGTTCTTCCTCACTATTTAAACCTTTGCGTTTGTAGCATGAGTAGTGGTCCTTGGAAAAAGTCACGAGAATCCCACTTTCCTGCTTATTTTTCTTTTAACCAGTCCAAGTGCTTGAGATACTATGTTTGGTGACATCTTGATTCATGAGGGTGAGGGAGAGACAGATTCTGAATATGCAGGAGGGGGTTCCAGAGGGGAGGCTTCAGGCTTCACATGTAACTGCAAAATGAAATGTGTATCCTCATTAACTTTAAAAACATTAACAGTGATGGGGGACGGTTAGCTAAACAATTCAGTACACGAGTTTTTAATTATGGTGTAGATAATCGACAATATGTCCACGGTTACCTCGTTATAAGATGGAGGGGGCTCGTAGAACTGCACGGTGCTGTAGCGGGGCGGTCTGTACAGCTCATCATCGGACAGGGAGATCGGAATGACGTAGACGGACGGTTGATCCACGGCTCGAGCTTGACCCTGCATGCGCTCCACGCGCTCCTTACGGACCCGCTGGAACATTTTACAGAAGCCAGTACAGCAGATTGCCAAAAAACCAAAGGTTATGATAGGTATTAAGATCCTGAAAGAACAGTGATTTTGATATGTTAAGATGCAGCATGAGTGTGAGTGAGCACGTGCTGATAATGACTTTGAGTTAGTGATGATAAAGAACATTGACATAAACTGTTAAGACCCCTAAAATGGTCAATTAAAGGGGTACAAGGGGATATAGTAGATAAACAAAAGGTAGTAGCTGAATGGACCATTTTCTAATTTCCGGAATGAGGAAGTAAACTATAGTAAACTTTTATACAGTTAGCCTATATGCTATCTGCTAAAGCGTTTCTACCACCAAAAGTGGAGAAATATAACAATTACAGTATACAACACTTTACAGTATTTACACAAACACACACTAGAACAGGGCTATTCAAATCTTACCCTGGAGGGCCAATGCACTGCAGATTTTAGCTCCAACCCTGATCAAACTCACCTACCTGTGATTTTCTAATGATCCTGGAGACATTGATTTGCATGTTCAGGTGTGTTTTATCAGGGTTGGAGCTAAAATCTGCAGTGTATTGGCCCTCCAGGGAACGATTTGAATAGCCCTGCACTAGAATGTATCATCCTCACTGTCTGTAAAAAAAGGTCCATATTGAATGTGAGCTTTTGTGTGTTAAATCTCGAAGTAGAGCATTGAGAGCAGGTATACATACTTAAATATTATAATGTGATCACTCACGTCCATGGCAAAGAAGAAGTTTCCAATTCAGAAGCAACTCTGTAAGGTAATACATATATGTACATATTGAATTAATTGTGGTGGTTTCACCAACTTTAACTATAACTAGCATTATCCAATTTATTATTATACTAATATTAATCAAATATGACACCCCCTAAAAAATGTAAGAGGCAGGAACAAAATTCTGACAAGCAAACTGAAAACCATTAGCACCATTCATTTTGTTAATTTCTCTTAGAAATAACTTTTTCTTTTGTAACTCAGATCCTGGAATTCCACACAATATCACAACAGGATTTAGGTAAGAGAATTTTCCAGGTCCTATTAGTTCTTTAATGTTTTAATGTGTGAATGTTTAACTTCTTTAACCACCACAATAAACTTTTGTAACCTAATGAGTCAAGACAATGATGCAAGATGTACTGCTAAGAAATGTCCCAGTTGCGGATTGAGGACAGATGTAAAAGATAACGTATAGATCAATTGTGAGGTCAGATACATCTTCTGAAGTATAACAATGTTAGTTTACGTGACAACATATTGTCAGTTTCCATTCATAATTTGTAATTTACTGTAAGTCAGGGCCACCAAGGTCATCTGTCTACGGAATGGCTTACTCATTGGTCCCAAATTAATGGAGATAAAACATTTATCCCAGGCCCTATAACATGAACTGTAGGCCTATAGAACAGCTCAGGAGTGTCCTGCATTTGTGCTACACACACCCCTTCAACACCCATCAAGTAACCCTTCTATGGACGCCATAAAGTAACAGATGCCATGTTGATTTATCCTAATGTTTTTAGGCAGCACCTGTCATTTCCAGCGATCAAAGGAATCACTGAATAAAAGAAACTTGAAACTGTCGAAAACTTCTGCCTTCAACATTAAGCTCAAGATCAGTCAATATATTTATACAAGCCGAGTCACATTTAGCGATGTTCTACTAGCATAGGTGAACACACCATACACACTTTGGCCCGGTTTTACAGACAGGACTTAGATTAAGACAGACTATAAACACTACTGGTGTGCATCTTAAAACAAAACAATGGCACTGACATATTTTAAGATTTGTCAGTGTAAGTTGCTTTCAGTTAAACCAGCTCAAACATGCATTTTAGTCTGGGACTAGGCTTAAGTTTTGTCTGAACCCAGGGGTTTATGTAGTTAGTGAAATTATTTCTTAGATCAAGATTTTAAGCACTTGTCTGAAAAACAAATAAAAGTCTTACCTCAAAGAACGCAGAATATTACGACAATAATGTAGAATCTTGAGTGCACTGCTCTGATTTGAGCCAGTCTTATCTGAGGGAGGGTTTATAGTCCTGATTGTGAAGTTTGAACACTTTTATGGTGACTGTCTACTGTTTAAAGACGCAGCACCTTTATCACGTATTTCCTGTAGAAGGACATTGTCTTCACAGCACTTAATTCATTTTAAACACCACAGAGTGCTGTGCTTCATTATTTGTTTATTTAGAAGATGATTTTTTCACTTTTTACCTCAATTAAACAGATATTATATTGTTTATATTGTCCTTGTTGAAAATGAAAGCTTAGACCAACATGAGTTTCCAGGTTGCAAGGCTGTTGTGTTGTTTTGGTACAACCGGTGAACCAGCATGTCCTTTCTGACAAAGATAGCTGAACAATAAAGTCTTACTATTTAGTACGGTAAAGATGCCTGGTGGAGACCAGCATCCAAAACATTAGTTATGTAGAAATAAAGAGGAACACGTTTAGGTTAAAGAACTGTGAAAAGTTTAATATCTTTCATCAACATGAAGTAAACAGTGTAACAGTCTAAAGGAGAACAAAAAATGTAAATAATAAGGCCTTATCTTTATAAATGAACAGGTCAAAAGATCTTAGTATGAGGAGTGGATAGTTATAATTGACATACAACAAATGAAACTTTATTCCCAGACATTAATGTCAACAGTTTATTGATTCTACGGAGTGTAAATACTAACTTGGTTTCATGAAATTGTGTATAATAACAGGGTTCAATCACTTACTAGGGCAAAAATAAAAGTTTGGGAGAATACTGCATTTGCTAGGGAATCAATACAATGTTATTAATTTATCATGAGTAATAAAGGTTTACAAGAACACTAAATTATATTACACAAATATATTATTTCATTATTTACTCAACACAATTAAAACAAATATGTTTACAGAATTAACCAATAACCAAATAAAAATCTTCATTTGTTTTACATTTAGATCATAAATTAAAGTCCTGAGAAATTATCATTATCATCATCTTATGTAAGACCCAATTATACTTTAAAATAGGAGAGGCTTTTTTAATCCTCTTCAAACATTGCTGGAAACTTCGGTCAGCATGTTAGTTGGGATTTTTTTAAAACTTCAACATAGTATAAAAGCATTTCAACAGCCAGTCGTTTCACTTGATAAAATGCGAATGCAAAAATGCGAATACAAGGTGCCTTATAGGTCTTAAATGATTGGTTCACCGACATTTTGGATTCTTAAGCGGTGGATTCCACGTAGTTGCCAGGAAAGTAACCCTTCACTCCATTCAGAACCCCTCACACCAGCCATCCTCATTCCTGCTGGTGAGGTAGATGATGTCACCTTCCTGAAAGACTAGGTCCCCTGGCTTGCCTGTGCCGTAGCTATATAGTGCCACCACTTGGTAGGAAAAAGAATTACAATGGAAAATTAGTGGATGTTTTACGTTCTGAATTTCATTACCAGTGGTGGACAAAGTACACAAATCAAGTACTTGAGTAAGAGTACAGATGCCTTAACAAAAATTACTCCAGTAAAAGTATTAAAAGTAAAAAGTACTGATTTATGAATGTCTATTTATTATGCAATTTTATATTTGGGGGTATAACGTACTAGTCACACGGATGGAGCTTAAATAGGTTACAGCTCAGTTTGACATCATTATGAATTGTCTGTTAACATTTTAAGAAAAACATTTTAGTTTTATATTATTTGAAACCGCTACGGCAGCGGGGAAACGCATGGGCATTGATTTGTGAATGTTATCACCTAGTTTAGTTACCTAAAGCCTTCCCTGTTCAGATAATGATAAAAAAATGTGGACATGTGCACATTCAAGCATTTCATACAATGGTCTTAAACAGCTCGCCATTTTACAGCAGATTTAGTTCACAAACAACTGACAATTGTGATCTAAATATAATTTTCATTTTCAACAATAAATCCTAAAATTAAAGTAAAATTACTTTTCACCCGTTCAGTCGCACGCACTCAAGCCCTGAGGATCTCCCCTTCTTGGCTCATTTTGGTTCGGACTAACTGGCCGGATCTTTTGAATCAGTGAGTTGTTGACTCAAGAACAGATGGAATCAGATCAGTCCAATTCACAAGTAAATTGTTCAGTGCAATTTAACAGGCTAATTGAAAAGAATCAGCTAATGAATTGGATCTATCTCATCTCGGGATGAAGAACGAATTAAACATTTATTAAATGTTAGTGGAGTAAAAAGTACGCTATCATGCTTTGGAATGTAGTGAAGTAAAAATACACTTTTCCCAAAATAAAAATACTCTCCACCACTGGTCACAATTACCTTGGAAACCTAAAATGTCAATATAGTCATTTTGTACACCTAATTACAAAATCCCAAAGTCATGTTATTATGATTCTGAATTACAATGCAAATTCTTTACCTCTCTACAAAAAATTAGTTAGACTAAAATGAGTCAACATTGAGCCTACCTTTCTCTAAATAGTCGACTGGTGCAGACATGTCGTAATCAATAGGGGGAGGTAAAGGCGGCATATCCTCATAGTTGTCAAAACCTTCTACTGGTGGTGATGGGGGTGGTGCTGGAATCTCAAGGTCTAAATGTGCATCGACACACAATGTTAACACATATAGAAAAACACTAGAGCAAATGCACTGAACGTAATGTGGGACTTCTGCACCACAAGCCGCATTAAACAAAACTGAGTTCCCCGCTTCAAACACAGGGAAGACCACAATCAAATTTACAGTACAAATTACACACTTTTAAAGGAACAGTTCACCAAAGATAAAAACAAAATGCCATCATATGGCTTCTGATAACTTGGAATATAGTGCACCAGTGTTATTAATATTTAATCATTATTAATACTTTTAATCATCTTTTATTTTACATTTCAGTTTTCATTTTAAGTTTTAGTAAATATATGCTATACATATTTATATTTGCCATTTTTATTTCAGTTTTAGTGATTTTAATACTTCATTAAAACATTTATCTTTATTTTATTTAAGCTTTGTTTCAATAACTGAAAACTGTAATAGGTTTTGTTAACAATAACACCTGCATAACATCTGAATATAGTGCATAAATTGCATGTATTACTTTGAATGCATTTGTTTGTCTTTTTGGAGCTAAAAGTCATACAGGCTTAACATAGTGAGTAAATGATGATTTCCTCTATGATTTTTGGCTGAACTTTCCCTTTAAAATCACTGGACTCATTTGAGTTTTCAAAAGAGAGATGTAACTTCATTGAGGATGTAGATGGAGTGTCCTGTTGCGTGAAGGAATGGCGTGATACGAGATCAAATTATATGCTGGTTTGGCTTGCTGAAATGCAGACTGGGGAAGTGGCAAATATTAAGGAAGAGAATAGCGTCAGAGAGCAATGCACAAAGATGCCACACTTACCCAGGTGCTGAAGGCGAGCAGGGATCCTGCACAATGGGCTGAACGAAGCAGGCGGAGCCAGAGGAGGCGGGTATGGAGGGGGTGGGGGTATCATGACTGACAGGTGTTCATAAAGACAAGTGTGATGAAATGTGTAAATAATATGAACAGATTATAGATGTTTTCAAGGGCCAGATAATAACAGTGCCTGATTATATTTTGTCTAAATGGTCTTAGCAATGTCTTTGAAATCCCTGAACACAAATGTTTTTGGAATGTCGTATCAATATTTTTGCCATTAAAAGGAGGAACTACCATTGAACTGTAATGAGCCAGGCCTTAGGTCTTACGTGATTGTGGAGAGGGCAGAAAAAGCGAGCGTGTGTACAGCGAGCGAGCGCTGGGGCCCATGCGGACCCTCAGAGAGAGAGAGCGAGAGCTAGGAGGATGACGTCGCACTCGTGAACGGCGAGAATGCGGAGCTGAGTGAGAAGAGAGAGACAAGTGTGAAAATAAGAGCATAGAGTACAAAAGCTCACAGAAACAAATAACAGCAAAACCAAGGTAAAGAGCAAAGGCTGGCTGTAACAGAAAGCAAACATGCAATCATTCAAATTGAGCATTTTGAAGCAGGACACAATGCATCATACAAAACAAATGTTTGAACAAACATGCGCTTTGAATTGGGCACTTTTGTACCTTCATAGTTCTCGTCGCCAGGCAGAGACGGTGGGGTCGGAAGATCAAGGCCATCAGGGGCTGGTGGAGGAGGCATGTCACTGGGAGCTTCTGGTAGAGCAAATCCATTCTCCTCGGCCACTAGACAAAACAATTCTTTATTCAGTTCTATTACACTATTTTAAACTATTGTCATTGGATCATTTTCTTTTGACTCCACTGCAGTAGCATCCATACATGTCAACTGACTGATTATTTTTGTGTATAATTAATTCATCTTTTCTTTCTTTCTTGTTTTTAGATGTTCTATTTAATAATAAGTAGGTTAGGCTAGTAAATCACAAGTTTTTAAGTGCAAGTTCTTCATCAAAAGCACAATTTCAGACAGCTCCTAACCAATCAGTCTACACTGAACATTTAACAACTGTGGCAAACACAACCATCAGATTATATTTCATGTTTAATGCACAGTTACACAAAGGTTCGGGGTCAGTAAGATTTTTTGAAAGAAACTATTTTATTTAGCAAGGTCACATTAAATTGATCAAAAGTCACAGTAAAGACGTTTTCTAATGTTACTAAAGATTTATATTTCAGATAAATGATGTTCTTTTGCATTTCCATTCATCAAAGTATTCTAAATAATTACAAAATATTTTTGCTTCCACAAAAATATCAAGCAGCACAACTGTTTACAACACAGATAATAAAGTGTTTCTTGAGCAGAAAGTCGTCATATTAGAGTGATTTCTGAAGGATCATGTGACACTGAAGAGGCTGGAAATTCAGCTTTGCATTACAGGAATAAATGATTATTTGAAATTGTATTAATATTTTTCAATATTAATGTTTTTATTGAATTTTGTTCAAATGTTAGTTAATGCATTTACTGATATTGACTAACAACGAACACATTATTACAGTAGTTATTCATCTTTGCTGTTAGTTCATAAAATTACAGTTCAATGTTAACTCGTGTCCATCAAACAATATTATTAATAGACAATGTATTAGTAAATGTTGAAATGAACATTAAGGTTATTAAATGCTTTAGAAGTATTTTCATTGTTAGTTCATTTGCATCAACTAATGCAGTTAGCTAGTCATTTTATTTTAACAAATGAAACCTTATTGAAAAGGTTACTAAAAAATCCTATCAACCTGAAACTTCTGAATGGTAGTGTTTCCGGAGTTGATATACTTAATATAATTTAGAGGGAGTAAAGTTTTAATACGTATTTGGCGTGCTGTCCGGGGGGAGGGCTCCAAGCTCGGAATTTTGCCCGAACCCAGAATACTCCACCCGTGTATGTGAGTGGTTAGAACTAGAAGTGTGGAGAAGGGGTGGTGGAGGGATGCTAATAAACTGTCAACGAACAGAGGTAAGACTGCTGAATATATAACCTCTTATCGATGATTTGCTGAGTGCCCTTTACTCGTGTTAATTATCTGAACGTGCTCCTCCCAAACTTGGTTAATAAAACATCATATGTTAAGTGGCTGGTTAGGACAAAAAAATGTATTGCTCGTTGTTTTATCATGTCACATCTAGATGGCATATGCGTAACCTCCTGAAACCTTTGAATGACCTGCCATGTTGATTGATGATAGTGAAATCTGTCAATCAGTACAAACTAACCTGTTTCAAGAGGTGGAGCTGGTGGAGGAGGTGGTGGTATGGTTATCAGGCTGCTGGGATCAGGCATGGGAGGAGGTGGGGGGATGTCTGTACAGTCAAGGGGAGGAGGTGGAGGTGGATCGTTCTTCTGCCCATGATCCTTTTCACCCTCTGCCTCCATCATTGGGGGTGGAGGCGGTGGCCCTTCATTCAGCAGCGTGCTGATGATGTCACCATCAGGGCTGGTAGGCCAGCTGGGCACTACAGGGGGTGGCACAGCTTTACCAAAGCTTGAACTGCGGTGACAGGAGAAATCCAGTTATGAAAACGAATACAGATGTGACGTTAGGATTAAAATCAGGAATGATAAAACACTTTATATGCTCTTACGCAATAGACTTGTCATTAAGTGAGGTGAGGGACGCTCCATGAGACAGAGTGGGCGCCACAGGACACTGGACAGGCTCTGGAGGACGGCTGCCTCGACTTGAACATACACACACAGAAACACATACTGAGTTGTCAAATAATTAATAGTTAATATTAGACATGTACTTCTGCATTTCATGCAGAAAGCCACTCAGGACACTTTGCTGTAAAAAGGCACGTACATGTGTCGTGCTCGTGCTGAGAAACTAAAGTCATCACAATGCTAACCGTGTTGCTTTCAGGCAGAGGGGAAGTGGGTAGAACAAAACTAAAATCACTTCCTGGAGAAAGGCCCTCTAACTGAGAAGGAAGAGGAACAGAGGCCTGAGACATGTAAGAGTATATCTGATTTGATATGTTTAAAAAAAAAAAAAAATTTTATGAACAGAGACATTTTCGTGGAGGATCTAAACTAGAATAAAAAGAGATGTGACGACTAGCATGATAGTTTGTATTAGGGTGGCTGTGGTCATGTGGGTTTGTCAGGAGATCAAGAAGAGAATGAATAGTTTTCACACAGGATGCTGGTGATCAGAAACTGGTAGATAATGGATGATAGAATAAAATGTGCAGGTGACTCATTTTTAAAAGTAAAAAGCATCACAGCACTCATGGCACGAGATGCGCAAGAACGCATCCAGTACAGTGTTCGCTGAAATAACACTAAAATAAAATACAAACATTGGATGAAACACTTAAACTTTAAAAAGTTAAATCAAAATGAGAAATATTTTCCTGGCAACTAACTGAATTAAAATAAGCTGAAGTAAACTGAAATGAAAAATAAATTAAAGCTAAATAGAAATATTTTTAACATATTTCCTAAAAATGATGAATCTACGTAACAAACTTGCTAAAACTTAAACTAAAAGGAAAATATTAAAAGAAAAGAAAATTCAAAATATAAATAAATTCTATAAGAGTAATAAAATAATACTTAAAACACACTGAACTGAACTGGACAGACACTGGACAGACGTACCTCAGCGTGCTGCCGCTCCGTGTCATGGTAGCTGTTTTTAACTGCGGCTGGCCAGAATCCTGAAAACAACAAATCTGATGGTCAGCAGTTTCTAGATTTATTTTAATTATAATATCAAAACAAAAACCATCCACAGACCAACTAAAGACTGACCACCCTGAATCCTTTCTATTAGCATCATCTATCCCCACTGAGTCTTGTCTGAAAACATTTTAATTTCATATTTTTGTCATTCTTTTTGATGACGATGGCCTTTCAGAAATCACAAACTTCAGCATTAAAGTGATTTCAAATAACTTTTTTATCATTTATTACATGTATAAAATGCATTTTATTTCTATGACGGCAAAGCTGAATTTTCATCATCATTACTCCAGTCTTCAGTTTCACATGACCCTTCAGAAATCATTATGATATGATGATTTGCTGCACAGTTATGTTGTTTAATATTTTTGTGGAAACCATGATACATCGTAAAAGTGAAAAATATTTTTTTTTTTATCAATTTAATGCACCTTTGCTGAATTAAAGTATTAATTTCTTAATTGTACTGACCACAAACTTGGAGTTTATAATAAATGTATGATTAAACCAATAACATCTTAAATGAAAAACTATCTTCGGCAAGTATAAAAATATATGTTAGTGCTTATGAGAATACGCACAGAGTAAGTGTTGGTGTGTGTGTGCTAATGTGATAGACTTTCTAAATATGAATGTGCGTCACCATTCTTCTGTGGCTTTGTGCCGATGTATCTGCAGGCCTGACAAGTGCATTCTGTGAAATTGCTCACTGCTATACAGACCTAGCAGGGCATCAATGAGCTAGCTTAGCATGAGTAGCGCCAATTAAAGACTGTAGCTGCTTTTCCCACGCTGCTTAGTGGCTGGTAGCCTGCCAAATGTGTGTTTGTGTTTGAGGAAAGAGGAGTGTAAAGGAGGTAGGAAAAGAGAGTAATCTAAGTGTGTGTGCACTGTTAATTGATGTCAGACTAACTCCTTTATAACAGGATGTTGTCATGTGTAACAAAATGAATAAAAGCTAAACTTACATCGTAGAGATACTCTACTTATTACTATTTTGCTCTTTATTTCATTTTTATGATGGAAAGAAATGAAAAGTTACATGATGAAACAGCTAAAATGTTATATGTAAAAGATTCTTGACATCATTAATAATTGTAACACTTGGTAAATGTAATCCTGGCTTATGTTGTTCCATGTTTCAAAGTATTTGTACTTTACCCTAGGTTAGAAAATAATCCTGGATAGACAAGTGTTGAGATTTCACACTGCAGAATTGTAAACAGTGGATTAACATTGTTATTTGCACATGAGATTAAGTACAGTACGCAACATGTATTTTTCACATATTTGTTAACATATGTGCCTTTACATTCCATACTTGTTTCCCCTCAAACAAACACTGAAACTATACAAAGCAAATGGATATTTAAGCACTAAGGTAAATTCTGGTTGGTTGTCTTTCTGATTACGTCACTGCAACACACTGTATACCTTTGGCAGCACAATATGGAGGGTTAACCATGCTCTGTACCCACTTCATGAGATTGTGTGTGCTCACCTTCACGCCATGGCCAACAGAGTCTAGGCTGGAGAAAGAGATGGGTGTGCGGGAGTACTTCAGCTTGGCTTCTTTATTTTTTGCCGGGGGGACAATCTTATGACTGCGTGAAACCCTCTTGGCAACTGTGAAAGCACCAATCTCTCTGCGGGCCACTTTCTCTCTGTGCATGTCCACTGTCTGTATACAAGCAGATGGGAAAAATTACACCTGGAAATCTCCTCTAAGAAACAACATTTTGGTATTAAAATGTAGAAATCTTCCCATTCCACATGTCACAATATCATAGTATCACTCATTAAATGGTGCCCTGGAAATATGGATTCTGATCGCAGCATTCTGTTTTAATAATGATTAATAAATTATATAACTTATCTGTTGCTGACACAATTAATAAACATTATTTTTTTCAAACACTGTGTTCTCATTTCATTTTATATATATATATATATATATATATATATATATATATATATATATATATATATATATATATATATAGAAAAAATTGATTAGACAGCTAACTGAAAAAAAAAAGTTCTAAAATGACCTAATTAAACCTATTTAAAATGACAAAAGCTCATAACAAAATTACTAAAATAAAAATGGAAAATATAAAAGCTTATTTTAAAACAGTAATAAATATTATAATAGTTTATAAACAATACTAAAATAACACTGTCAATGGGACTACCTGTATATTAAAAATAGCATAATCTAATAGTATTTATATTCACAACAACCAAAATCTTATTGCCATTTAGTCTGTTCCTTCAATCCCCTCAGTAAAAGTGTAGTCTGTGATGTGGGAGGAACTGATGTTGTTACTGACAGGAAGTCTTGCTAAGACATTAGATACTTCCTGAAATACGCCAATCTGGCTTTCCTCTGTGGCCCGTTAGATAGGGTGAGAAGGATCACCATTACTCCAGGCCTGCTTGTTACAGCTCTTCTTGGGCACAGGGCAAACAATGAAGAACATCAATCAGTGTTCAAACTTTGCTTCTGAGCGAGAGAACAGTGGCCCTTTCATTCCAAGTCTGGGATCTGGCTTACCCCCTCTCAGCCCTGCCTCAGGTGACCTGGTTAGGCAGGCTGGGCACGGAGCGCACTGGAATGCTGTGCCGCAGTGAGAGGAGCCAAGGGAATCAAGGGGGAAGGGGGGCCCTGGTGGCATGGTGTATTATCACCCGGGTGACAGGGGGCCCCTAACTGTGACTACCTACAGTGAGCTTTGGGACAATTCTACAACAGTCCTTAGCACTTCAGTAGGAAATCCTTCACCAAGGGACCAGGAGTGATTTGGCAATCAAAATATTTTTTTTTTTTTTTTTTTTTTTTTTTTACAATTGTTTTGCCAAGCATTAATAACAGAGAAACCCTTTTTGAAACATTACATTCATGTTTAGTTAAAATGTAGGACAAAACTCAAGACCATAATAATCATAATTATTCAAAAGTCTTAAAAGCAGGATTTTGGATCACTGGATTTTTTTAAGAGTACTTTTTGAATTCAGTTAAATAACTGAATTTATATTGAGATGAAAAACATGAAGCAGAATTGCATTGTAAAAAAATTAATATAAATGCTGTAAATAATATTTTGCTGTGGCATTTCATTTTCAGAATAAATTACCAATAAACATTATCATACCTACAACCATTTTTTTTATTATTATATGTAATCCTTTTTTTTATGGACTATGATGGAATAGATTAAATGCTGATGTTCATATTAAATTTTTATAACATGTGGTTTTTGTGGTGGTTGTTTTAACAATATTGGTGTTAAAAAAAATGTCCAACCAAAAAAAAAAAAAGTATTCTACATATTAGAATTATAATTATGTAAATGTATCATAATTTATAGACCAAACCTTGTACCACTATTCAATTACTAAGGGAAATAAGGAACCAGCACATGAACAACTTCCATTTTTTATGAAATGAAAGGCGACACTGTGGAGCCGACAAAGTTCATAGAGTCAGCAAAAAAGGACTGAACTGCTTTACACTGATTATAATGACTGTATCATGATGATCAAATGATCAAAATAACAAACATGTTCTAAAGTATCTCAAAACATTTGAATGCAAATTCCAGTCTCCCTAGAAGAAAGAGAGGAAGGGGCCAATACCTGTCCGATCTGGTTGACGGAGGACTCTATCTTCCGGAGCTGCAGGGTCTGAGCATCCAGAAGCTTAAGCACATTGGTGGCCAGAGAGCTGATCTGATAGGCCACACTAGCCAAAGACTGAGCAGTGAAGGCCTTGGTCTCCTCCAGAGCTTTACTGGTGTCATTTCCAGACTACAGAGGTAGAGAAATCCATTAAACAGACATGACATGCCTCAACCAGTATAATTTTACTTAAACTTAATATACATTATTAATAGCTGTCATTGTGTTGCATGCAATACATGCCCTTATTTAACATCCTGTCGTAAAAAACGGGAACAAATGTTTTGTATACAAGTAGCCTACGCCAGTACTTGTGTAGCTAAACGCAGTTACTTTCATTTGTTGTTCTTCTTTCCATCGACTTCTATTGTTTTTATACTGTGCCGATGATATTATCTCTAGGCTACTTAAAGGTTTACTCTTACAACTCACACAAACCTTTTTGCATTTTTTTATTTCATTTAGACATAATTAGTTTGATAGCGATTTCCGTCTTTGAGACCGCAGACAGGTGATTACACGTTTTACTCTTTGTAGGAAGCAAATGTGAAGTTTAAACACTGACCACACGAGAGTCAGATATCGTCTCTAATGGAAGACAGGCTTGCTTCATATTTTATCAGTTTTAGTCAGTAAGACTGTGCCATTGAGGGACTCCAAACACGCCTCAGTAAAATAAATACATCAACCAACGTAGCATTTAGGAACATATTTGATTAGGGAGAGGAATTGGGAAAATAAGACGCGAAAAACAGTGGAAATGCAGAAATCCATTACATGTGCTTACACTTACAATAAAACCATCACATAAGTTTGCTATTAAAATGTCAAATTATATTAATTAAATGGTTGTTTTGTAAATGGCACGTGTCGTCATTTTAACAGTTTCGATGTAATCTGTATGTGTCATGTTAAGCTGCTCGAGCGCGTGTCAGCATCTTACCTGCAGGTAGTTGCTCTCGCAATATTTCGCTACTTCGTGTAAATTGTTGTAGTTGTCGAAAAGTGCTTTGCGAGCAGAAGGGGCATCCTCGAGTATTTTTGTAACTTCTTCACCGTAGTTTTGATCCTTCATTGCGCGGTGGAATGAGAGAGCGTTGAAGAACAACTCCGGAAACCTCCGTGAGACAGCAGCCTACTGATATCTGTCAGTCAGACCCCATCCGCCACTGCCTTCCTCTGTCATCAGAAGTTCTCCTTTGATGCTGCAAGCACATATCTGCTCGTGGGGTGTGCAAGCATGTGGAAACGAGGAACTTTACATACCACATTACATTTAACGTTCATTTACATTTAAAACAGCACTAATTAAGCAGCTAAAGTGACTAGATCAAGAAACATACAACAACTTACTTCACATACTAAAGTACTGCGGTTTTATTAGTGCCACTTTCATGGTGAACACACGCCCTCTAGCGATTGTAAACATTTGTCTATAAAAGTGAACCAAGGAAGAATAGACTGCATTGAAAATCTAGGACTTTTTATTTAAACCAGAAAATAAAAGAAAACTTTAAATAATAAAGTTATATTGTTATTTGCAGGTCAAAAAATCATTAGGCGTTTTAATAATAAATATTCTTTAGTTATGCTGAGCTTTAAAACATTTAATGCAAAATATATATTTTTAAATTATTATTCAGTAAATCACCAATGACTGGAAACGTCATGTGAATGTATTTGTTTAATGAACATTCAATTCTATATATATTGTATATTAACATTATATATAACTTTTAGACCCTAATTGTACAGTACGTAGTGTTTCTTTCTTTTATCTACATTTCTGTATTTCAAGATGATATTTAATATATACACACACACACACACACACACACACACACACACACACACACACACACACACACACACACACACACACACACACACACACACACACACACACACACACACACACACACACACACACACACACACACACACACACACACACACACACACACACACACACACACACACACACACACACCTAAAGGATTGTTCAATTTCTCATTCATATAATTATCTAATCAACCAATCACATGGCAGTGCTTCAATGCATTTAGGGGTGTGGTCCTGGTCAAGACAATCTCCTGAACTCCAAACTGAATGTCAGAATGGGAAAGAATGGTGATTTAAGCAATTTTGGCAAAAAAAAAGGTGTGGCATGGTTGTTGGTGCCAGACGGGCCGGTCTGAGTATTTCTGCTCAGTTACTGGGATTTTCACGCACAACCATTTCTAGGGTTTACAAAGAATGGTGTGAAAAGTGAAAAACATACAGTATGCGGCAGTCCTGTTGGTGAAAATGTCTTGTTGATGCTAGAGGTCAGAGGAGAATGGGCCGACTGATTCAAGCTGATAGAAGAGCAACTTTGACTGAAATACCCACTCATTACAACCGAGGTATGCAGCAAAGCATTTGTGAAGCCACAACACGCACAACCTTGAGGCGGATGGGCTACAACAGCAGAAGACCCACCAGGTACCACTCATCTCCACTACAAATAGGAAAAAGAGGTTACAATTTGCACAAGCTCACCAAAATTGGACAGTTGAAGACTGGAAAAATGTTGCCTGGTCTGATGAGTCTCAATTTCTGTTGAGACATTCAGATGGTAGAGTCAGAATTTGGCGTAAACAGAATGAGAACATGGATCCATCATGCCTTGTTACCACTGTGCAGGCTGGTGGTGGTGGTGTCATGGTGATGTTTTCTTGGCACACTTTAGGCCCCTTAGTGCCAATTGGGCATCGTTTAAATGCCACGGCCTACCTGAGCATGGTTTCTGACCATGTCCATCCCTTTATGACCACCATGTACCCATCCTCTGATGGCTACTTCCAGCAGGATAATGCACAATGTCACATAGCTCGAATCATTTCAAATTGGTTTCTTGAACATGACAATGAGTTCACTGAACTAAAATGGCCATCACAGTCACCAGATCTCAACCCAATAGAGCATCTTTGGGATGTGGTGGAACGGAGCTTCGTGCCCTGGATGTGCATCCCACAAATCTCCATCAACTGCAAGATGGTATCCTATCAATATGGGCCAACATTTCTAAAGAATGCTTTCAGCACCTTGCTGAATCAATGCCACGTAGAATTAAGGCAGTTCTGAAGGCGAAAGGGGGTCAAACACAGTATTAGTATGGTGTTCCTAATAATCCTTTAGGTGAGTGTATAAATAAATTACTATTCAGTAATTTGAACATTTACACAATAAAAGTACTACTGATTTAGTTATCCTCCATCTCAGTGTTAAAGAACAAAAACATTTTTTTAAAGATTAAAAAAGTCTATATTCAGAAAACTAATTAAGCAGTATATTTATTCAATTTTACATTGCACTTCACAATAAACCAAAGTCAGTATAATAGCTGCAAATTCAAGTTCTGTTAATAGCTGCAAATATATCTCCCTTGCTTATCTGCCAAATAAATCTGAATAACACAGTTAAGAGAAACATAGCTGCAATGCCAATGTAACAAGCAAGTATAACTTGTAGTGCATAGATAGACTCCGGGTCAGAGATTTGACGCAAACGTCCCAAGCGCTGATACACCCCCAGTCTGATCTCTGCAGCCAGCTCTCCTTGGAGCCAGCAGAAATAGGAGCCTTTATCTTCCAGCTGCACGGGCCTGAAGTGTAGGTGGTGACCAGTGTCAATGAAGACGCGAGACGTCTTATTCAAACCCTCCATATACTGAGAGCAGTAAAGAGGTGCTGAGCCTTTATCCCAGGCCACAGCATACTGTGGTTTGGCACCAGGACAGGCCAAGACAAGATCAGAGTCTGTGGGGTGATTGTGGAATTGGATGGTGACACCTGAAGAAGCTCGATCATCATACTCGAGAAACTTCAGCAGGGCTCGTCTCTCTGGAGATGTTGTAGGTTTCGGAGGACAGATGGTGTGACAGTTCCTCACCTCAAGCTCGGCTCCGTAGCTACTGCCTGAAAGTCCAAACTGTTGGGGAACGGCTGAGGAACCACAGGAAGCCATTGTATCCGATTCATGGTTATAACGTACATGGAGGTAAATGCTTTTGACATAACAAAGTCCCATGCGTGTCTGCTCCCCCTGGATGTCACAGCGGTCACATTTAGACCATGCCCAGTAGCTGGTGAACACTTGAAACATTTCTGTTTTCATTCTGACTGGCTTTGCTTCTTGTACTTGAGTTCTATGTTTAACATTCAAGGGGAATAAAACTTGATGGACCACCTGGACATCAACGTCGTAGCCGTAGAAGAATTCACCAGAGGCTGTGCCACAAACATAGTGCCCTGAGTCAGCTTTCTGTACCATGAAGATGAGAAGGCTAAACAAACGGATTGAAAAGCGACTGTGAAGATCTGACCCTCTGCCAACTTTGGACAATTCCACCACCTTAGTGCCTTCAAAGTCTGTGAGAACCTTGGTGTTCATGGAGCCTATTTGTTTTTGATAGTACCATACCACTGAATGAGTTTCCTCTGGTTTGCAGTGACAAGGAAGTTCAATGGTCATATCGGCTATGAAGGCAACAGTGTCAAAGACAAGAAATGCAGGACAGGCCCTGCTGGCAAAAATGTCCTCCTTATCCTCAGGAGCCTCATAGGCTAAAAGTAACAATGGGCAGATGGCCCAAAAACAAATGGCCAGCACTTCTTTTAACATATTTATGCAGGCTTAACAAGAATTTTCAATATAAACTATTTTTGGATGCCATATTTCCCCATTAACCCTTTAAGTCTTATTGTGATGTCAGTCCAGTCATCCTCCACATCTGTCAGACTGGCCTGACAAACCACTGAAGTGTCATTTTTAGAAGCATGATATTCTCCTCCTGCAACTTGTAACTTGTGGAAAAGCTCCTCACAGGCTTTTTGTTCTGCCTTACTAAGAAGATAATGGTTGAGGCCAAAACGTCCAGTTCTGGAGAGGCCGTCCAACACTCCAATCACCTTTTCCTCATCTCCCAACTTAAGACACTGTGACAGAATCAAAAAGAACTCCCCAAGAAGACTGAAGCCAACCTCAGTGCTGAAGATTTCCTGCAAAGCCTCGCCTCCCAGACTCACAAGCAGACTGTACTTATCAAATGATCTCCCTGCAAACCTGCGCCACTCACGGATGAATTCTGATGCACTTCTTGGCTGGATCTCAGATAACTCTTGCTAAAGACAGAATAAAGTTAGTCATACATTTCATTGTCAAGAGGTATGACCTTTGGTAAGATCTAGCATCCAGATTATCCATTTATTCATATGTAAGAGAACATATACTAGGTCAAAGGCTTTGTAAAATGTCTCACCTGGACCTCTTCCGTTGAAGCACTTTCATGCTTTGTCCCAAAAGCAATTGGATTCCACGGCTGCTTTCGGGGAGCACCAGAGATGTCCTTTCTATCAAGAGGCTTTAAGTGAGATGCAAGTACTATGTCCCTGAAATTAAAACATATTTAATCTTCATATTAAAATATACACATTTTCATAGTTAGCAATTGTTTGGGCAACAAATGTGAATTAAACAGTACAATAAATACGAAATGTACCTGAATTCTTCATAGCTGGCGACATTTTGGTTCAAAGCACGAAATTTGGCATCATTTTCCCTCTGATATTTCCTGTCCGCTTCCACCGCTGCTTGTAGCTCTTTTTCAAGAGAGCTGAAATTTATTATATCAGGTTTCTCCATACCAGCTCTTACAGTTTACCAAAAGTATGCCCGTAACAAGTCACCCAATTTAACTTAAGGAGGAACTGACCGATTTATTTACCTCTAAAGACAACTTCGTCGGTTTACAGAATAACGTTACTTAGCCAACTTGCTAGCTCACGCCTCTACAACAAACTGGTCTCCATGGCAACCTGTGTTGCCAACTTAGCGACTTTTCAGACCCCTTTAACGATTTAGTTTATTTTTAAAGCGCCTAGCGACAAATCGAGAAACTTTTTGGACAAACCTCATTAACTTTACAAAATCTCTCCTGCGACCGCGAAGTCTTGCATTCCCCTGCCGTCACACCTCTTTGCAATGCATTTATTAACTCTGCTGCTGAGGAGCAGCAGCTCACAGCACACAGCAGCTGCCAGACGTGAATGAACGAGCTGCACACGAGACGAGTACACGGTGTTGCCACGGATATTTCACTTATCTGCGTCCTTTGTTTTATATGTAAATAAAATAAAACTGAAGAACGGAAGTACGACGTGGTGGCGTCACGGACATTATATGACGTCATCTAGCGACATTTAGCTTGCTACTTCCCTTTGAAAATAGTTGCCAGCTGATGACAACGACGAAACGCATTTGTACATCTAAGCTGACAGAAAAGCTTGATCTTGGGGTTAGCAAGTTTTATTAAAAACGAAGTAAAGATTAAATTAGTATAGATAAATGCACAAATTACAACCTAACAGCTTTGAGTATCAGTGTTCTCAAAGTGCAGCTCTCATTGTATTTAGTAACTCAAACAAAAAATGCCGTTTGCAACAAATGTTTTCCTAATGTTTATTAAGCAAGGAATCTGTTAAGAATGTACAAACAAAATTCTGACCATTAACTGATTTCATGCAAAATATCTAACAAGAACTAATGTGTCATGGATCAAAGTTAATACACAGCTGTAGAAATCTAGCTTTATGTACTTTGTCAATCCTCAAGATTCAGTATTTCCCATCCAATTGCATTTTCCACATGCAGTAAAATCAAACCTTAATATGCCCAACAAAGTCTGTTAAACTTTTACATTAAAAGGTGCACTATGTAACTTGTCCGTCCGCTAGAGGTCACCTACTCAAAACAAAGGCGTAGTTTGATGACGCCAAGTTTGAGCACAGAACGCTGGGACATGTGGTCTTCACCTCAATGCCAGTAGATAATTAGGAAAGGGCTCAGGCAGAAATCATGCTCATGGATGTGATTACGGTTACTGTAGTATGAAGCAGAGCAGCACAGAGTGTTGTGGGAGCTGAACAAGGCCACTGGAGGTATTGTTAATAAGACGAATGCAACGCACGCCCCGCAAGCAGCGGGACACTTATGCCACAGCCGCCGGCGCCTTTTCCGGTCATGAGTATAAGGTAATGCAGATCTGTTCATCATACTAGATACATTTGAGTGTTGAAAATAGTGTTATGACATTACTCTGTCACACTGCAAAATAAAACCAGAAACCGAGGGTAATGCAGATATGACACAATTGACAAGAGACTCCCTTTCATTGGTTAAAATAGCAAATTTCTCACAATTTACAAATATTTGGAAACATTTGGGATATTGTAAGTACTTAACTGCACAAAATATATAACATTGGCCTAGTGATTTTGGGATATTTTACAGAAAAAATTTTTACAGTCCACCTTTAAATGGCTTCTAAAATGCGTTCACAAATGCGATCAAAACATTACATTTTCAATTGTATAGTGTCAAGACATTTTCCTGCAATCAACAGAGAGACACTTGTGTAAACTTTGAGCATTTTATTGAAAACGACAAGCCACGTTTGCACTCAGGCAATGCTACCCGCATTGGAAGCAATCCTAGGCCAGAGGTCTGCACATTCCTTGGCTACGGGTCCTGTGATAGCAGAGCCTAAAATAAGAGAAAGAAACAATTCAGCACTGCACCTGAACTAAATCTGAAAACTGAAGTGACAGGTGTCAAAGGGAAGGGAAGTGTTCCATCACGGATTGAGACTCAACAGTACATTGCACCTGCCATCTCACCCAAGAGCAATGGGATTTGCTATTTCCTTCTACGACGACTCACCCAGCCACTGATCAGACAAAGCAAGTGCTTTAAGAAGGATACTTAAAAGGTCTGAAAATATAACACACCTTTCATTTCTCCTTTGTTATTCACTATGACCCCTGCATTGTCTTCAAAGTACAGAAACACGCCATCTTTTCGCCGATACGACTTCCGCTGTCGTATCACCACCGCAGGATGCACTAGATTAAAAGGGAACATCTGTATAAGCATGTATACTTTAGCTAAAGCCAGCAGAGAGCAGTTAAAATGGTCTCTGAAAACTCTTACCCTTCTTCCTGAGCTCTGGCTTGCCTTTCTTCACTGTGGCCATAACCATGTCACCCACACCAGCGGCAGGGAGCCTGTTCAAACGACCCTTGATGCCTTTGACGGATATGATGTACAGGTTTTTAGCACCTAAGCAAGAGAAAAGCCACAGATCAGTGGAGTTAAATAACTGCATAAAGACCAACTTAATTGCCTATAGTGAAGTTCTATTTTCATGCTGCAAGCCTGTGACAAACCGCAAACATCTGTTCCATCACGGATTGAGATTGTACAGCACATAGCAACTGCCATCTCACCCAAGAGCAATGGGATTTACTATTCCTTCTACGACGACTCACCCAGCCACTGATCAGACAAAGCAAGTGCTTTTGAGAAGGACAAGCAGCCTGTATGCCCAGAGCTGGAAGATCTCATACCTGTGTTGTCAGCGCAGTTGATGACCGCTCCCACCGGGAGACCCAGTGAAATACGGAACTTGGCTCCCGATGACCCACCACGTCCTGAACAGGAAGACACACACAAAAAAACATTACGATTTTAGTGTGCGACAAACCAACATTTATTCCATCACAAATTGATTGTTCAGCACAAAACAGACTCTGGAGATCTAGCGTCCAGATTATCCATTTATTCATATGTAAGAGAACATATACTAGGTCAAAAGCTTTGTAAAATGTCTCACCTGGACCTCTTCCGTTGATGCACTTTCATGCTTTGTCCCAAAAGCAATTGGATTCCACGGCTGCTTTCGGGGAACACCAGAGATGTCCTTTCTATCAAGAGGCTTTAAGTGAGATGCAAGTACAATGTCCCTGAAATTAAAACTTCATATTAATAAAAAAAGGATGAGACATTCAGCAGCTACCCAGTAAAATTAAAGACAAGTTTCATTTAATTTTAAGAAATATGAGTTAGACAGTACAATAAATCAGAAACTTACCAGAATTCTTCATAGCTGGTGACATTTTTGTTCAAAAGCACAAAATTTGTCAATTTTCCCTGATATTTCCTGTCCGCTTGTACCTCTTTCAATAGAGCTGAAACGTATCAGATTTCAAATGAAACTGTTGGACATTGTTTTTTGCGCACAAAAATATTGTTGCTTCATAAAATTAAGGTTGAACCACTGAAGTCACATGGACTATTTTAACAATGTCTTTACTACCTTTCTGGACATAAAAAAGTGGTAATTAAATAACTGTCTGGAGGGATAAAACCTCTTGGATTTCAAAAATATCTTGATTTGTGCTCCAGTGACGAACAAAGGTCTTATGGGTTTGAAAAGAAATGAGGGTGAGTAATTACAATTTTCCTTTTTGGGTGAACTAACCGTTTAATATGCCCAACAAAGTCTGTAAAACCTTTAATTTTGCATTAAATGTCTTAAATGCGATCAAAACATTAGTTTAAATTGTATAGTGTCAAGATATTTTCCTGCAATCAACAGACAGAGACACTTGTGTAAACTTTGAGCATTTTATTGAAAACGACAAGCCACGTTTGCACTCAGGCAATGCTACCCGCATTGGAAGCAATCCTGGGCCAGAGGTCTGCACATTCCTTGGCTACGGGTCCTGTGATAGCAGAGCCTAAAATAAGAGAAAGAAACAATTCAGCACTGCACCTGAACTAAATCTGAAAACTGAAGTGACAGGTGTCAAAGGGAAGGGAAGTGTTCCATCACGGATTGAGACTCAACAGTACATTGCACCTGCCATCTCACCCAAGAGCAATGGGATTTGCTATTTCCTTCTACGACGACTCACCCAGCCACTGATCAGACAAAGCAAGTGCTTTAAGAAGGATACTTAAAAGGTCTGAAAATATAACACACCTTTCATTTCTCCTTTGTTATTCACTATGACCCCTGCATTGTCTTCAAAGTACAGAAACACGCCATCTTTTCGCACGACTTCGCTGTCGTATCACCACCGCAGGATGCACTAGATTAAAAGGGAACATCTGTATAAGCATGTATACTTTAGCTAAAGCCAGCAGAGAGCAGTTAAAATGGTCTCTGAAAACTCTTACCCTTCTTCCTGAGCTCTGGCTTGCCTTTCTTCACTGTGGCCATAACCATGTCACCCACACCAGCGGCAGGGAGCCTGTTCAAACGACCCTTGATGCCTTTGACGGATATGATGTACAGGTTTTTAGCACCTAAGCAAGAGAAAAGCCACAGATCAGTGGAGTTAAATAACTGCATAAAGACCAACTTAATTGCCTATAGTGAAGTTCTATTTTCATGCTGCAAGCCTGTGACAAACCGCAAACATCTGTTCCATCACGGATTGAGATTGTACAGCACATAGCAACTGCCATCTCACCCAAGAGCAATGGGATTTACTATTCCTTCTACGACGACTCACCCAGCCACTGATCAGACAAAGCAAGTGCTTTTGAGAAGGACAAGCAGCCTGTATGCCCAGAGCTGGAAGATCTCATACCTGTGTTGTCAGCGCAGTTGATGACCGCTCCCACCGGGAGACCCAGTGAAATACGGAACTTGGCTCCCGATGACCCACCACGTCCTGAAAAAAAAAGTGACTAAATTCAAACCACCAAAACATGCCAATAAAATGTGCTCATTTAGCAAGCCTGTATGACATTTCAATTAATAAGTGACCAAATATGCAGCCACAAGAAAGCAACTTAAAGCCACTCAGTAACTTTGCTGCTAGAGGTGAACATTTTATTCAAAACAATTTGTTTAATCAAATGTATAGCATTTGTGGGGTAACGGACTGAGCGCTGTTTTATCATATTGGATACATTTGAGTGTTGAAAGTTATTATAATGCTACTGTGCGTCGACTCTGTGGCTACTATAAGACACTTACTGCATACTGCAGTAAGCTAGATCAATATTAGGCATGGTAAAACATGGTACTCGTGGTAAATCAAGAAAAGATTTAATGTGTTGAGAAGTGACTAGTTTTCTGCTGATAAATGTGTCAAAAACAGTTGCTTACCTGTTTAATAAAACACATTAAAGCGTCATTGGCGTTTACATGGTTTCTACAAAATACAGGGTAATGCAGGTATGATGTTTTTAACATCTCTTGGTTAAAATTGCTTACTTCTCTGGATATATATTTTTTTTTTGGAAACATCCGGTATAATGGAAGTACACAAGCAAACAAATATAGAACATTGTTCTAGTGGTTTTTGGATATATTTTAGTACAAAAATCTTACATACTGTATTTAAATTCCAGCTACAAATACAATCATGCTGGCAGTAGCCTAGAGTCACAACAACAAAAACCTTTGGCCAAGAACACGACGCATTTACATTATTAAAATGATTCCAACCTCGTTACAAAAGAATGGGGGAAAAACCCTAACAACATAGAAGTGATAGAGACCATGAGTGGTGACAGACTATCATTCTACCTAAAATCCAAAATAAATAGGTTTGGAACAACGCTTGTAAATATACAGATTGTTTTAGGATGAACTTAAGTCTGCAAACGTCTAATTGTTACAAATATTGCTGTACATTTACAGTAATGAACTGACGTTTGCTGCACGACAATTCACTTTACAGAGATACATTCATGGAAACAATATTTCATAAACTAGTAAATAAAAAGTTCGTATAAACCTCGTGTGCATTTCTCAAACGCTACCAAACTACTGTGCGATTTAACTCGTCACCATTTAGCCGAGTGACTGTTAGCCGCTTAGCTGCATGCTCCACACCTACAGTTCCTTTAAAAAGCCCATGTTTATTTCACATGCCAAGTATCATAAAACCGTGTTTCAAACTTGCTTTCGCACAACAGCGTTTGCGTATGAAATGTTTAATCACCACATTAGTCTCCACGAGCTTGGGTCTGAGTACTTAGCAAACATGGCTTCTCCCACTAGCGGCAAAGGTACATTTTTTTTGAATCAAAGATATAATTGAAAACTGACATTAATATATCGAAAATATAACGTCTCTACTATCAGTCAAACCCATTTATTGAGTTAGGGGGCTTCAGCATATCTCATTTCAAGGATGATTATGGATTTTCATGTGTGTTTCTTACCTCTCTTAGACATTGTCGCCGAAAGGAAAGAGGAAGAGAGAGAAAGGAATGATGGGATATAATCGTGCGCGCACCACAGATCTCACAGCATCCGGCGCAAACTCCAACATGATTGTCTGTGCATCGCCACCTAGCGTCGCGTAGGCTGTGTCGCCTTTATCTCGCTATAACACATTTCAGTAACTCAGTAATTCAAATAAAATGATGCGTTAGATCCAAATTGAACAAATACATTTTCATTAATCATGTGAAAATATAAAGAAACGTGTAAGACATATTGAAAATTATAGTCAGGTTTTGCAGCTTTTGTGTAGTTACCAAAACTCATATAGCTACCCTCACTGTAAAAAAATGCAGGTCTCCAATTGAACATTTTCTGATCAAAGTGACTGATCACATCTATTTTTATTTTTTATTTTTTTTAGCTGGCCAAATTGAATTTCTGTGAATTAAATTGTAGTATCAATTCACAGAAATTCAATTTGGCCAAATTAAAAATTTAGATGTGACCAGTCACTAGAACATTTTCAGTTGGAGACCTGAATGTTTTGCCTTAGACATAGGTTATGAACTATGTCTATGAAATCCATGTTAAACTTTTGTATTTTATATATTGTTATGGTGAACATTATAATCTGTGAATACAAAATAAAAAAACATGATTGAAATTAGAAAATAATGAAATAGACAAACTTCTGGACCTCATGCGAAAAGGTACACGTTCACAAACTTTTTAAAATTACAAGTGTCACTCAGATATTGTTTGTAAATTTCAAAAACAAACACATAGAAATGGCATTCAATTAAACATGGAATTTGAAAGCTGAAATAGTATTTCCTAAAATATAGCCTTGTGAAATGTATACCCCAATATGTTTTGTTTTATTTACAACTTTGAAAAATATATTTTTTTACAGTGTATAGGGTCCGTGTATCAATGACCACATATAAGAATCCTGACTCACAATTCATAAAGACAATGTTGCCATTATATTAACATGCTGCGTTGAAGAGAATGTCTAATGAATGGGTAAAATCAACAAAACATCAAAGATGCAATGAGATGTTCAAACTAAGAAAAAATACTCATTTTATTACATAAATTATATGTTACATTTGACCAGCCCTTTGAAAACAGGTGTTTCTCATTTCATGCAGCATTTCTCATCTAAACAAATACATTAATCATCTTTATGGAGAACAACATTTTACAGGTTATATCTAATAATTGTAAAATCTGTTGGAATGAACATTGAAATTATTAATTAAACACATCATATTGGCCATAGAATAAAAAAATAATTGAAAATACAACCAAAAATTCAACAACATGCTAAAAGAATGAGATGGAAAGATGAGAGATATTTTTTTAAAATAAAATGCTCCATATTTAAATACAATGCTGTATAACTGCATCTTAATAAGTAGACAAAGTGATATCCAGTAATATACAACACATTCACTACCGTTCAAAAGTTTGGGGTCAGTTAGACTTTTTAATGTTTTTAAAAGTCTCTTATGCTGACCAAGACTGCATTTATTTGATCAACAATACAGTAAAACTGTAATATTGTGAAATATTATTACAATTTACAGTAACTATTTAAATATGTTAAATATGTTAAAATTTTATTTATTCCTCATGGCTCCAGTCTTCAGTTTAACATGACCCTTCAGAAATCAATCTAACATCTTAATTTGGTGCTCATGAAACATTTATGATTATCATCAAAGTTGAAAAAGCTGTTTTATGGAAACCAAACTTTGGAATGTTTTTATGTAAAGAGCAATGGAACATTGTGATATTGCTATTGCATGTTGCTTCTCAGAGGGTTGCGGATCTGGGTCAGGGTGGGCGGGGGTGGTGAGGTTGGCTAAAGAGGTCAGCATTGGCAGTTATCCCGGTGCAGGTTGCATTTACCCTGGGCACCGACATTGTATGTGCTCTGCATCCCCTCCTGCCTGTCAGGAGAGCTGATGCCAGGCACACTTCCCTTCACGGGATGGCTTCCAGCCTGGGCGAGAACACTCTCTCTTTCTCCTGCTCCTCCATCTGTTTGGATGTGTTGTCGGAGTCAGTGGCTTCATTGTCTGCTCCCTGGCGCTCCTCACAGGTAGCGTGAGGGTGCGCCTGCCACGTTCCATCCTGGTAGGTGCAGAAACACACCGTCTGCTCATCAATCTCCACACGCTCTCCAGCTGAGATCACGCGATTTCCAGCAAAGCAGTTTGGCCCTTTGAAGAGGAGACAGGAGCATCAAGCTCAGTCTTTGGGTAGATTATAGCTAATCTTATAATAGTTCACCTAAAAATGAAAATTCTGTCAGCATTTACTCATGTCCTTCTAAACCTGCATGGCTTACTTTTTTCTGGAACACTGTTTTTACCCATTTAACCACTTTTGAAAAAGACTGTAAAAATGTTAACTTTATTGGAATGGTACGAAGCTTGGTGACTTTTGTGGCACTTGTTATGTGAACACAAGTTTTTAACTTCCACAGAAGAAAAAATGTCATGCAGAATTGGAACAACATGATGGTAAGTAAATGAACTTCCCTAGCAAACAATAGCATAATTTCACTGTTTCGGTTAACCCTAGACCCAATATAGTCTGGCTATGAGGAACTCACTTCTAACCAAAATAACCTTGAATTTGGTTTCATGTTGTTTTCTGCCTAAATAACTTACGAGATGTATGATATTGCATCATGTAAAAGTCAGCAGTGATTATAAGGTGTTTGGTTTCATTTCTTGGACATGTTCATGTTCTAGATGAGTAGTCTATTCTTGGGCTATGGTAAGACGTAGTGTACCACCATCCGAGACCAAGTCGAGATCAAGACCAATGTGTGTTGAGACCAAGGCAGGGCGAGACAAGTCAAGACCAGACCAGCACTCCTTAAATTCATAAAGAGCCACATTAACAGCGGAGAAATGACTTGTTTTTAATCTATAACTATAATTAGAATAAGACACCATATAGAGCTGTAACCAATTAAATTAAATCATTAACCACAAAATGCATCTTTTCACTGCAGAGGTGGTACAGAAGATGCACATGAATGGGTAAATTACAAATGCATAAATAATGTTGAGAATTAGTTTTTTTTTTAAATTTTATTTTATTGAATGTGTGTATAATCATGTTTGCAGTCAATGTGCAAATGTGTGAAAATAGCTCTCTTGCTCTAGTGATATTGCTTAATTATATCACGCTATAATTTAAAATTCAGATCTCATACAAGTACTTTTTTGCAACACTATCTTATATAACAAAAATTTATATTTTAATTAATTTGGTGACATTCTGACACAATCCCTCATTAATTTCGAAACTGGCACAATAAATAAATCAATACAATTAGAAATAAGCTATTGATTGCATCTAAAGCAGCACATTTTACACTCAAAAACAATAATGATGTTAATAAATAAATCAGACAAGGCACTGGCTATTTAGTAATATCCCAGCATGTTGACCAGCCTTGAAACAAAATCCTGTGTCCTCTAAGTTTGAAAGACAAGACTAAGTACAAATGTGATCAAGACCAACACCTTCAAAAAATTGGTCTTAGGACCGGTCTCAAGACCAAGACCAGTCTCGAGAACCCAAATTTTGCCTTGTTTTAGCCTAGATGTCAGGGTTATAGACGTCTTTTAAACGTAAAATTGTTTGCTTGGGATATAGAAATTGCTAATTGCAGGTAGACGCCCACAAATGCATTACGTTTATACATGTTTTAAAATTGATACACATTATATACCCAGTTCTACATAAACATTACACACACAATCTGTCCTCCTCTTGCCTTCTGTTGTCAGGGATGGCCTAATGCCCCATGGTGCCTGTGCCATCCCAGCACGCAGTGAACTAGTTCCTATTTATAGACGGCGCTGGTAGTAAGCAATCTATGAACAATTCCATTGCATCATTATTTTCCATGACATCACTGTGAACTATGCAGTAACAAAATCAATCAAAAACAAGAGGTGAGGGCTCCACATCACCAATGAAACTTCATCATTGATCCTTGTGAGTTACATAACACAACCTAGCCTACATGTCTCTCAAAACACTAAATGCATGTGATGAAGTTTGTAAAAACATTACATTGGATGCACGTGTATTGATGCATGTGTAAGGACTCTCACCGCTTTTGCACACAGGACAGCAGTGGTTGGGTTCGTATACAGGATTTACACAATGTAAGGCAGGACAGCCAGAGATGGTGCAGTAAACTTCTCTGTTGACCTCACACCGGCAACGCTCACAGGGTGACAACTATTTTACACGGGAACAAATGCCAAATACATTAATGTACACTCTCAGAAAAAAAGGTTCAGTGGAGGTACCTTTGAACAATTGTTTTCCTCTACTTAGAAGTACAAAAATATACCCTTAAGGCTGGGTACCACCCCAGTGACAGCCATTTAAAAGATGTACTCTTTTAAATGAGAGTGTAAATATAAGTAACATATATTGCCTTTAAAGATAATTTAAACCATCGTATATCCTGTTTAATCATTCATCCTTATTTTTCTTTATCCCACAAAAAAAAGATCATTGACTAGAGTAAAATAAAACGCAGATATTATACAATTAACATGCAATTAATATATCTCCCAACTTGAAACTCTTAGTTAATACATTTCCTAAAAAGTGTGTAGAGTTGTGAAGGGGAAAAAACAATGAAAAATGTCGTTATCTATGCTATATTAGAATTTGTACATTGTTGCGATAAATCTAAACACACACACACACACACACACACACACACACACACACACACACACACACACACACACACACACACACACACACACACACACACACACACACAAAAGAAAGAACAAAGAAGAAAGGAAGAAATAAACAGGTAATTATCATGAAATTCATTTAGACCAATAGCCTATAGTGAAATGTATTTCCAGGGCGAAGTTTTTCCTGACTCACCCTAAATTCCTCCAGCATTCTGTAAGTTTTTCCTTCATACACGCAAACTTTACTGACAGCTTCACACACGGGACAGCACGACTTGTATTTGATGCGCGTGCATCTCGGGTGTATACGCGGGCACTTGGGTCTGATACACACGGGTCCATCCTCTGTGCAGGTGCAGGGGCACGCTGTGGAGCTCGGATAATAAACCTCTCCGATGCCATAAACAAAACCTTGATCGTCGATGCAGAACTTGCCACGATAGTCACCAAATTCGTATTCCAGCTCGGATTTTGAAGAGTATTCTGATGCGCCTTGGAGAACGAAGCACTGAAGTGCAAACGAGAAGCTCAGGGCGAGAGAGCGCATCGTTACTGGCAGTAAGTTGTGGACTGGTTTGTCTTCATGCGCGTGGGTCAGTGCATGAACATTTGCCCAATGACATAGGCTACACAAGAGAAATGACCCTCCTCTAAATGCCACTATCGCTACAGGCTTACTCCGACAACTTTTTCTTTTCATGTTCTGTGACTTTACTTCATAAAAAAAAAAAAAACTTTTACGTCACATTACGTTACTTTTTACATTAATAATAGCATATGATTGTATAGGCCTACAGATATTTGAATAATTTGAATCTTTTAAAATATTTTACATTTTTAAAGAATTTTCCCCTTTAAATAATATGAAACTGGTGGATGGCTGGAACACTGGTCTGGGGTAGTATCTCGTGTCAAGAGCTCAAAACGGTGGTTATGTACCGATCCAAGTGGTGCTGCTCACGGCAGAGCCAAATGACGTTTAGTTCACCATCCCTGGATGTCATGGGTTGCGTTTGACCTAGTCCAGCTCCACCTCTGTGGACCTAGTGGGTGGATGGATAGATTTAGGGTGTGGTTGGACCATAGCCCACCCATTACGCCCATATTACATCTAGAGATGGGGGCTGCAAAGGCTTGCCTGCGTCCAGCTGTACTACAAATCATGCCCTGCAAGTTATTCCCTACCAACCCACCTAAGAAACAAGCGTGAAAGTCATTGACTAAAACAATATTTTAAAGTAAATTGTTTAGTTTTATGCATGAAATGTTTGTAAAAATATATTGCTTTTGAATATTATGAAGTATTATGAAGTGTGATGATCAGGGCTTGACATTAACACCTGCCAACCTGCCAAATGCGGGTACTATAGCCACTTTAGCAAGATTCTATTTTATAGGCTATATACGTTTCTATACATAATTTATAAATTTTTCAATTGTAATCTTTTAAAAAATAAAACAAGTGCATCTAAAAAATAAAAATAAACTAAGTGCAATGCAGTGTTGTCAAAAATATAAATTTTTCTATATATATCAATACTGAAAATATCTGAACACTTCATTTTCCTCAGAATAGATACACGATACCAGCTGCGCTTTCTCACTCTCTCATCTTTCCGACAGCAAGTTAACACACAAACATGCCTCCCCTTACTCACTCGTTTTATTCGCTCCGGATGATTACTGTTTGTGTCACGCATCTTGAATTTATTTCTTTTTACGCTGATTATTGACCTTTAACAGTCAAATACACACAAAATTGTCTTGGCACATGTCAGTTACTATTTAAGTGAACGTAAACAGTTGAGAAAGAAAACATGTAACAGTATAATGGGTCCGTGCATCAGGTCTTAAAATGACTGCAGCCTAATACACCTGCTGCCAAATTATGTGATAATATTTAAAAAATACGTATAGTATGGCAGTTTTTCCCATGGTATCGGTAAAAAATTTAGCCAGTGAAAATGCTGAGTGGCTAGTAACTTTGGAAAACCACAGTGGTTGGTGAGCAAAAACGTTAACGCCCTGGATGTAATTACTTATTCAAAATAACCTATGCAATTTCAGACAAAGGCCCAATTCAAAGGCTACATCCTTCGAAGGACTCAGACTTCAAAGGCCAGGCTGAGCATTCGGACTGAGCATTGGTAAGTGGGATGGTATAGTCTACTGAGGACTGTTCTTGTTGTCTAGCAACTGTGACAGCAGCCTGTAAGGTGTGTAACAGACTTTTTTGATTAAACTGTCTGAAAACAAAACAATTATGATCAATACAAATAAATAAACAATTTATTAAATTTAACAATACATAAAACACAACAAAAATATTAAATGTTTTATTGGTTACACTTTAAGGTGTCCTTATTACAGTGTAATTGTAGTGTGTAATGTACTGTGTAATAACAATTAACCATAGGGTTAGGATTAGGTTTGGTTTGGTATGTAGTTATACATAATTTATAGTTATTATACAGTAACTACACGTAACGTGTAACAGAAACATGTTACCATTTTATTTGTTTACCAGCATGCAATGTGAACGTTAATGAACACTAAAGAAACGTGAATGTGTCAATGTGTAGTTAAATTACTGAAATATTAACTTTAAAATCTCAGTGTGTACTTCAAGTAAAATTCCTTGGGTAAAAAAGTGTTCGGCAGACAACATTTTTTAGAAATCCCTGTGTTTATGTGACATTCCAGTCGCTACTATTTATATTACATTTTTGCTTTTGTTCCATTGACTTTGTGTAACTCCAAAAATCTTCAAGATGCAACCATTTAACACTAAATTATATTGCATATTGTATATTGTAGTATTTTGTGCAGTAGCTAGGTCTACATTGCCTTTATATATCCAGAAAACATATTCCTTTTTGGAAATACCGAGAGCTTTGCTTATCTATAAAGTCATTTTAATGATCCCGACAGGATAGGATATATCTTACATTTATACAATTAGAGGAACAAATAGTCAGATTCTCGGCTGAATTTAGTAAATTAGTTAAATACGATTACACATCAACGCGATAATCTGGTGACACATTATTTTTAATATTCTGGATACACGTTTTCTGGTAGCACGTGGTTTCACAGTAACAGTTGCAGAGAAAGACGGTCAACTGAATTGTCTGCTGTTTTGTTCTCTCGTAGTAGAAATGATCTACTGATATTCATAATTAGTCTCTTCTTTTTTACTAATATTTTGGTAACACTTTACAATAAGGTTGCATTAGTTAACATTAGTTAACGCATTAGTTAACATAAACTAACCATGAACAACACCTCTGTTCAGACTTTTAATCTTTGTTAACGTTAGTTAATAAAAATACAGCTGTTCATGTTAGTTCACAGTGCATTACTAATGTTAACAAGATTGTATTCATACATTAGTAAATGTTGAAATTAACATTAACAAAGATAAATAAATACTTTATAAGTGCAGTTCATCATTAGTTCATGTTAACTAATGCATTAACTAATACAACCTTATTGTAAAGTGTTACCAATATTTTTTTCTGTACCGAAACAAGCCTTGCGAGTTTATAAATAAATGTTGCATCATTTGCAATACAATTACGGTTTATTAGTAAAGATATGCACCTCCCACGAACTTTCATTGGATAGTAACACACGTGATTTGGGTTCTAAAGAAAGCGATTGGCCAGGACCGCTGTTGAATAATTCAATGGGGATAAGAAAAACACACGACTCATTTTCTTAACATTTTAAAACTAATAATCAAACGTGGCACTGTGACAGGGTTGTACGATTTTAGTGTTCTCTAGTGTCATCTTAGCACGTGATTGTGAGACTAGTAATATGTAGCGATACTTGTTTATCTCGACGCAGCAGGTTTTAGCCTAGTGGTGAGCGGCGTTACAGTCTGAATGTGTTTGTGCTGCATCAGCTTACAATTGTTCCCCCAAAAACCGTGTCGTTTTAAAGTTTTTTAGCTTGATTTTAAAAACTGCTCTCCCGAGAGATGGCATCGTTAACGACGACGGATCCGGTTTTTAATCCCGGGGCCATAGGGTTGTCTGAGTCTTTAGTCCCCGCTAGCATATTTGCTCCTAGCCGTGGATGCGGCGATGATGACGGGGCAGAGTGCTTCGAGGACGGGGACATGTTCAACGGCGAGGCCATGGATCTCGGCATAGACTTCTCCAGTAAGGTAGGCCTCAAACAAACGAGTCCGTTTAGTCGGAATGAATTACCGTGTTTGCAAAATATGTATATTAATAACAAGGCTAACAGTTACATGTTGAAATTTGTAATTTACTTTTAATCATGCTATTTGATTTTTCTTACTTTTTGATATTTTTACGAGCTGAGCTGAATGCTTGAACGTAACCGTAAACCTAAGCTAACCCGTCTATGTTCAACGATATTTTAAAAAAATATTTCTTATCTTCTGTATCATATGCATCCTTCGTAGTGCAGTATTAAAATATGACTGTAATTTATCCATCTGTGTGGGGGTTTAGCTGTAAAGCAAGCTGATATTGGACTGCAAATCGGTATTAAATCCAATGAATGAAAGGGATGACAACTTGACAACACAACCTGATGAAATATCAACGCAACACAGAGGGATTTCCCTTTAGCAGGAGGGAGTCACAGAGATAAACAGATCAGAGAATAAGGAAGTGCATTTTACACGAATTGATAACTTTTAATTATGGTCCTAAAGTTTTCACACCATGTTGAAATAGAGCTATGATCAGGGTTAATATAAGTTGGTCAACTAAAACCATACAAAAATCTTAACTGAAATAAAAATTCAAATTATTTCATTTCAGCCAGTTGACTAGGGATACTTTCTTGTTTTCCCTGTTTAACCTGATGTGCTAAAATGTCTAAAACAGAAATTTAAATTAATAAAAAGGATTTTGACCTTTTAAATAATACACAAATCAAAAACGTACAATAACATACTACATACTTAACTACAATTAAAATGAAAACAGAAAATATAAAAATAAAAACCACTTAATAAAATAACCAACCTCTGAATATGAACATTGTATAAGTAATAATAAGCCAGTGCCTACTGTAATGTTTCCAGTTAGTAAAGAATCCAACAGCGACTAGCATCATTTTCAGTTTCACTAGTAATTTTTCATTAAATACAAATAGTTACTATTTTGTTTTAGGTAATACATACATTTTGCCATCGAGTCCTTTAGGTTTTGTGCTTAATGGTTAGTTCACCCAAAAATGAAGATTAGCCCATGATTTAGTAATCCTAGGTGTATATGACATTCTTCTTTCAGACAAATAAAAGTTGAGTTATATTTAAAAAGTCCTGGCTAATCCAAGTTTTATAATGGCAGGTATTGTAGTTTTTGAAGTCGATAAAAATTCATCTGTCCGTCAAATAATATGCTCCACGCGGCTCTGGGGGGCTCAAGGCCTTCTGAAGCAAATCGTTGCGTTTGTGTAAGAAAAATATCCATATTCAAAACTTTTTTTTATTTAAGTTCCAGCCGATCTCCTTCCGTGGAAAAAGTGATGAAAGTGCCTTCTCGGAGTTCAAGATGCGTACGTGACATCTGATGAGCATACCTGGTAGCATAAGCCTTTGAACTGCAGAGGCACTTTTATGGGATTAATATCCTGCCATGATTCAAAACTGAAAATAAAGTTCTGAAAGGTTGAAACTACGTGTTCGAAAACTCAAAATCTTACAAAAAGAAGTTTTGCAAGATCGAAAAATAAGATTTGCAAGCTTGCAAAATGTAAAAAAAATTAAAAAATCTCTGCAAACATTGTTGTTGTTTTTTAGATTTCCTTCTTCAGAACTGCAACATTTTTTTATGATGTCGGGCAAACAATTTTTCAGAGTTTCGAATTTGTCACTGTTCTCCCAGTGTATAGTTTGTTTTCCACGTTTGAAACCTTGTAAATGATGATCTGAAAACTGGTGTGCGAATGTGTGAAAAAAAAGTTTTGAAACTCTGAAAACTGAGTTTGCAGGCTTGCAAAGTGGTAAAAAAAATTAAATCTCTGCAAACATAATTTTGTTTTTGAGATTTCCTTCTTCAGAAGTGCAACACTCTTTTTTTATGGTGTTGTGCAATATTTTTTTCAGAGTTTTGAATTTGTCACTGTTCTCCCAGTGTATTTTTTGTTTTCCAGATTTAAAACCTTGTAAATGCTGATCTGAAAACTGGTGTGTGAATGTGTGAAATAAAGTTTTGAAACTCTGAAAACTGGGGTTCCGAAAGGGCGAAACTTATTACATTACATTACATTTGCTATCCTATTGCAGTCTATTTTTTCAGAGCTGAGTTTACAACACCCACTTTGCGGAGATACGGCCATACAGTTCTGAGCTTGCGACTCACGTCATTTGTGGCAGCGTTGTCACGCAGCTCTGCTCTGAATCTCTGAAACTCAGACTGAGCGAAAATGAAGCTTCGCAACCTTAACTTAAAAAAAAGCCTGGAGGGAGGGCCTTAATGCTCTTGGCCAATGCTTTGCTGTCTGCTGACGTACAGTCCAATCAAGTCATATTTACTGGAGAGGTGGGATTGACCGACTGGTGGACCAAACCTATGGAGGACCAAACCTGCATAAATTAAAAATAAATAAATGAATAAGTAAATAAATGAATAAATATACAAATATGTAAATAAGCAGATACATAGATAAATAAATGTTATAAAATTGTGTATTTTTCCCTTTTATACATTTTATAAAAATATTTTTAACTTGTATTTATTTGTTAATTTATTATTTTTATATTTATGCATTCATTTATTTTTACATTTATTTATTGATTCATTCATTCATTTTTACTTTTCCTTGTGCAACATGGAAATGAGGAGGGCGGTCCTTGTGTAGCTTCAGCGCATCATTGGTTGAGAGCTCATAATCGTCAGACCAAAGTTGACGTCCGGATAGTTCTTACACAGTCTCAGACACCAAACAACAATGTTTCCAGCAGTTTGACCCATTGTGAGATAAGTTTCAATGGTACTTATATGCGATGGATGTCACATCCCACCTTAGTGCCATCTGACTCTATGATTTTGAATGTTCTGGGAATATTTTGCAGAGTGCCTTACAATTCAGTCTGTACTTCCACATTCATATCAGCATATAGCCCCCCTAAAACATCGATTAGTACATCTAATATAAACAACAGTCATTTGATGCGTTGTTTTCGACTTCATTCGCTAAATTCCGCAACTCTCTAACGTTAGCTATTTGTGAAACGTCCGCCATAGTGTACATGCAAAAGCTACAACCTGTCAAGTTCAAAATCTGTGCGAGTCAGATGGCACTACGGTTGTAGTGACGTCTATCGTACCTACTTCCGATAAGTACCCCTGAAACTTATCTCTCAATGGGTCAAACTGCTGGAAACACTGATATGTTGTTTGGTGTCTGTGAAAGAACCATCTGTCCGCAATGTGCTTTGAAACTCTCCTCTATCGCTTTATCAATGCTTGAGCTCTCAACCAATGATGCGCTGAAGCTACACAAGGACCGCCCTCCTCATTTCCATGTTGCACAAGGAAAAGTAAAAATGAATGAATGAATCAATAAATAAATGTAAAAATAAATGAATGCATAAATATAAAAATAATAAATTAACAAATAAATACAAGTTAAAAATATTTTTATAAAATGTATAAAAGGGAAAAATACACAATTTTATAACATTTATTTATCTATGTATCTGCTTATTTACATATTTGTATATTTATTCATTTATTTACTTATTCATTTATTTATTTTTAATTTATGCAGGTTTGGTCCTCCATAGGTTTGGTCCACCAGTCGGTCAATCCCACCTCTCCAGTAAATATGACTTGATTGGACTGTACGTCAGCAGACAGCAAAGCATTGGCCAAGAGCATTAAGGCCCTCCCTCCAGGCTTTTTTTTAAGTTAAGGTTGCGAAGCTTCATTTTCGCTCAGTCTGAGTTTCAGAGATTCAGAGCAGAGCTGCGTGACAACGCTGCCACAAATGACGTGAGTCGCAAGCTCAGAACTGTATGGCCGTATCTCCAAAGTGGGTGTTGTAAACTCAGCTCTGAAAAAATAGACTGCAATAGGATAGCAAATGTAATGTAATGTAATAAGTTTCACTTTCGAACCCCAGTTTTCAGAGTTTCAAAACTTTATTTCACACATTCACACACCAGTTTTCAGATCAGCATTTACAAGGTTTTAAATCTGGAAAACAAAAAATACACTGGGAGAACAGTGACAAATTCAAAACTCTGAAAAAAATTATTGCACAACACCATAAAAAAGAGTGTTGCACTTCTGAAGAAGGAAATCTCAAAAACAAAATTATGTTTGCAGAGATTTAATTTTTTTTACCACTTTGCAAGCCTGCAAACTCAGTTTTCAGAGTTTCAAAACTTTTTTTTCACACATTCGCACACCAGTTTTCAGATCATCATTTACAAGGTTTCAAACGTGGAAAACAAACTATACACTGGGAGAACAGTGACAAATTCGAAACTCTGAAAAATTGTTTGCCCGACATCATAAAAAAATGTTGCAGTTCTGAAGAAGGAAATCTAAAAAACAACAACAATGTTTGCAGAGATTTTTTTATTTTTTTTTACATTTTGCAAGCTTGCAAATCTTATTTTTCGATCTTGCAAAACTTCTTTTTTGTAAGATTTTGAGTTTTCGAACACGTAGTTTCAACCTTTCAGAACTTTATTTTCAGTTTTGAATCATGGCAGGATATTAATCCCATACACTTTCAACACTTTTTCCATAATCTGAATATGGAAGGGGATCGGCTGAAACTTTACTTAATAAAGTTTTAAATATGGATATTTTTCTTACACAAGCGAATCAATTCGCTTCAAAAGGCATTTTATTAACCTCCGGGAGCCGTGTGGAGCACGTTATTAATAATTTATTCAATTTATTTATGATCAATTTATTTAAATAGCCTGTATCTGTGTGTTTTTAACCTCTTTCCAGTTTTACTAGTAACTACTCAGTAGTTTTAGTACTTGTTTCTTATTTACTAGCAACTATTAAAATAGTTAAATCTATAAATAACAGTATCCCTTGTTTTAGATACTAGTTTACATTCCAATTGATTAATGGATAAATTGAGTAACAATTTTAATCTTTATAGCAATATTTTTAATTGAACTATGATCTACCCGTTGACTAATGATGACACATGGCAAATGACTAGTGAGATGAGAAATGGTACTAGTAAGAATTGGAATAGAAAGTATTGTCTCATATATGGGTGTACACACCAATAAATAAATGCTTGTAACTAATGAGAAGTACAATTATTTCATGTACTCAAATTACATACATTGTGTCCCAAGAATTAGAAAAATGTTGTCTAAAATAGCTTTAGAAGATTCAAAGCCTTACGGCACAACATGACACGTTAACTTCTAATTTAGGTTTACAGTTTATAGCCACCAGTGCTTAAGCCTGATGGACATGGGAACCAGGACAGATGAGAGTTTATGTATTTTTGCTGTGGCAGCGGCCTCCTTATCATTCATCAGACCGTTTCTGTCTGAGGGGAGGATCTGTTATTATATGGCTGGAGCTGAGCTCTGTTTCTGCTAAAGAGTGCTTTGCATGAATCTTCGTCAGTCCACCTTGTGCAACATTTACTCCTCATAACATCTGATGTAACATGCAGTAAAGTCAGACAACTGTTCTCCAAGTCCATTGATGACTTCGTTCCTTTTTTACACTGATGTTGAGTCAGATAGTGATGATAAAACAAACAGGAGGATTTTTTTTGTTCACACAACCATTCTGTGTTTAACAAGACTCATTTATGCATCATAGCTAGCCCTGGTCAGTCCCAATGGAGAACAGTATGACTTGTTACTACGGCAACTTCGTGAGAGGATGGATGAGGGCTGCGGAGAGACCATCTATGTCTTGGGGGTGGGATCAGGTAAGACACTGAAATTAACCTATGAGACTCAATTGACCCTTTGGTAAGCCACGCCCGAAAACCGCCACAGGCCAATCGTAATAATTCTTGTAACTTTACGTGTAACTTTACTGAGGATTCTTATTGGGGAAAACGATTTTACAGGGCAAAATACCTTATCAGACTGTTGTGGATCAAGCAGTGTGGGAGAATAAATATACAAAATATAAGCTGAAGAATGTTACCATTGCAAAGTGGTCAGGCTAATGTATTGTGTTTATTCCACAAGTCTTATGGATATGCTGTTTGATTTATAATTATTACATCGTTTTCTAATTTCACTTACCCTGCTGTGCATGAACATAGCTGTTCCTCAGTTTGTGAGTTTCCCCTTTGAATGGTCAGCGTATGAGGCGGCTGTGCTTGCGCTGAGACCTAAAGGCTTTACCTTAAGTTTTGATGACATGATTCTCCAATCGGTGGCATATTATGCCAAGGATATCCCTCGAATGCATACTGCAGTCCCTTTTGTCTTGCTCTCTCAGATATTTCACCTGTTAACCAAAAATGACTAATTATATCCTTGGGAATGTCTGACACCGGCACACACATACTGTAATAGATGGGCCAGGCGCGAAAGCTTGACAGGCGTAGCAACAGTAACTAAGGAGGGCGGGGCTTAGCAAAGGCTCAATTTAGATTTTTCTATGAATACCCACTAGCTTGTCTCTCTCTCTTTCAGATGGTGGAGACTATGGTTTGAATGAGAGTGATATGGATGCATCAGTGGCCACAGTAAGGTCCATGTGTGAGCAGATCGAGGCGGACCTCATCCTGTTGAGGGAGCGTACTGAGGCTGGTGGCCAGGTCAGAGATTACCTTATTCGCCGCCAGGTTGGAGAAGCCGACTTCTTGGAGGTTAGGTGAGTGATGTCAATGGAGACAAGGGCCTTTTCTTGGAATTTTTAGGGACAGTTCAATCAAAAATAAACACTTGGACTCATCTACTCATGGTTGTTCGAACAATGTTCAAATTTGTTTTGTTTTTGAACACAAAATGAGATGTTTAGCAAAATGTACAGGCTGCTATTTTCCATACAACAAACGTTTACCATGAAAAAATGTAAAGAGAGAAAAGGTAATCCAAAAGAAAAAAAAAATGTACACTACCATTCAAAATTTTGTAGGTTGGTACGATTGTTGTTGAAAGAAATTAATACTTTTATGCACATTCAATTGCTCAAAAGTGACAGATGGTGATCGTGTAAAGACATTTATGATGTTACAAAAGATATGCTGTCCTTTTGGACCTTTTATTCATCAAAGAATCCTATAAAACCATGCTTCACAGTACACACAAATATGTTAAGTAGCACAACTGTTTTCAACATTGATAATAACAAAAATCTCTCGAGCATTTTTTTTTTTCTTCAGGAAGATCACTAGTCCCGATTAGTGTTGTCACGATACCAAAATTATACGATATGATACCAGACTAAAATACCTCGATACCGATACTTAATCGATACCACGGTAAAAAAAAAACACCCAGGAAAAGTAATTGAATATGACAACAGAACTTATTATTATTTATTATTTTTTTACTAAAAACTCACTTGGCCAGCATGTTCCTGCCCTGGTTTTTGACCATTTCTTCTTATTGCAATCTTTGTTTTTAAAAATAAGCAACAAATGCAAATTACAAACAATATGAGAAAAACAGTGCTATATTTTTCAGCTATAGGTCTATTTAACAGTATAGCAAGTCAAGAAAGAAATTAAGTAATCCACAAAAAAAAACTGGTTAGTCTTCACTCAATAAATTAGCTATACACCGATTCACATTGAATATATTAAAATTGTTTAGCCAACCATGGGGTGGTTTTCTATTTTTCATTGTTGTTTGATTAACATTAATCACACAGAATATTAGATCCGGCTTAACACCGATCCAATTACCTCAACTGTACACGTTCACTAAAGACACCCCCGACTGTGTTTACCTGAATACTCGCTAGGATGTGCATTTCATTGAAACCCATAATCCGAAAGAACTGAATCGCGATCGCATGTTGTCTGAAAGGCGTGTGCTCGAGCTTCAGGTCAGAGTCCGGCAACGCGAGGCGAGCACGTCCCGCGCCGCACTATATTTTCTCATGCGCGCATTGTTTGTGTTGCTTTCTTTGTCATGCGCTGTGCGTATATATTTAACTCTTCTGCGTCCAATGTGTAGTGTACGGTGGAAGCAGAGCTCTGCACACACGTCCTGACTCCTGCTGTCACACATCGACACAAATAAATACAGCTCTTATTAACGCACTGTCCTTCTTGGTTTTATTATAGATCACTGAGCAGTACAGCAAAACTAATTAGCCTATTTTAAAAATGTTAGCCTTACAACGTAACAAACTATAAAAGAAAAAAGAATAACAGACAAAAGTAGGGGCAGGCAAAAATTAAAATCTTTATTTAATTTTATCTTTGTCATTAAAAAGGAAAACAAAAAAGCAAATTACAAATAATAGGACAAATGCAATATAATATACAAATGAAATAATTGTGCTTTACATTTTTCAGTTATAAAATTTTAATAACAGCGTTCAAGTAAAAAATTGAATAAACAAATGTAAAAATAAATTACTTCATAGACTTCACTGTATTATTTACATTGTTTCTTATTAAAACTGCTGAAGAGATTCAGTGAAGAGAAGTAAGTCATTAATACAATAATGACAAACAGCAGCAGATATATTAGGCTGCTGTTGCTTTAAGAACTTTTGCACGGATCTAATATACAGACACATCTGATCCCCCAACTGTTTATGTTCACTTAAGACATAACTGACTGTTTATGTAAACCTAAAGTAAACTGTGACCGTCTTTTAGTGTGTGCGTGCTCAAAAAAAGCATATGTTAGAACAGCCTGTTAATAAAACTGGCAAGGCATGCAAATAATAACTCTAGTGATTGCGAAGAGCTGCAATGTCACATGAGTAGGGATGCTCATTTTGACCGTTTAACCGTTAACCGATAGTAAGAATTTTGACCGATTAATACTATCAGTTAAACGGTTTAAAGTTTTTTTTTTTTTTTTTGTAAGGTTAAAGAAAAATATGCTGTATTAGTTAACTCACGGGGCGCCTGATGGACACTAGCAACCACACGTCTCTGCAGGCATATTTCCCAAACTATGTGGGATCATTTCGGCAGAAAGGGCGACGAAAAGTTACTTGCAAATTGCAAATTATGCTACGCGGTATTAAAATAAAGCAGTAATACAAGCTCTTGCCTGGTGGAAAGCAAAGAAAAGGCGTTTCCCAATGCTGGCTGCTCTAGCGAGGCGTTATCTCTGTATTCCCGGGAACCAGTGCCATCTGAAGCCTTAATGCTTTTCATCATGTGGTTTTGGTCAAGTTTACTAAAGTAGCCTAAACATTGTCAAGTATTGATGGTTTATTGAACAATTACTCCGTTTCCCTCTGTCGTTTCAAAGAACAGCACAACGGTCGGGCGCATCGAAACACTTCCTCAAACAGACAGGGCGCGCGCAGTCAGCGGAGGCTCGCACTGTGGAGACCGTATAAACGAGGCTTGGGAAAAAAAGTATTTTTAACGGATCACAGACACTCATCAATTGTATTTTCAATTGTATTGTCAATTCAATATTATAATCTTATCAGTTAACGGTTAATAATCGATTAATGAGCATCGGTTGTCGGTCGGGAAAAATAACCGAAATGAGCATCCCTACACATGAGTGTAACCCTACTTCTGTGTTGCTAAAGATGTGATGGTGCCCTGTCCCAACATATAGTACAAAGTGACGTACTGTGTCAGAACTGCAAGGCACTGAAAGTACGTGGACTGTAGCGTGATACAATGATATGTCTTTGAACGCAGGTTGTGGAGACATTTAAATCTTTCACTGTCAATAATCTTGATATCGCACTCCCATACTTGAGCATCAAATCAGTATATTAGATTGATTTCTGAAGGATAATGTGACACTGAAGACTGGAGTAATGATGCTGGAAATTCAGCTTTACAATTACAGGAATACATTGCATTTTTTAAAAATATTAAAACGGAAAAGTAATTTTAAATCGTAATGATATTTAACAATATTACAGTTTGTACTATACTTTGATCAAATAAATGCAGCCTTGTTGACCATAAGAGACTTATTTCAAAAAAAGTTACAAACCCCAAACTTTTCAATGGTAATGTACCTTATCAATGACCCAAACACACAGAAAAGAATGGTGTCAAAACTGTACCTTTAGGAGTACAACAGCTTGTTGCTGGGGCAGTAGCCCAGTTTTGTACCTTTTTTTTTATTACCACAAAAAGGTGCATATTAGTATCTTAAAGTTTAAATACATACCTTAAGATATTACTATCTTAAGGTATGTATTTGAACTTTAAGTACTAATATGCACCTTTTAGGAGTAAAAAAAACAAAAAAAGTACAAAAATGTCCTTTTAAGTGTACTGCCCCAGCAACAAGCTGTTGTACTCATAAAGGTACAGTTTTGACACCATTCTTTTCTGTGTGTATGGGTCATGACTTGTGCTCTGTTAAAGGGGCATCTATTATGTGTCTTCCAAGTTCTATAAGACACTTTTACTTTATTGAGTGTAGCCGTTTCGGATTACTAACTCAGAGTCATGATGGTGTTTACCTCAGGGTGGCTGTAGTGGGGAATGTGGATGCCGGTAAAAGCACTCTGCTAGGGGTGCTGACTCATGGCGAGTTGGATAATGGTCGTGGCTTTGCGCGACAGAAGCTCTTCAGGCACAAGCACGAAATGGAGAGTGGGCGCACCAGCAGCGTGGGCAACGACATCCTGGGATTTGATCAAGAGGGCCAGGTAGTCAACAAACCTGACAGTCACGGAGGTAGCCTGGATTGGACCAAGATCTGTGAGAAGTCTTCTAAAGTCATTACCTTTATTGACCTTGCTGGCCATGAGAAGTACCTAAAGACGACTGTGTTTGGAATGACCGGTCATCTGCCTGATTTCTGCATGCTGATGGTAAGGAGGGAAGACAAAGCTCTTTCAAAACCTATTGAGCCTTGATGTTTTGATAGGCAGCTACAGCTTCTCCAATGGCAGCATCCTAACCAAAATAGAAGTTCATAAATAGCTCATCTGAAATGTTCTTCATAGGCAGCAACACTGCCAACAGTCACTTATGTGTATTACATAAGTAGTATGAGTGAGCCACACAAGAACTGCCTCAACTCACTATTGCTCACAATTGTTTTTTTTTTAATATTCTGATATTAATATCCTGTTAATCTAAGGACTTGATACTAGTGATGGGCGGTTTCGAAACACTGTTTCATAAAGCTTTGAACCACTGACTCGAAACAAAAGATTCATAAAAGGTTTCAGAGTGTGTATCAAATGTCCATAGTCACGTGATTTCAGTAAACGATGCAAATCGAAATTTCAATGGTTCGCCAATGGTTAATGGCGACCCAGTGAACAAGTCTTTATGGGTTTTACCTTATCTCTGATCAGTTTTATAGATTTGTACATGTTTTATTTAGACATTAGTATAATTAAAAGGAATAATAGTAGTTAATATTCTCTTAATGGCCTGTTTAGCTGAGCCATACAATTGAACAAACAAAACCTGGAAATTGATAAAAGAACACGTTACACATATACTTGATTTAATCTTATTCTATGATTATTTAATTGCATTTGAAAGGTTTTACTTTCAATAAAACATTTGTAATGGGTTTGTAAAGGGTGTTTTAATGCATGTTTGGAGTGTTTGTTGCATTTACACAGTTCTGAACAGCAGGAGTCACCAGCGCGTGTCGTTTCAAACGCTTCGAAACAGTGAATCATTTTGCGAAGCAATTGGTTCAAATGATTCGAAGCTTTGAAAGTTTTGTTTCTCCCATCACTACTTGATTCTACAACAAGCACAGCAAATACATGACAAACTCAAATATTGGTAACATATCAAGGCAACATAATTTTGTATGGAACAATTTGGATCAAACTCCATGTTGGGAGTACACTTACAAGGTCTAAAAGTGCTGCCAAAGTTGGCAGCTCACTAGGGTTTGGAACAAAGTGAAGTGATGATCATTGACCTCTTTAAATTTACTCCTTGTCACTCTCTTCACAGATTGGAAGTAATGCAGGAATTGTTGGCATGACCAAAGAGCACCTGGGTTTAGCGTTAGCTCTCAATGTTCCTGTTTTTGTGGTGGTTACTAAGATTGACATGTGTCCAGCTAATATTCTTCAAGGTGAACCATTAGTCCACATATAATTCAATTTTTTTAATTGACTGTAAATTACGGAAAGCGGAAGGTAGTGCCATACTAATGAATTTAAAACTATCTGTCTTTTCAGAGACCTTGAAGCTCCTGCAGAAGATATTAAAGTCTCCAGGTTGCAGAAAGATTCCTGTCCTAGTCCAGAACAAAGATGATGTCATCGTCACAGCATCCAACTTCAGTTCTGAGAGGTAGTGCCCCACAATACACATTGCTTACCTGCTGACTTTTAACCCAATTATTCTCCAGACTTATCTAGATTTGTTTGTTTTGTAGAATATGTCCCATCTTCCAGATCTCTAACGTCACAGGAGAGAACATGGACCTACTGAAGATGTTCCTGAACCTGCTCTCCTCCAGAAGCTCGTTCAAAGACCACGAGCCTGCCGAGTTTCAGATAGATGACACCTATTCAGTACCAGTAAGAATTCTTTCTGTCTCTGTTTATATATTTATGTCTCCCCCTCTCAACAGTCTGGTCTTTTTTGGGGGAAGGGTGTAGGAACGGTAGTATCTGGGACCACGTTACGAGGGCTGATTCGACTCAATGACACTTTGCTTCTTGGACCGGACCCTTTGGGCGCTTTCCTTCCCATCACTGTCAAATCCATTCACCGCAAGAGGATGCCTGTGAAAGAGGTCCGTGGTGGACAGACGGCCTCTTTTGCTCTGAAAAAGGTATGTGGTGTAGGTTCCAGACTAATAAATGTAAACACACCTGCGCATAGGTGCGTTTCAGATACCGTGCAAACTCCGAATTGATTCCTCTTTTGCTAGGCGAAGCACTGCTACTTGGGTGCAGAGATATCACGCAACACATGAAATATAGTTTGGGGATTTCATGTGTTGCGTGATATCTCTGCGCCCAAGTGGCAGTGCTTCGCCTGTGCTTCCCCATAATATAGTCCCAAGTCAATATCTGCCTAGGAAATCGCCTAGTCTTAATCTGCATCGCTATTTGTACACATTGTGAATACGCAGGCCACAAGAAGTAATTAGGTGGGTTTTAAATTTTTTTTTTTATCACTTTTACTCGGGACATGCTAGCTGGCAACATAGGATTCCATTCATTATGCTAAGCTAAGCTAGCGGCGACCCTGCCAAACTAAAACAGTGCAGACAAAAATGCATTTGCCCACATATCTAAATGTAGGAAAGATATTGAATAAGCCCTATTTCTAAAAACGGTGGAGTATTCCTTTAAGATTTATGGGTATAAAAAAAAAGGAGTTGTTGGATTTTTACCATTATAGGGTGGTTGTGTACACACACTGCCAACACACATTTATGTTCAAACTTTGCATAATAGGTGTCCTTTAAAGCTCAATTTATACTTCTGGATCGAGTGTATGCCATAGCTATGTCATAGGCTTTGTGTTGGTCTGCCAGAACCCCTCCCTCAGGGGTACACACGCTCCCTCTGCACGTGTAACTGCACTTTGTCGTGGACAACAAAGCAGAAGGATAAATGAAAATCGACACGTAGGCCACGGTGTAGAGGCTACAGCACAGGTCCGACGCAGAAGTATAAATCAGCATTACAATTGATAATGACCAATGATAATTTTTTTTAATACTATTCATTACAAGAAAATTATGTTGAGCATATGTATTATTAATCACAAAAAATAATTACCGGGTAATTTTGAACTGGAAAAAAATAAGTCCAGTAAGACAGTCAGTGGCAAATGTTTTACTCACTCCTCCACTGAATCGTTTTAACGCTAATTCACAAGTTCAAGTTCAGTTTAAAAACGTTTTGTCAATCTTTTTGACTGACGTGTTAAAGACAACTTGTTCATAAGAGTCATTTGATCATGAACCTCATGTATCTTGCTGTTGATTACAGTATCCCCTCCTTATTTCCTTGTCATCTCTCTCTCCTTCAGATCAAGCGCTCCTCAATAAGGAAGGGCATGGTCATGGTGTCACCAAGATTAAACCCACAGGCATACTGGGAGTTTGAGGCCGAGATACTAGTTTTACATCACCCGACGACCATCTCACCAAGATATCAAGCCATGGGTGAGATGCATGCACTCTCACACTCTTGAATGCAAGTATGTGAGATTTTCCTCTTACCATTTTTCTCTCGTACTTGTCGCTCCCCGTCCCACAGTGCACTGCGGTAGCATAAGGCAGACAGCAACTATACTGTCTATGACCAGTGACTGCTTGCGCACAGGAGACAAAGCTACCGTACACTTCCGCTTCATTAAAACCCCGGAGTACCTGCACATAGACCAGAGGCTGGTCTTCAGAGAGGGAAGAACCAAAGCCGTGGGCACCATCACCAAGGTCAGCTTCATGGGGCATGAGATTGAGTGTGTAGGTTTAGATCTGAATACATGGAAGAGTTTCTGTATTTTTAAAGACACGGCTAGTAGATGAGGATAAAATGGAAGTTGGCATTATTATCGTTCAGAATGATTTTAGTGTTCATTTTTGAAAATTTGAATTCACTTTTTTTTCCCTCTTGTAGTTGCTCCTGTCAACAAACAATCAGCCGTCTAACTCCAAACCTCCGCAAATCAAGATGCAGTCAACAAAGAAAGCCCCGGCTAGAAGAGAGGATGGAGCGGCTCCACCCAATGAGGAGACTGCTAGCACAGGATCGCCAGCCGCTCAGCAAAACATACCACAACAGGTATTAACAGAATTTGTGTTATCATTCTCAGTTTATCTTCTTGCTGTGCTTCGTCTGATCTGTCCAGTCTAATAGCTTTCTATCACTTTTTCCCTTCACTACTTTTTTCCTTTTCCTTTTGATACTTCTATTTTTTTCACTTACATCATGCTCTTCTGTTGCTTTTCTTCTCCTGTTCTTCCATTTCATCCCTCCTTATTTCCATAAACTGCTCCGCTTTGCTTTCATTTACCTTGTTTCACACTTCTTACTGCTTCAGACAGAAATGGAGGAAGACCCTCAAAACAAAGAGAACAAGGTAAAACAAGGGAACCAAGTGACTCACTCATTTCTAAGACTGCTAATTATCCCCTCACAGGATGTACTGAAAGGACATTGCATGACGCATCTTTTTCCCAAATTATACTGTGGCATGGAAATGAGTGAGGCTTGTGACCACCTGATTTCGTATCGAGGTGTTGCTGGTATTTTTTGGGCGGGGGGCTGACAATGAATGACAACGAATATTTGGACAGCAATATTAACAAATATTTAGAATTTTGTTGAAATTTGAATTAAAGACATTTACCTTTTTTGTGGCAAAGGTTATACTTGTGAATCTTAACTCTGTGCAATATGCAATAAATAAGAGATGAAAATAAATATTCTGATTATTCAGTTATAGCTTCAATATTTTTTTAAATCTGAAAATCTCATCAATTGACACATTTCAGTTTTAAATGACACGTCTAGAATTCAAATCAACAAAATGCAATTTTTTTTGTTCTATAGAAGATGTAAAAGTTTGCTAATCAAATACTGATTATTACTAATGAACTACATTTACTTATTGTGTAATTATTTTGTGGATCAAATCTTTTTTCTCACACAAAAACAAATCTTTTGTGTGTATTATTACTATTATACATCCTATACTATTATATTACACCATTTTATATATTATACCAAGTATGTGAAAAACAAGTGGTGTGAAGTGTTACCAAAAATGTTAGTTCCCATATCAAGTGTTAAGTTTAGAAGTCAACAACTTCCTTTCTTTTCTTCTTGCAGCCAAAGTCTGGAGGCAGAAGACGAGGAGGTCAGCGGCACAAAGGCAAACCTCAAAACAACTCCACAGTGACCCTTGCTGGAGCGGTCGGGGGCTGCTAAACTCAGCCCTTTTCAAGAGTCCAGTACACCCTCCATGTTTTATTCATGCCTTTTACCTGCCCACATGGACCATACCACTTTGATGAAAAAGCTTCACAGAACCAACATGCACATTGTTTTGTGAATTTTAACTTATTATAAGACGTGCGTGTGTTCGTAGACTGTACATACCGTAGATATTGAGACTATAGGATGGGCATACTGCATGGTGGTTCTGTTTTGGCTGTAAATGTCAAATTAAGAAGGATAAACTTTAAGTCTGTTTCTTCTGCTGAACATGACATCATGTACTTGCTCAACGACTGTCATTCCTGTCACATTTTTAAGATAGTCCCATTCGAAATGAACACTTCATCATATGTAGCAAACTGTTTTAAAGGGACTATTATAACAGCCTTGTCACACAACCGCATTTAATTTGAATTTGCATTATTGTTATTGTGGACCATGATGATAAGAGATGCTTTTGGAAGGTGTTATGAGCTGAATTCAGCGGTGGCTTTAAGACACTGCAAAGTTTTTTGGCAGCTAGTTTAGTGTGAAATGCGAATTGGCAATTAAACGTACTTCAAAATCTTGACAACAATCATTGCTAATTATTACCTCATGCTTCAGTCTATTCACAGTTTCCCAAATCCTTGGTCACCCTAGTGTTATCAGACCTAAAAGACTTTTCTCAGGTTCTGGGAGCATATTAAAATTGTCAAACAAAATTTTCAGATTTCCTAGCGAAATATACGCAGAGTAAGGGATGAAGAACGGAATGTAGATCTTAAAGTTTCAAAGATTTTTTTTTTTAATAGTTCATCATGGGGAAACGGTGCCAGTTGTTCTTGGATAATAAAAAAAAATTAAAAAAGTTTTTTTCCGGTTGTGATTGACTTGCTGTAAATCCTTTCATACTGCTATACTGTTTACGGAGCTTTAGTATTCACTCTCTTGAGGAGGCAATATGACACCTGGACCATTTTACATGTTGTGAAACTTTCCACAACCAATATACAAATAAACTGATGTTGACAATTGAAGTGTGATTTTTCTCTCAAGAGTTTGCCCAGGGGTCTTCAACCTTTGTCAGACCAAAGACCCCTTTGTGAAATTAAAGCTGTAGCAGGGACCCCTCATATTTATCATTGTGTAGCATTTTAAATTAAAATATTTTAATTTTACAAAATACATTTTGAAGCAAAGTAAATTTCAATTTAATGCTGACAGTTGAGCAAAATGTTTCCATTTTCTAAATGCATTACATTTAATCACATGTTGGTGAAATGACACTTCTATCTGATGACGTATGCTGATCATTTAGTGCGCTTAAACCCTGTCTCTTTTTACAATCGACTGCAAGCTCATGTTTAGATCTGCCTCCACCCAATCAAACAACCAACAGATTGAACCAAGTCCCTGCCCTGCATTTTTGCTGTTCAATAATACATTTCACTTGGTTGTGTAACAGAAAATAAATGACTGAAAACCATTAAAGCAAGTAGATGTTGCACAAAAGACAAAAAAGCATTCTTACAGATATAGATTTTTATTTACGTATACATCAGTGATCGTGGATATGATCTAAAGCCCTGCGAGGTGGTCATGCTAAATCATTACAGACTAGCTTTTGGTTCAAAACAGCAATTTTTATCAGTTAGAAGAACTACAAAATGGACCCTTTTAATTTAACTAACAGTAAAATATAACTGACAGATTCAGAGTGGTCCATTATGACTTGATCTAGACTAATTCAGCACTAGACTTCATCAGTTTTACATAAAAATAAAAAAAAAACGTACACCTTCATTCTTCATACTTTACATGGTTTTGAAGAAATACCAAGATATTTAATACAAGGTGGATTCATTGTCACACAACAATGAATCAGTGATGTCCTTCATGGCCCAATAAAGGGCGACTCATTTAAATGTATAGTGCTGAAGTCTGAACGACACGAGAGAGAGAGAGAGAGAGAGAGAGAGAGAGAGAGAGAGAGAGAGAGAGAGAATGACTACAGTAAATGAGTCTCCATCACCTGCCATCATTATTTTTCTGTAGATGTCATTTTTAATGTCACAGATGTGGGGCGGAAACCCGTTATTTCACAAACCATCTTGATTTGACAATCCACCGAAGATCGTTTGACATGGCGAAGTGCAATTATGAAAATGTGTTTAACTAAATGTGGTTTAATTTCTGTTTGTACATTCCCGATATACACAAATCTGAAATGTGATCATTCAGACAGTGATTTAGCTCTTTACAACAATTCTTCAGCAGCCAACATTCATGAGTCATGATCGCTGTCATTGTGCCCCAAATGGTGCAATTTTTATTTTGCTTGCAGGCAGACCACACCGGCCCTTTCTGTAGTTTGATTATGTGTGTGGCAAAGGACCCCTCCTTTGTACAGACAGACTCTTATAAGTCACAAAAAGTGAAACTATTGTGCCAAGACACAAACACTCATGGGTTTTTGTGCCATGTGACAAAACTGTACATGAAATGAGCATGTGATCCCTGTTTTTCTGCAGATGGAGAGTGACTTGGCCTATGTGTGCAGCTCACAGGATGTGTGTGATGCTTTAGCCGTCGATGTCCCAGCTGAAGAGGTGGTGTTTCACCAACATGTCCTGAACTCCTTCCTTCAGAGGCCTCTGCTCCTTCTCCTGAAAAAAAGAGTGGGGTAAAGTGAGCCATCCGGTAATGTGTCTTGACAACTGCGCTGCACTGATTGAACAGCTCTCTGTTGTCTTGATGGCGGAATTCATTTATATAAATGGGTGTGCTCAGTATTCCCGCTGATTTTCACTAGCAACTAGCTATAATTAAAGATGGCACTCTCTATCAGAGCTTGAAAGCTCAAGTCAAGACAAGAACAACTAAAGTACAGAGAGCAGAATTTCCTCTACGAGCTAACAGCGCTAATGGCCTCGTGATTTAAGTGAATGTGGTATCACTGTGGAAATCTGAACTACAGGTAATGCCTCTCAATGCGATTACAGACAACAGCAAAGACCACAATCCAGACTGAAGAGAGAATTTTCACAAGCATTTATACTTCATAAAACACAATATCATCAAGTGCAATACCGGTAAATTCCTACACTGAAGGTAACAGCAGCTAGTCACTGGAAGTCTGTCAGAACACCAGGACAATCCACCCTTAAAGCCTGTTCACACAAAGCTAAACATCTGCAGAAAACATTTTGAATCCTCAAATATCTCAAATGTTTTTTCAATTGTTCAGATGCAAAAATAATGAAAACTCATTGGATGAATCTATTTATGTTATTATAATGTTATACACTTCCGGTCAAAATTTTGGGACCAGTAAGAAATTATTTTTTTAAAGAAATTAATACTTTTTTTCAACAAGGATACATTCAATTGATCAAAACTGACAGTAAATACATTTATAATGTTATAAACGCTTTCCATTTCAAATCAATTCATCACAGAACCCTGAGGAAAATATATCAGGGTTTTCACAAAAATATTAAATCAGCACACTAAATCAGAAAAATATTACAACCTGGATAATAAGACAGTGTTTCTCGAGCATAAAATCATCATATTAAGAGTGATTTCTGAAGGATCATGTGACGCTGAAGTAGCATCACAGGAATAAATGACATTATAAAATAGACTTCTCTCAAAAAAACAAACTAGTTAAAATTTATTAAATAAATGAGCATTAGATTCATTGTGAATAGTTCTGGTGCTAAATGTTTGCATATGCTGCATATGACTTGGTGTGAGCAGGCCTTTATCTTTACAAGCACACGTCTGAACCCAAACTTAGAGGATAGTATTTGTTTTAGAGTTTAATTAGCATTCAACACAAAAGCTGCTAAACTGGTTTTTAGAGGCTAAGTATGTGGAGTCACTATGTTAACAGCAGTGAACAGGAGAGCGGGACACACCAAGCGCTACAGCTACTAAGCTACTACTACCACCACTTGCTTCGGCAGCTAGTTAACAGCATTACCTAGAGGTCCCAACTAAAGAGGTGATGTTGGACCAAGACATCCACCACTTCTGATTTGAGAACGGGAGACTTCTGGAACGGCAGACAAACACGTAAACACGTTACCCTGTGTGTCTTTGTGTGTGTGTGAGGACATGCGAGACACTGAGCGAATGTGAGTGAAGGAAGTGTTGATCTCGCACCTCTTTTTTGGTAGGCAGCTCGCAGTCTTGGGAGAGACTGAAGGCAAATTTTGAGAGAACTCTGAAAGCAGCACATACAAACTCGTGTCAGTAATACACTCAAAATAAACCAAAACAAAAGTTATGACCATCATTTCTAGACACACTTCTTGACCAATTAATTTCTATGACTCTTCCAGTTAGATTTCGAGATCATTCGGAAAAGAATCACTGACCAATTTGTGAAGTGGCTCGAAAGATTTGCTCAAATTAAATTAATTACTATGACTTAGACGGAAATATATTGTTTAATAAAAACAACAATAATATTTCAGAAAAATTTTGAGTAACAAGTTAATTTTTAAATTGTATTCTACGTCAAGTCTTGAACATTTAATTTCTAATTTAAAAATGTTATGTTTCTGTTTCCCTTTTGTTCTGAATAGTTTGTAACCTAAATTGCAGCCCATCAGCAGAGAATCCGTCTTACCGGAGTTCACACTTTATCTGAACCCAGCCAGGACTGCGCAGGAAAGACCAGGGATGGTACCATTTCTCCACAGCACTCATACTGGAACACAACACCTCCAGCCACAGGTGCAGCACCTGCTCACTGACACAACACACACACACACACAGATAATGAGAGTGTATTATTTCACTCAAATACACAGTATGTGTCCTCCTGCCATAATATGAGGGACAAAGGCTGAACCCTCTTTTTCCTTCATTTCCTTCATTTAATAGTTTTTTTTGTGCGTTAATTGTGATATACTTATGTATAATATAGAAATTTTTTCCCCCCTTTTTTTAATCTATATGTTTGTATATGTCTATTGCTTTGGCAATATTGTGCTATTTCACATTCATGCCAATAAAACTCATTAGAATTTCATTCAATTGTATATGCCCATACGCTTGCATTATGGGGAAAGAAAAGAGATAGCATAACAGCAGGGTGACTTACTTTAAGCCCACACAGATGAGCGAGCGAAACTTGACGTCCATCTGAGCGTGTGCAGTGTCATGACTCATGTTGACAGACTGCACTGCCTAAGATGACAGACAGAGAGCGCTCAATGCACAAGCAAATAAGCACAACTCAACTGCTGATCACCGATAATATTTCTATTGTAAAACTCACCCTGTACAGTAGCTCTTCAGGCGTGAGCACCTTCCCATCTTCATCTAACCTAAAGAGACAAGGATCCGACATCAACAAATTACCGTCATGAGGATTTACAGACGGATAGATCTTCTGTTATTATATGTCTCACCTGTAGGTCTTGCACAGCACCAGTCTGGAGTAGACCGAGTTGAAATCTCTCTCCACTTCTCTGCTGGCTGCCTGTGATCAACACACACACACACACACACACACAACCACAACTCTTTCACTCATTACTGGCATATATGCATCTACACTGTATATTTATACAGGAAACACAACCTGCTACAAAAGCACTATAAAAAGGAGATAGTAAGACAACATTTCTCTCACGAAAGTGTCATGTAATGTACCTCCTCAATGAAGAGCCATGGGTGACAGGGTCCCCCGAGTATGGATGGCTTCTTCAGACCGTGCTGAAAGATGGCCTTGAGAGCAGGACACAACGAGCCTCTGACCAAGTCATTGACTGCCTCCGTTACGGTGTCATCTCCAGCCAGAGAATACTGAACAACAACACAGATGTGCATGAGAAAATAAACCGCTTAAATGACCTATAATCTGGAGCGAAGACATTCTTTATTAATAATCACCTCTTTACTTCGTTCATCCAAGACTTCAACAAATTTAGCAGGAAACCAGCCTAAAAAGACAAAATGGTTGTAGGATATATTAATTGACTTCTAAGTGTAGTTGGGAGCATTTCAGAAAATCAGATATAATGCTTATTGTAAGCTCATCTCAGCTCACCTCTCAGGCCGTTCAGTTCTCCCACCCAGCAGTGCTCATCTTTCTGTGAGATGATCTAAGAAGAATAAACACAGAAATACAGGTAAGGTTCAAAGTAAGGCATTGATTGACATGTTTCAATGACAGAAACAGCAGTTGCTTACTGTGATGATGTCATTCTTCCGAAAGCCCAGTTCATCATCGTCGTGCCGTTCAAAGTCCAGTAAGGCCTTGGCTCGTCTCCGACGATTCTGAGACACGACCAGGAAGTTCTCGTGATCCCTTTGATGACTCTCCATAGAATAATCTGGAGTCAAATCCTAGAGAGAGACAGAGAGAGAGGGTCACACAAAAAAATTTACAAAACAAATGTAAAAAAATAAATAATTGTATGGGCCATAATTAAAAACAATAATTACAATACTGTAAATATACAATCTCTATCATTAGTATAATTATTAACCTCTTAAACTCTGCAGACCCTGTACAGGGTCCGGAATGACATCAAACGTTGACATTTTAAATGTCTGGAGGAGCTCTGACCTCCATTTCTGAATGAGTCTACTTTCTGAAGACATGTATCACTTTGGCATTTGTTTTACACAAAGTAACTTATTTACACTAAATTACTCTGGGACCATTTAGTCATTTTATCATGTCATTTTATCACACACCTTTGTGTCATTTTACAGGAAACCCTTTTAAGTTACATAAAACACTGCTAAAAGTGATAACCGTTTAAGTATATGTTGTCTAAACTGTAATAAACCTCCCCCCAAAAAGAGGCGCTTTTTGATTTTTGAAAGTGTATAACTCAATTATATTACGTAATGGCATTACATGCAACTAGTTACTCCCCAACACTGCATTTTTTTTTTATGGAGGCAGGTGTTCAGGAAAACTACCTAATGTGCAAGTTATACAGACATTTCAGTTTTTACAAAAGCCTGTATCCCAATCCCAATTTCAAAGCTATCTTAGGCTGGGCTGTGTAGTTGTAACCTCCTCTTAGCTCTGGTCTCTGTTTCAGTCTTTGTTTGCACTTTAAATATTGATTATGGTTGCATTTATTGTTTGCACTTAAGACTAAGAGTTATTTATTTTTGACATTTATACTGTTCTTATTTCTATGTTCAATTTGTGGAATGAACTGAATTAGGAGGCCACACACAGCCTCAGTCAGAAGTTCTGGAGGCTCATAATTCATATACAGTATGATCTGAAGAGACTTGTGTGATCATACCGTGAAACCGTGTGTCTCGTCTCGTGAGGGAAGTGTCTCGTCACACCCCTATGACTTAATGATTATAATTGATTCAAAACTCAAGATTCTTCATGACTCACAGTGGTCTGTTTACAGGGAATGCAAGTGTGCTGCTAATTTCTTTGCATAGGCCTAATTTATGCAATTCAACAAAACAACTCAGTGAGTCATCCTGTCAGCTCAGTGCAACGATACATGAGTCACAGTGTTGCTGTTTCTGTGCCAATGTTCTGTGTCTAATTAAATTCTTCCTGGCAGATTCATAAATGTGATTCATTTGATTGAGAGGCTCTTACAGTGCTGCAGTTGCGGGGGTCCAGGCAGTGAAAGTGCTCTGCGGTGTGACTGATGGCTTCTCTCAGCGCTGCCACCAGCTCCGTCTGTTTAATGTTTTTGGCCTTCAGCGCCTCCACCTCATCCTCACCCCAGAGCAGCAAGCTCAGGGTGGATTTCCTGTGTAGGCTCTGTCTGCGGACCACCTGCACAATGATACACAACTACGAGTGAGCCTTCGATCACATTCTGTATATTGTTATAGGGGTGTGTCAAAATGTGTGCATCACAGATGATGGTTTTCACAATCTCACCTTGTTGAGGTTGGTGTGGAGAGAATGGGGGCTGTTGGAGTTTAGCTGGGCCTGCTCTGCCAGGATGTAGGCCAAATGCTTGTGCCTGTGAGCATCTAGGTTATCCTGAGACAGAGATCCTGCCAGACGCACAGCCTCTCCCAGCACTATGGCCCCATCCTCTAGTTGACTGGGCAGATCTGACAGCGTGTTGAAGATAGACGCCGAGTTCTCAGACAATACCAGCTCTTCCTCCTTTAAAACAATTATTACTGATTGTGTGCCAAATCAAACACTTAACATTGCCTTTTTAACATATGAAGGCTTAAAAAAAATGTTTTTTTTTTATTAACTATGTCAAAGTCACACAATAAAGTAAAACAACTAAAGACATGGGCTACCTTGATCTTCAGCATACCCAGTGTAACCTGGAAAAGCACCACTGAGCCCTCGTAGAAGAGCAGGTCCCAGATTCGCAGCAGGATGCGTATGTCCACCACACTGGCAAAGGCAGTGAGGAACCAGTGCAGCGTGATTAAAGAAAGTTCTGAGAGGAAAAAATTGCATTAGGCTTTTTTTCCAGCACATATTTTGGAGGAATAAATCTTTGGAACTCTGCTAAAATAACAATAAAAAAAAAAACAGCAACATTTATTAAATACTTTCTGCAAAAGTAAATCAGGGTATCTGCAGACGAATAAAAAGAATACCATATGTCCCTACAGAACTAATAAAATCTCAAAATAAATTATAAATTCTGTATCTCGGATTCTTTTACTTAATTAAGCTGTTACACATTCAATTGCAAAACTGCTCAAGACTAGTTTTATTTAATATACACATTTGTATTGAAAACGGTTTAAGTACTAATATATCAATACATACAAATTACAGGTTGACTGATATTGCTAATACAACAACACAACGTTTATTGTGCCGATGCTCATAAAAATCTATATATTGAATGTGTTAAATAATGTTCTTAGACTTTTGTTCCTGTGAGGGGGAACCAAAAGGAGAAGCCATAAGAGTTTATGTTGAATAAAATGCCAAATACACAATATATGTAACCGGACTACAAAACATATCCACAAACTAAGATTCTATAGATAATGTGGGACTTTTAATTATAAACAAGCCCAAAATACACAGGCTCATTCAAAAAGTGATAATTATGCACTTCTATAACCTTCTACAGCATAAAAAAAACTAAAACAAAGTAAACATTGTCATAATTCATCAACAATAGGTCATAAGCAATCACTTGGGATAAAATGCACAGAATTCATAAATTGCGAACCGCTGAAACTATTAGCCTGTAGAATGTACAGCTCTCACATAATTACATTTCAATAATCGCCTTTTGAAGTTTAATAATCAAATGCCGTATTGCAAATTTCAAATTTAAGACCTCTTAAAGGTGCAGTAAGTAATTTCTGAGAAACGCTGATGAAAATTGAAATCAACACCCAAAACAGTTTTGTGAATATTCGCTAGATGCCTGCTCTCTCTCTGTGTGTGTGTGTGTGTGTGTGTGCTGGAAAAATTTAATTCTGTTGTGTTTGTCCAAGCTGTGTAAATAGGAGGAAAAAAAAATCAAAGTATAGCCAATCAGCAGCAATACTTGATGGATTAGTGGGTCCTTGCGGATACCAAAGTTTCTTTGTTTCTCCTGTGTGTTCGTTATTTTGAGGGCAGAGCAATGAAGGGATGTTTCTTTGTTTGGGTATCGATTTCAAATATCAAGTGTTTCTCAGAAATCTGCACCTATAAAATGCTAATTAACACTATTGTTATACCAATGAAGATATTTAAGATTTATGACCTTAAATTTGACCAAACTTAATTTAAGACTTTTAAAGGACCCTGTAAATGTGAGGCTGTGTGTCTCACCAATGTCATGCTCCTGTAGCAGCTGGTCCAGACGAGGCAGATACTGCACTATGAGCTGTCTGAGCACACGCTGGTCGGTTTGAACTCCCAACAGAGTAGAGGAGAAGTATGAGGGAGGCAATATGTCCTCTATCAGAGCACACATCATCCACAGAGCATCTTCCTCCTCCAGAAACAACAGCAGGCAGGACACCACCTGCATCAAAGACAAAACACACATGCCACAGAGTCTTGACACCCGATGACCCAAACATTAGGCAGCAGAGAGATAGAGTCTGTGTTAAGGTTGCTCCTTACCATGCCTGTGCCCTGACAGTAGCCGATGTCGGGATACAGCCACGCAAGCCCTTTCAGGACCCGCCTGAGCTTGGGCACCCCCACACTCGTCAAAGTGCTGAAACATGCATTAGTGGGCATCGTCCGCAAAAGATCCTTTTCAATCTGCAGCAAAGAGAGAACCTTAATAAAGGTAGTGTTGAAAGATGGTAAAAAATTAATCAAACAAATCATGAATAAAATGCATATTGATGTTAGCTTAGACAAACCCCAAATGAAGATAATTAATTATGTTTTTAAACACATCTTATTTGAGATATTTGGATATCTTTTACATATAATTTTTGTGAATTCAGTGAATTTAAATAACAGGGCAATGTAAGCCTACTAACATTTTTTATTAAGCATGTTTCATTATTTAGCAAGCTGAAAGAAAACAGAACGTTTTCCAATAAGCTTTTAACATAACTGCTAATATTACAGTCTCCTGTTTTTGTCATGTGTATGGTTCAGCTAAATAAATAAATAATTGCACTGTTTTCTTTTAGACCTGCTGTACAGAAGAAACAAACTTTGTTTTCATAATTGAATAATTTTCGTGTTATCACTGTAAAGCTGATTTGAAACAATCTGTATAAAGCTCTATATAAATAAACGTGACTTGACTTGAAATGTAAATGACTTACACTACCATTCAAAACTTTGGGGTCTGTATGATTTTTTTTATGTTACTATAGTCTCTTATGCTCAACAAAGCTGCATTTATTTGATCAAAACAGCAATATTGTGAACTATTATTACTGTTGTAATATATTTCAAATTGTCATTTATTCCTGTGATGTCAAAGCTGAATTTTCAGCATCTTTACTCCAGTCTTCAGTGTCACATGATCTTTCAGAAATCATTTTGATATGATGATTTGCTGCTCAGGAAACAACAATGTTGAAAACAATGTTGTGCCACTTAATAGTTTTGTTGAAACCGTGATACTTTTTTGGAGGATTCTTTGATAAATAGAAAGTTCAAAAGAACAACATTTATTTGAAATAGAAATAAATACTTCAATCTGAGATTTGTGGCAGAGATGACATATACCTGCTTGGCTGCTGTAGTGTCTTCATCAGAGCTGTTTTTGATGATTTCTCTGTAGGTAATTTCTGATGATCTCTTTTTCTGCAGGGCCCCGATAAACGCATCCACAACTGAGGAAATGCATAAAAGAGCCAATGGAGTACGAGACAGATAAACACACAAAGATTCAGCAGAAATGCGGCTGGAAGATCATAGAGTCGAGACGCACAGCTGTTCTCATGGGAATCTCTAAAAATAGCAAAACAGCATCAACAAGATATTACCAAGACATCATGTTATATTTCAGTGAGATTAAGAATCCCTCAAGCATGAACATGGTTGCCATGGGAACATTACATCAGCAGATTAGCCGCCTGATGGTGTGTAACAATACAAAGAGAGCTTTAAATGTGTTGTGAGGTCCAAAAAGCACATTCAGAAGTCGATGAACAGGCACTCAGTGCTGACCTGTGGTCTCATGCTGTGCGGTATGCCCCCCAGCACAAGGGACCGAAGGCGGTCTGAGTGGGCCAGTGTGGGGGAGATCTTGTCCCATGTCAGGTCTCCGACAGTGTTATTGTGGGTGAACTCCAGATGGGCTTGCCAGCGGAGTCTTTGCTGAGGGTCTTCTCTCTGAGGGGCTCCCTCACCACGCAGCCATTTTCGTGTCTCAACCCCATCTGAAACAGAAAAAAAAAACAGGTTCAAACTCGTTAAAGAGGAGAAAACACAGTACCAGATGAAACTTCATCTTTAACAGGGCTCGACATTGAGCATTTCCCATTACGGTACATTACTCATCTTTTTAAATCTCATCACCTACTTTTCTAAATCACCTGTCCCAAAAAAAACATTTCTACAACAAAGTTTTAACATTAAATTGTATTACAATTTAAAATAACTATTTATATTTGAAAATATTTTCAAATGTCATTTATTCCTGTGATGGCAAAGCTGAATTTTCAGTATCATTACTCCAGTCTTCAGTGTCACATGATCATTCAGAAATCACTCTAATATGATGATTTGCTGCTCAAGAAACATTTATTATTATTATCAATGTTGAAAACAGTTGTGCTGATTAATATTTTTGTGAATACCATGATAAACATTTTATAGGAATCTTTGATTAAAAGGTTTGAAATATAAATCTTTTGTAACATACATTTTTTCCCCAACATCATGCATCATTTGCGGAGTAAAAGTAATAATTTCTTTAAAAAAACAACAACAAAAAAAACACTTACTGTCCCCAAACTTAGTGCATAAACGTAAGACAATTATAAGTGTTATGGTTGAGCCCTATTTCACTTTTTATTAGTGCTGATATTCCCACACCAACCTTCACTATCAATCCGGAACCCAAATTCATCATACTGCAGTTCTGCTTCCATACTGGGGTCTTTCTGCAATAATCAGAACAATGTCTGTGAGAAATGAACTCCCATGACAATGAAGATGTTACAACAATACTTAGAGTATCAATGCATTATTATAAAAACATATGCCCTCTAAGAAAAAAAAGAAAAGAAATGTAAGTAAACTACCTGATAGTACTTGGCCAAGATATCCTGGGGCCACATGCTGGGTGTGAGGGCCGAAAAAGGCCCCCCCGGGGCTGGAGTGTAATTACCTGCTAAACAGAAAACTTTATGAGGGGGATTTAACTGGTTTGACAATACACAATTACAACCATGCTTGCATTTTATTTTGTTTATTCATTCTGTAAGCTTACTTGACATGGTGCTTTTTCAGTGCCTGAAGAGAAGAGTCCGACTAGAGCAGGTCAGTTTGAGGTTCACAGGGCCTAGATAAGGGAGACCAACACATACCAAATGTGTAAATACATTCCCATAAGACATAGTGAAGCCATTAACACACATAGAGAGCGTCATTACTATAAATGCAATTCACAGCCTCTGGAAATAAATCACCTAAAAATATGTGCTTAAAGGAGCCAACAAAGCAGAATATCATATAACATCAATTTAGAGCAATTCAATAAGGAAAAAAAGGAGTATGCTATGAGGAAGTGAAGTGTCTAAAGCTTGTTTTAAAGCTAAACTTGAGCTGCAGGAATCTTAATACTGTCCTTCTTCATGCTCCACTTCTCCAAATCAACATATACATACAGGACGGAGAGCTAAATCTTCAGCAGCACAGCATGTTCAGATAAAGTAATCATGCCAGTGAGAAGCCCATAGACAACACACCTTACACAACTTCTCTCTCAGTAACACTTTAAAAGGCTCGAGCTTGTTACAGCAAGATGGATTCTGAATGGATTTCTGTCAAATCTTTTATTGTTCATCAGCTGGATAAAATCACTCTGAAAGTGTTTCCAACAATATCGTTTCTCTATGCCGTTATCATTAGCTGTGGTGTGAACTCTGCAATTATTTAATATTGAGAATGATCTATATCTGTATCATTATCTTAGTTATCATTCTTGGTGTGAACAGGCCTTAAGAATGGTCAGGTCAAAGAGCATGTATATATTTATACATTACATGATCCAGAATCTGGACTTACCCAAAAAGTGCTTAAATCAACCAGACAGTTGACAGTAGCCACTGACTTCCATAATATGGGAAAAAATACTATGGAAGTCAGTGGCTACAATTAACTGTTTAGTTAGCCTCATTCTTCAAAAAATATATTCCTATGTGTTCAACAGAAGAAAGAAACTCATACAGGTTTGGAAGAACTTGAGGGTGAGTAAATGATGACAGAATTTTCATTTTTAGGTGAACTATCCCTTTAATGATCCTGTGCCGGACCAGCGTATACCTGAGAAAGGCAGTGAGAATATACAGATGCTAAAGACCTGGTGCTCATGTGGTTTGAGGTAGTGATAGTAGCTTCTTGATGGGATGCTGTTACCATACTTTCAGAGGGGAATTACTTTGAAGTATTACTGTATGTATTAGTGATGGGAATTACCCCAATATCCGCTACTATTATTATATTATATTACATTATATTATATTTGGGAATCACCCCAAAGGTACTGTAGTATTGCATTATAGTGTTTTAGTATTATATTATATTATATATTGACAACTGGTGCTGCAGTATTGTATTATATTAACAACTGGAGCTTGTTCGAATTGTCTGAGGTGAAGTCAGATTAGCAGGTTGTATTCGTATTGAGAATTTCCACGACACTAGCATAAGGCAGGCATTGTTTCTCCACTAAACTCATAACAAACCCATTAAGGAAATTTAAGATAGAGGGGATGTGGAATTACAGGCTCACCCACATCAAAAGAAACGACAGCAAAACTTATTCTCAGCTAAGAAATGTGATGGTTTATGGCTGCTGAACCAGCCAGGGTTTTTAGTTGGTATGCAGATGTACCATTCAATTTCCTCATTTGTTTAAAATAAATGACTTCCTTGTTGACTGAAAGCCATTCCCTTTGGGAATAGAGTGAAGGACTGATCTATAAATGCAACAGAGCTTATCTTCCTGCTCTGCCTATGTGTGTGTGTGTGTTCAGCGTGACGTAAGAAAGAGAGTAATGGAAATACTTGATGCTATCTGGATATGCATAACAAGTACAGGACCTCCTGGAAGCTCAATTTCTCTGATGCAGGGCTCCAGACTAACATTTGAGAGCAGTCCACTAAGTTCTACCTAGATAGTGGCAGGATCACCTGATTTTGGTGCAAAGTAAAAAAATAAAATAATGTCCTATTGTTTTGCATTAATAAGTGCAGTTACCAATAATATAAGGCAGCAGCTATTTGATGCTATTTTCTATTTAGTGTAAATAGCATATAGATTTTTTACACTCAGTGAAAATAACATTTTCTTACCGATAGATGATATTTACACTAACCATATCCAAAATAAAGGCTTTTATTATTATTAAACATTTCATTAGGCACTTTATTTCCACATTTAGAACATTTTCTTTTATTGAAAGTAAACACATTTCTGGTGTTATTTGTGATGAAAAAAGAGATAAGAACAAACTCTGCCCAAGGCGGATTTGAACCCAGTCAATCGCGTCAAAACCAAGACGCTTAAGCCATACGCTTTCCTGAGAGCTCCAATGAGGATGTTGAACTCTGAGCGCTTTTTTTAATCTTGTTTGGCCCAACCAGGCATTGGTAGGCGGAGCTAGTGCGAATAGCACTTGCCAACAAGGCACGCTATTTGCACTTACTCTGAATAGACACTACGATAATATTAAGTTTGTTTATTGGAAATGTAACAGTGAACTGTAACTGTGAACTGTAAAATGTTAAAATTCTACTCTTAATTAAATGTACCATTGTTCTTCTATAGTATCATATTGAACTGACAGACAGCTTCAGTGATTATAAAAGGAGCGCACTTTACTAGTTTTCTTTGTAATTAAGTCACAATTTGAAGAAAAGTTTTTGATTTTCATAAAACTTTGTGACTTCCTACTTTCTTCCCATATATTACGGAGTGGAAATGGCTAATAAGTCAATAAGTGTTCGTCTGCCGCCATCGACTGGTTATAGTGGCAATTTCATGTTTTTTTTTTTTTTAATAAAAGTCCTTGTCTGCCGCAAAGTTTTCTTTAAACTTAGTTTTACAAATCAACACATTAAAAATAACATTAAAATGTAGAGGTTTGAAGTGCTGGAAAAAGTGTGAAGCACTTTTTTTTCTTATTGAATTGCTCTAAATTGATATGATATTCTGCTTTGTTGGCTCCTTTAAGCACATATTTTAAGTCACTCTCAAAAAGTTGTACAAACCCTGACTGAGATGAATAATGTAAAACAATATGATGGTTAAAGATAGTGTTACTACTTTACATCAGGTGATTTGTGGACTGAAACGCCTTCTATAGCCTAACTTTGTTCATTCATTTAATATTTCTCCTTGTTTCCATGTCAGCCCTGTTTGATCTGATATGTGTGGGTTTTTTTTTTTAATTCTGTGCGAATTGTAATTCTTCCCACTAGATCTCGCTTTTATTAATTTTGCAGTGAATTTCTCAATGGATCTCCCAGCACTGTGTAGAAATGTTGTTGTGTGGTCGGGATCGTCCCACGAGTAAACCTGTTGAGCTTGCCTTGCATTGATAATAAATGGCCCGAGTAGCTTGGTTTCTCATGTGTTATAGAAATGGTAGCTCTTATCAGTTGGGCAACGTGGTGGTGGCACCAGTGGATAAAAGTTTGCAAAAGAGAGAGAGTGGCAGGTATTATAACTTGGCATAAAGGACAATAACTGAGCCTTACAGTCACACCAACATCCTGTGGTGTATTGATTTATGTGGCCCTGCATGCACGTTGCAAAATATAGCCCTAAAAAGGGCTCAGATAATAAGGATGATTGATTACCTTCATCCTTTTTTTGCCTTGCAAACCTGAACATTTGGTTTTCTGTGATTCTGTGTGGTTCACAACTGTTTGGACTCCAAGGCCCCCTACTGCCAAAAGCAATGCCTCAAATGTTTCCAGTTGTTCATGATGTACTGGATAAGAATTAAGGATAAGGATATTTTTTAAAATATTTTTAACTTACAATTCTGACCCAACAAAAAATTTGAGCTTTGAAGTCCCCTGGTTGAGAGCAATTGTTCTACATTGTAACAAAAATAACTTTATAAAAATGGCTAACATTTATGAGGTTTTGCAGACCCTGTAACCGTTTTTTTCTGAAGTGAACTGCAAAAAAGCCTTGTGACCGTGACTGATGAAATCATCAGTAAGAAATCATCAATAAAGTTTTGGATCATTCTTTTCAAGCAAATAAATGTTTAGAAATGTATGGCATACATTATATCTGTAATGTATGTCCAGCTTGCTGTGAAGTTTCTTTTTGTAAATAAATAAACAAATACAATTAGTGAAGAATTTTGTGGAAAAGTTCTCAAAGTTCCATTAGTATCCATTTACAAACCCAAGATCAAGATTATTTATATAGCACCTTAAAGGAACATGAATGCTTGCTGACCAAAGTGCTGCACAACAGACATAAAATATCATAACATAAAATATCATCATACTATAAAAGTTAAATACTAAAATATATATCTTATATAAGAAACAGATCTGGAAATATCAAAATTAATATAAAACACCCCCATGCAAATACAACCTAAGTAAAACTAAAGGTGTTATTGGATTAAAGCCCAATTTATACTTCTGCGTTGAGTGTATGCCGTAGCTACGCCGTAGGCTGTGTGATGCGCGTGTACCCTACGACGTACCCTGACGTGCACCTCTCCAAAAATGTAACAATGCGTCAATTCTACACGGACCGCAAGCGCTATGATTGGTCTGCCAGAACCCCTCCCTCAGGTCAATAAATCTGCTATAGCAGTCTGTGTTTCCAGAAATGGGATGATAGTTTCATTCTTACAGCTGCTCTATAACACAATATTTAGTGGTGCAGAGATTCTTTATGTTAGTGAATAAATACATAGATCCGCTGTGTATAGTTTATTTATTTTCTCATTAAAACCAAAGATGTTAATCAGTGATTGTATATCAAGAACAGGGACATATTATGGTGCATTTCGTTTTGTGATTTCAAAGGAATGAATAGTCTCCACAACAGCAATCGATTGAAGCGCTATAGCCTGTGCACGAGCTACTGATACTGATACTGAAAACAGCGCCATGAGCTCCACATGATTTCACAAACGCATTCCAGCGCCAGATTGCCTCTTATGTAACTCTAATAACCAACTAGAGATGCTTAATTTGTATTACATACAACAACTCAAGCTGCAAGAAAAGCCGCTGACGCCATGACGGCTGCTGATACTCCGACAATGTAAACAAGCCGCTTCTGCTTCGGCCTTTGCCTTAAACTGTGGGTAGAGGATACGGCGTAGGTCCGATACAGAAGTATAAATTAGCCTTAAGCATAAGCCAGAGAAAAAATAATATGTTTTAAGAGATTATTTAAATGTGGATAGCGTAGGGGATGATCTAATGGGAAAAGGTAAGGAATTCTAGAGCTTTGGACCAAGAACTGAGAAATCCCTGTCGCCTTTGGATTTAAGGCGCGATTTTGAAGCGGTCAAAAACAGCTGGATGGACGATCTGAGTGTTCTCTCAGGAGACAAGGAATGGAGAAGATCTGAAATATAGATAGGGGCAAGACCATGAAGTGCGTTGAATACAAATACTAAAACTTTAAAATCAACTCTAAATCTGAACATGTAACCAGTGAAGTGACGCTTACACCGTTGTGATATGTCCCTGTCAAAAAAACAAGCCACGGCATACACGAGAGTGAGGACTGATTGATTCCGGAGCATTACAATAGCCCAGCCTGGTTGAGATTAATGCATGGATACAAGTCTCGTTTTAGCTTGCGAATTCCCTAAGCTGCAGAAAAAAGAATCTAACAACAGAGTTGATTTGTTTATCAAATTTTAACTCGGGATCATGGGTAATTCACAGATTCTTTACTTTATCACAAATGGTTATCTGAACCCAAATGAATACAGATTCATGTACAACAGACCAGTGTGTCTGAGCCTCATTAGAGGACAGTCAGGAAATCATTACAGACTGCCGTTGATCAGCTGCTAACAAACACTAAACAAACACTTGCTAACAATGACACTCCTCATCACGCTGTGAACACCATCGATAGTATCATCCCTATGGCAACAGATCCCAAAGCAACCAAAAAGACACAGGCGAGCAGCCAAAGAAACTGCATTAGCGATCAGTGTGAGAGGAGTCAGTGCTCCCAGAAGACACTCTAAGAAACACTGAGAAACCTTACAATATCCTCTAACAGAAGGTTACAAATCCCAGTATTCTCAGGGGTTAGGGGGGCTGCTAGCTGCTGAAGAAAGCAGACTGGATCATGTCAAGGTAAGTACATAGATAGATCATTGTAAAGTTGTCATTACGCAGACACAAGGGTAACAGTGATTTTAGGGTAAATTTAAAATGACCAAACTGCTGGGGTAGATGAAGAATAGCGGGTGTGTTTGTATGTATATCAGGGTGTAATGGAGTTCGTAGAATATGGAGGAAGGAGGTGGGACTTGGCGAATGTTAACAAAGACTTTAATTAATAAATAAACAAAACGAAAGTAGTCCAGGCCTGGTCCTCTCTCGTCCTTCACTGGTGTCGCTCGTCCTTATATGCCCCCGGGTACCCTCATGAGAGGACTCGAGACTGGTGTGCCTCGCAGGTGACGCTCATTCTCAATCATGCACCGGTCTCACTCGCTCCTCCCACGTCTCTTGCTCGCCCACCTCGTCACACAGGGTTATTATAGTTAACCTTAAAACTAATACTAAAACCATTTTTTACTTTTTTACCTAAATATATTATTAAAAAAACCTTAAACTTATTTTATTTTAGCTAATTGACAAAGCAACATTTTTGTACTAAGGGCAACTTGATAACATACCTAAAACTAAAAAAAATAAACTAAAAAATTATATAAAAATAGCAAAATTGCTAAAATTTGAAATGAAAATAGAAAATTGTACAATCAAAAAATATTCATAAAAACTGCTCAATGACACAAAATAATACTGGTGTGTGCGAGACAGTGATTGAGTGAGACGCCTGCCAACCGAAGGCCATTCATGCCATGAGGCACGTGGCAGCTCTCTGACGACAGCAAGAAGGGGAAAACAGAGGGAGGGATGGGGGCAGTGTGACATGACTCACAGCGTGTTGTGACTAGAAGAAGCTGGAGAAAGGAAAGATGGAGGTGGGGCTGCTGAGAGATAGGGAATCTTTCTCTGTTCATACTGGGGTACTTTTCCATCACAGCTGGACACATAATGCACTCAGAGGCCATCAGAAGACCCGGCTCCTATCAGTCACAAGCTGGTGATCTCTGCAGGATATCCAAACCTGCCCTGTGCTTAAAGAAGGCGTGAACCACAGTAGACAAACAGAGCCATACCTTACAGCCACACTATACGTATGACAAGGGAGTGGTTTTAAAGACGATTCCAAAACTTCAAGCAGACGAAGTATTCTTTGTTAGCACTGACCAAATATGCTCAAAACAATATGACGACTACAGTACATTACAAGCACATTCAATCTTTCAAACCTTGTGAACTGCAGCAGTGCCCGTCCACTTTTTTAGCAGCCTTGCTTCCGGAAGTATTCCATTCCTTCTTCCATAAGGAAGTCTTTGTTTAAGAGTTATAATTAGCCATGAACCAAAACCAACCTTTGAATAACAAACTTTGATTTGAAGCAAAAATCGGACAAAGTTACAAGACGGTGTACTTAAAGGTGCAGTAAGCGATTTTTGAAAAATGCTGTTGAAAAGTGGATCAGACCAAGCACCAAAACAATACACTCATGATGAAGTCAAAGTGAAAAATCCATGTTGCGTGAACAAGTCCTACATCCGAAAAACTGTACACGCATGCGCAAAATGCTATTTTTTTTTACAGTGTTGGTAAAATCAATGTTTCCATTGGCTCAACATATTTCTAATTGAGCCCATGTTAACAGACTGTTGCCACAATTGATACAATTCAATTCACAGAAATTCAATTTGGCCAATTGAAAAATTTTGATGTGATCAGTCACTAGAAAATTTTGAATTGGAGAGGCTGGACATTTTTTTACAGTGTGTATATTGGTTTCACATGAATCAATTAAGGTAAACAAACATAATGTCATCATGGAATTATGTAATTTTTAAGTAACCAAATTGAGTAGTCCAATGATTTTAATATGGCTCCCCAACAACTGTGGTGTGCACAAGAGGGCTTGAGACCCTTGACACTGACTCTTTTTTTAAAATCTTATATTTGTATATTTTGTTGTCACTTGACTGATTTATAAGAGTGTAATGATTAGCTTTCATTCATAACATGCATAATGCTATGTATGAAATGCTCTTTAATGACATGAGCTGGTTCAGTCCACAGTCTAAGCAATTGCTCCGCTCTTCTCCACTATGCTAACCCAGTGTAATTGAAATGGTTCTAATAATTTCAACATAATTAAACACTAAACACTATTAAACAATATAAAATCTCACCTTTTCTCATTTTGCACATTAAAATAATACTTAATTTGAACAATTTTACTCTACTAGTCTTAAATCCCAAGCTAAGAATGCTGGGAACTACAGTTTCAGCAAAATCACTTTCGAGTACCTAATTGGTTAACATTCACCATAAATAATGCAATCTAGTAGATTGCACATTTTAGAGAATTACATTAACCGAGAGCAAAGAAATTACATTTAAAAGAGAAACACAATTTTGTTGTGTAATCGCAAATGAGACTAGGTAAATCGGATAAAAATGTGTTTTCCTGTCTGTTTTTTTCAGTGTGTGCTCAATTCTGCTATGGAGAAATTAATGGAATTGTTAAAATTTAATTCTGTATCTCGACTGCATTCCTAGGAAAATGGGGTTACTTAAAGCTACACTGTGTAACTTTTTTAGTTTATTCTTAGCTAAAAACACTTAGTTCTTTCAAAAATATATGTGCTCATTAATGTATATACTTCTTTCAAGTAATAAAGTATTCTCTTAAGTGTATAATATGCCATTGAAAATACATACGGGTGAGGGGTTTGAATGCGCGGCGCCATGTTGCCCCTCCATCTTGAAAGTACATTAGCCAAAGAGGGACATACCCCTAATTTCAAGCTTTGCTCAAACTTACGCTAGTGATGTCGTACAATATACAGAATAACGATAGCACTGATAAAAGTTACATTACTAAGATTAGCTTGCATTCGTCTGGGAACCTGATCGCTGATGTTAGCAATGAAATGGTAAAAAATAACGAAAAGGTAAAACTATTATTCATTTTACATAGATGTCATAACCTACATGTTAACTGACAAATTAAATAACTGCAAATTATAACAGTTTTCTAAAGTAACCTCATCACTTGATCGAACTGGAAGCCATATTAATCTTGGACTAAATCAGCCCACGTATGAGTTAAAACGAAATCGGAATTGAGAGGAACAGAAACTAATATTCACTGGATGGTCATATACCTTTTCACCGCTAGATGGGGGAAAATATCACACAGTGTATCTTTAACACAGCGAAACAAACCCATCAAATGCAGTTCAGCTAACTGTATAAGACTTAGACAATGGATGAAGAATTATTATTCTAATATAATTAAATACATTTTTCATAAAAAAAAAATAATGTAGGGATAGTTAACCAAAAGTGTAAAAAAAAAAAAACTGCAATGAAAGTGAATGGGGACTGAAGCTGTCAATCCATTATATTCTTTATAGCATCATATTTTGTGTCCTAGAGAAGAGATTATGTGACCAGCATTGTCGTTGACCATATGGCACCTGAAACAGTTCACACTGAATCAGAATAACGGATCTGCTGTACTAATAAGGGTTCAGAGTTACCGAACATAAACACAGGAAATTCATTCTCATTGCGACATCTGAAGACAATCGCTGTAATCGCACAAGAGTGCGTTTCAAGTCAAAAATACTGCCGATGCTGTCAGTCAAGCAAACTTCGATTTTCAAGAGTTGAACACCTTAGAACAGAAGAAACGGTCATGTGTGTTCCTTCATATAATATAATTTCGTCCGAAAACATTATTATTACATGTAACGTACATGACAAATTATAGCAACCAAGCTATAACTCCAAGCTCCAAACGTTAACATATTGCTCTCAATAATATAACGTTACGATACTCTCAATACGTGCAAACTACCGATGGGAGGACATTCAGATGTGTGCTAATTTCATAGTTGATACCATTACCGAGTAAATACACCTAAATAACACGTAACGTAAACAGTACAATAAAAATATACGAAAACCCGCTTTAGAGACACTAACTGATCGCTGGCTGGCTAAAGCCATCCAAGCACCAGGAATCAACAGTGCACTTGCCTCTACGATTAGCCACCGGAGCTAGCGAACCAACTAATGTTATCTCTCTTCTTACCTTACGTCATGCTGAATCTCCTTTCTGAAGAGATGTACTTCGTGGTACAATTTCACATATATTTTGCGGATACTGTGTATGGGATGTGTACTTGTAACTCGGGTTTGGTGATGGTGGAAGGCTGCACGGACCGACTGTTTTGCGTCATACACCTGTTCGTGTCTCACACTGAAGGGTTGTATCCTTCCGCCAAAAGAGGTTTCCTAAAGAAATAGTTCCCATCCTACTAACAAATTTTGCCTGCTTGAAAGCAAAAAAAAAAAAAAACTTTCTAGTGTAGTAACTATGATATATAATGGTAGAAAATTAACCGTATTTTAACTATCTCTGTATATTTTATCTTTTCAACATTTACATAATAACATCTGGAAACTTCACTTTGCGCTTCATATGAGCTTTCAAGTGAAACGTAGCATGTTCTACCATAACGTGTTATTCATTGAATAAGAGCCGTTGTTAGCCGTTGTTATTGTGTAAGCCCATTATAGTACAAAAAATTCGGTAAGTGTTGTTCATCTCAGTGCTCAGAAATCATGAGCAGGAACTAGAGCAAACTGCCAACATTCATATCCATCCGCCGTTTTGATTAAACCTCATGATGACGTATGCTTACAAGGTTGATTAGTCAGTTCATTCATGTAGCTACATTCTCTCTTTACACCTATATTTTTAAAAGGTTTAAAGCTCATTATTTCCTACCCATGTAGATATTTTAGTATTTCTATCTGATCACAGGGCAGATTGGTAGGCTAGGCTACTGAGTTGCTTAATTTCCTCGCGTTATTTTCGCAGTATTTTATATTGGTTAAAAAACGACATAAAGACAAGTAGGGTTAGATACATTTTAACTGCTGGAATACAAAAAGACAAGTCATAATGCTGCCATCAATGGCACTTTTAGTCATTTCAGTTGCTGCAAATTTAGTAGGCCTAGCCTAGTAGGTTTTTAGGCCTATTTATTTAAATACATGTATGGGAGTTTTAACATGACAGTGAAATAATAGCCTAACGATCTTAATAAATCCACATAGCCTTTAAATAGGCTATAGACAACAAAAATGTTCAAAGCGCCTAATGCCAATCTTCACCACAAGGTGTCAGTATATTGCAAACTATTTGAATTGTGGGTGCAATTGTGTGTAGGATAAACAAGCTCACAAGACATCTAATTACTGGAAGATTTTTTTATTTTTTTTATTAATTATAAAAGGGGGCACATAACAACAGAAGAGGAAAGTTAAGTGAACATGCTGAGGAATTGATCATGTAAGACAATATGTAGGCCTACAGGTGTTTGGCACATAATGTTGGTTAACTGCATTTGCCAGAGAACATGAGCTGTCACTCTCATGAGTGAAGCTTTTAATAGTGAGAATAACCTATTGTCAGATATACACTTATACATAGATATACAGCCATACACATTGGCCTGCTTCTAATAAAGTTCTCCTGTAAAATCACTTGCAATAAATGTATAACAGACATTGTAATTTTGTGTAAATTTTACACAAGTTTGGCAATCCTTTTGAGATTGAAAGAGCAGTGAAGACAGATCAAACTAGACAACTGGACAAAAAGGTCAGAGAAGTAACCAAAGAGAAAGCTATACTGTACTGCAGAGCACATTGACTGAAATATGAGAAACTGTTTAGAACCAATCTCTTTAGCACTTCATATTAAGCCTCTTTAAGTGAATGGCTAAGGAAACCACTTTATGAGCCAACATAAGTCATGCCTGGAGTTTGCTAGAAGCCACGTGATGACCTGAACATTTTTAGAAAAATTACAGTCTGAGAAGATGAAAGTTGAGCTTTCCCCGCTCCTGAAACGAAGCCAAATCAAGCCCAGCACTCAGTAACACCATCCATACTGTCAAACAATGTGTGAAAATGCACATTTTCTTTAGTCAAAATTACACTTCTTTAGGCTATCTGGAAACAAAAACACAGGGAATATACACTTATAGAAAGACAAGTTCTGACAAAGACTGAAACAAACAAATCAAGGCATCTTCATACACAGTGAACACTGCATCCGAAAACTTAAAAATGCTGCCTTCGAAGGATACATTCTAAGGTAGGAAGGCATCAAGGCACGTTCAAATCCAATTTTAGCTTCCTTTCCTGTCTCCCCAGCAAGCAATTTTGTGTATAAAAGGTGTCTAACAAAAGCTATCTAAACACAGCCCTGACGTATAGGCTAAAACCAGACAAAATTTGCGCTGTCAGTGAAAATGTTATAGACGTCTAAAATAGCAAAAGAATAGACTTTTCATACATGATGGAATATCATACATCTCACAAGTTATTTAGGCAAAAACATGTAACTACTGGCTAAAAGAAAATAGATTATCATAGTAAATTTCCACAAATGAACTTATAAATATAAGTAAAAAGCTTTTTATAAGTAAAAGCTTATAAATATACGTAAATAGAATATAATTTAAATTCTATAACAGCAAAAATCTCATTAGGATATATGTATATTGAAGCAACAGTGGATTTCAGAATCCGCCCCCTTCACCTTCATCCGATTTTTGAAGGCAGCATAGATGTATCCTTCGTGGTCTTTGATATCCCACAATCCTGTGCTTTCCATTTGTGAATAAAATCCTAAATTCAGTCTGTTCATCATATAAAGCGATTGAGTCTCTTCAGAAAATTTGGACTAAACCCGTCTTTTTACGATCTCATTATGAACTTTTTGAAGCATCAAAGTGTCAGTTGCGTTGCTGTCTATAGAGGGATAAAAAGCTCTCAGATTTCATCAAAAAGATCTTAATTTGTTTTCCGAAGATGAACAAAAGTCTTATGGGTTTGGAATGACATGAGGATGAGTAATTAATGACAGAATTTAAATCTTTGGGTGAACTATCCCTTTAACAATGCCAAAATGCAGCAGCCAAGTGCAGTTCTCCAAAAATTGCAAATTTACTTTTAAGTTCTACAACTTAAGTTCTTAAGTTTTTTTTTAGGTTACAAATCAGAATCTAGTAATTATGGTAACACAAATTCTATTTTGAAAGTTCCATTAAATATAATTTCCAGATGTTATTACTTCTAGAGCAGTGTTCTCGTTAGTCATCACAGTAGTTTTAAAGTGTATTCTGTACACAAATCTGCAGCGCGAAAGGACTTTTAAAGACCTTACTCATCACCCATAGTGTGTCAGAGACTGCATTGTAACAAGTCTCCATAAGTTGACATTTTAGTGTAATGTGCTCATGTGTATGTGTATATTGTTCCGCTATGTATTCCCAAGAATAAAACCATTCAGATGTAGCTATTCATCAACAGGGCAGCTGTATTACTCAGACCTGCAGCAGCAGTAGCAGACTTTCAGAGAATCCTCTTTAACTTACCATTTGTCTCACGAAAATGCGTATCAATAGTACGAGTGTGCAATCTCGTAGAATGTATACGCCAAAACTCATTTTGGCGTGCATAGGGTACGCTGCTTTTTGGCGTGCATATGATACGCACTTTATGGCGTATTATATGTACGAACCCCACACCCCACCCTCACCCTACCCAAAAGCGTGTCATATACACGCCATAAAGTGATCATATGCACGCCAAAAACGGCGTACCATATGCACGCTAAAACTCATTTTGGCGTATACATTCTACGAGATTGCACACTGCGTACTATTTATAGGTCTACGCATTGTCATGAGATCGTGTTAATTTGTCTACACTGTTTGTGTCCCTGTTATACTTTCCAAAATCTTTAGTAAGCAATATCATACAATAGTAATGTTGTTTCGGATTGGATTTCTGTAGGCTATAAATACAGACACACAAACAGTGCAGACAAATAGTAAGTTGATCAGGATTCTATAGAGTATGCATGAGTTAAAGGGTTACTTCAGCGATTAGCATTAAGCTTTGTATCAGTAGAAACCGTCTCAGGTTACGTATGTAACCATGGTTCCCTGAGAGGAACGAGGCGCTGCGTCCAAGCGCTGCGGAACGCCTCTGCGTGATTGCGTCATGAAGCACTCGTGAAATCAGTCCAATGGCGTGACGAGACGTCATGGGCGGGTGACGCCATTGACCAGGAAACTATAAAGCACCCTGAACCATACAGTGTCAGCTTCTGATAAGTCGAACAAGTCGGTCACAGGCGTGCCGAGTATGGCAAAGTGACGCAGCGCCTCGCTTCCTCTCAGGGAACCATGGTTACATCGTAACCTGAGACGTTCCCTTTCAAGGGAACTCGCGCGTCAAGCGCTGCGGAACTGTATACCCACGCCGCCATAGTCTCAAGTGCCTGTACATGTGAAATCTCAATGCGCACTATGATAAAAACACCGAGAACCTGGAGTGGAAGCCACATCCAAGTTATAAAATCTGACAAATGTGTGTGGAGAGGACCACCCTGCCGCATCACAAACTTCTTGAAGTGAAACTCCAGAAAGTAGAGCCATAGAAGCCGCCATACTCCTAGTTGAGTGGGCTCGGATCTTTAGTGGTGACGGGTGACCGGCCGACTCATATGCGAGTGAAATAGCCTCGACTATCCATTTACTCAGCTGCCTGCTTCGATGCGGGCTTCCTTACTGGGAGTCCCAAAGCACACAAATAATTGATCGCTTACGCCACAGGGCAGCTCTGTGGACGTATGCATCCAATGCCCTCACTGGGCAAAGCAAATTCAGATTCTCCTGGTCTGGATTCTGGAGAGGAGGCGGATAAAAGGCCTGCAGCATTATTGGGCCTGCCACATTAGTGGGGACCTTAGGTATATATCCCTCTTTCGGAAAGAGAAAAGCTTTCACCATACCAGGAGCAAACTCAAGACAAGACGGGGCAACTGATAATGCCTGTAAGTCCCCTATTCTTTAAGGGACGATCGCCAGAAGAAAAAGAGCTTTTAGTGAGAGAAATTTCTCTGGTACTTCCTCAATAGGCTCAAATGGGGCCCTAGTCAGGCCTTCTAAAACGATGGCCAGGTCCCACGTTGGTACTCTTGAGCGTGCCACAGGCCTAAGCCTCAATGTTCCGCGGAGGAAGCGCGTTACCCATGGGTGTCTCCCCATTGATGCACCGTCTAAAGGGACGTGGTAGGCGGATATAGCCGCCACATATACCTTCAGAGTGGAAGGGGATAACCCTGAAGAGAACTTTTCTTGAAGAAAATCTAACACTGACCCAACCGGGCAGTTGACTGGATTTACTGAATGGCCTGTACACCAAGCCGCAAAAACTCTCCATTTCAGGGCATACAACCTCCTTGTGGAAGGAGCTCTGGAGTGCAGCATGGTCTCTACTACCTCAGTAGAGAGACCCGAATTTACGAGCTGGGCCCCCTCAGAGGCCAAGCCCACAGCTTCCACAACTCCGGGCGCGGGTGCAGGATTGACCCGACGCCTGAGAGAGAAGATCCCTCCTGACTGGGATTTCCCATGGAGAACCCTCCAGGAGAGACACCATGTCTGAAAGCCACACTCGGCCCGGCCAGAACGGGGCTATTAACAGTAGACGGACCCCGTCCTGGCGCACTCTCTCTAGAACTCCTGGTAGCAATGCCAGAGGGGAAAGGCGCACAGACGCAGCCTCGGCCAGGGGCTGGATGCGTGAGGGAATAAAACAGTGGACAGTGCGTGGTCTCTCGAGACGCGAACAGATCCACCTGAGCTCGCCCGAAGCGATTCCAGAGAAGCTCCACCACCTCGGGGTGGAGTCTCCATTCCCCGGGCAGAGCCCCCTGCCTCGACAGGAAGTCTGCCGCCTTGTTCAGATGCCCGGAATGTATATTGCAATTGACAATAACTTCCCCTGAGCCCATATCAGGACTTGATGTGCCAACTTGCATAGTCGGCGTGATCGCACACCCCCCTGGCGATTTATATAGGAAACCACCGTCGTGTTGTCTGTACGGACTAACACGTGATGGCCCCTGAGGTCTGGGAGAAAGCTCCTGAGTGCCAGGAACACAGCCATCAGCTCCAACTGGTTTATGTGCCAGGAGAGCTGATGGTCGCTCCACAGACCCCGGACCGAGCGGCCACTCATGACCGCCCCCCAGCCGGTGAGGGATGCATCCGTCGTTAGCGTTACGCGACGACAAGGAGCCCCCAACACCGGACCCTGGGACAGGAACCATGGATCCTTCCACATTACCAAGGCACGAAGGCATCGCCGCGTGATCTTGATCATGTGAAAAGGATTTCCCCTCGGGGAAAATCCCTTGGTCCTGAGCCACCACTGTAAGGGTCTCATGTACAGCAGGCCAAAAGGTATCACGTTGGACGCTGCTGCCATCAAACCCAGCAGTCTTTGAAACTGCTTTACAGTGAGTGACTGGCCTAGCTTTATCCTGTTTACGGCTCTGAGGATTGAATGTACCCGGCGATAGATGAGCCCTCATGGTTCTTGAATCCCACACTACGCCCAGAAAAGTGGTGCTCTGAAGAGGAGACAACACACTTTTCTTTGCGTTGAGCCTTAACCCCAGCATTCTCATATGAGCGAGAACAGCATCTCGATGCTGAACCGCTAACTCTCTTGACTGTGCCAGAATGAGCCAATCGTCTATGTAATTCAGAACGGATGCCCTGGAGTCTCAGAGGAGCCAGCGCTGCATCCACGCACTTTGTGAACGTGCGGGGTGATAAAGCTAGGCCAAACGGAAGAACCTGATACTGGTATGCTTCCAAAGCAAACCTGAGGAACTTCCTGTGTTGTGGAAGGATGGAGTGAAAGTATGCATCTTTTAGGTCTATCGTGACACACCAGTCCTCGGACCTGATCTGACACACAATCTGTTTCAGAGTGAGCATTTTGAATTTTAATTTTTTGACTGCTTGATTTAACTGGCGCAGATCTAGAATGGGCCGCAGCCCTCCATCCTTCTTTGGAACTATGAAGTACCGGCTGTAAAACCCTGACTCTCTGCTGTGGGGAGGGACCCTCTCTATAGCCTCTTTCCGCAGAAGCGTCTGTACTTCTTCTTCCATCACCAGAGCCTGCTTGGAGTTTACTACTGTGTGTACAACCCCGTTGAATCCGGCGGGTGTGACCGAACTGTATTTTGTACCCTTTCTCTATTGTACGCAGGACCCAGTCTGAGATATTCGGCAGAAGTTTCCACGCTGCCAGAAAATCTACTAAGGGAACCAGCCTCTCGAGGCTGGTCTCTGGTGTTGGTTGAGAGGCCAGCTCGGTGTCCTGAAACGGGCGCACCGGCAGGAAGCAACCGAACTGACCCACTTCGAGCCCTCCTTGGAGGGTGCGAGCTTCCCCATGCCGCTACGTTTCCGGGCGGACATGGAGATTTGTACTCGCTGAGGACCGCTGCGCTCAAGCACCAATGGTGGCGGGGTTGGCAGAACGGCCCCCTGATGGCACCGAGAGGAGACGGGTGCCTCGACACACCGCTTCCCCTCGGAGGGGACTGCCATCAGAAGCCTGACGCCACTGGCGTCAGGACTTCTTTGCCGAAGCCTTCCTAGAGATGAGAACAGTCCTCAGATCTGCTCTACCTCGGGAAGACCTCGGCAGAGCGCGCTGTCCCGACCCCCAGTCTCTCTGTGGGGGAGCACGGGAAGCCACGCTCTCCTTTTGTTTGGCTCTATGGGAGGAGGACGTGACTCGGCTGGGGCTGCTCCGCCCAGCAGCCCCAGAGATATGGATTTTGCGGGGGACAAACCTTTGAAACGCTGCCGTCTGCTTTTTTGACTCTTGAAATTTTTCGACGACTACATTTACTGCGCTGCCGAAAAGGCCGGCAGGAGAGACAGGAGCATCTAATAAAACTTTTTATCCCTGTCCTTCATATCTGACAGGTTCAGCCACAAGTGTCTCTCCGTGGCCACCAGTGCTGCCATGGAGCGGCCGATGGATTTAGCCGCCTCCTGGTGGCCGAAGAGACAAATCAGCTGCCCTCCTGATCTCCGCAATAGTTTCTCTCCCACTTCCTCACACTCCTCGTCTATATCTTTTAACAGGTCAGCCTGATATGCTTGAAGGACCGCCATTGTGTGTAAACTGGCGGCCGCCTGACCTGTTGCCGAGTACGCCCCTACCCACTAAGACTGATGTCGCTTTTACTGGCTTAGTGGGTAGCTGCGGGGCTTTCAGCGGACGATGCAGACACAGGAGAGATAGCTCGCAAGCCGCCTCTCTTCCACCTGCGGCATCGCCGCATAACCATGTTCTTTAGACCCATTATATTTGAATATTCAGATGTTACTGGACTAAACACTCTGAATGATGCCGGTCTGTTCCACGACGACACCTCGGTGGAGGTCGGGAAAGAACGGCAAGCCCCGCTTTGGAGGTTGCACTCTGGATGGCAGGAAACGCCGCCTAACTTGCTTTTTGACTGACGGGCTTCCTGCTCATCAGCTGGCCAATCTATATTCAAACGAGCAACAGCGAGTAACAACCTCCAAAAGCTCCTCATGTGAATGTGTGTGTGTATAAGGTGGTGAAAATGTTTCATCTTCCACTTCCAGGCTCACGACATCCAGCTCCTCGGAACTGGAGTGTCGTTGCACCTGCGCTTCAGCGCGAGCAGAAGAAACCGCAGCGCGTGCTTCTGACTCGCGAACTGAAGCGTCAGATCTAGCGGATAAAGGCAGAGATAGGGGATCACCCGTCTCTAGCCCCTCCGCTAGATCCATCTGCAACCCCAGGACACGAGCCTTCGCTGTGCCTCGGCAGCAGCGGGACCCGTGCCCTGAGGCACGCGAGCCGAAGCACCCTCCTCGAAGAGTGCTCGGCGGGACCGGAGAATTTTCATTGATAATCTTTCGCAATGCTCACAGTCATTTTCCTTATATAGAGAGACAGAACAACACCAAATAGACAAACGATTTCACATAGAGCGCTTGTGAAGACACAGAAGCTGACACTGTATGGTTCAGGGGTGCTTTATAGTTTCCTGGTCAATGAGCGTCACCCGCCCATGACGCCTCGTCACGCCATTGGACTGATTTCACGAGTGCTTCATGACGCAATCACGCAGAGGCGTTCACGCAGAGGCGTTCCTCGCAGCGCTTGACGCAGCGCGAGTTCCCTTGAAAGGGAACCAGGAGTATATTAAAATTATCGTACTTTCCCCCTCATATGACCCTGAGACGAGAGAATTATGTAGCCTATTTTATTTCTGGAAAAATCCTCCACTCATTCGACTCACTCATAATATATTGAACAGACACGTTCAGTTTTTAATTGTAGCGTCTCTAACTGAACTGATTTTATGAAAATTAACACGGTGGGCAACCATGTCGTGCCTAGCGTAGGACAGCGAAGTACATTCTGGGAATTGTCTTTCATCCCCATGAGACAGAGATAAAAATTTCTCAGTGTAGAAGGCACCAAATTCAAAAATAATTTACAGATTACAGAATACAGATTCATCTTCCCAGCGCTGATCGAAGTACCCCTTTAAGTACTGTAGTGTTTTGAACAAATCGATTGCCTCAATGTTTCACACATAAAACCAGTTATTTGATAGTTCCTAAATAAATAAGTGTTTTGAATGAATTGGGTGGAGCGGAAGACGGTTGTTGCGTCTGAAATGGCATACTTTCTGGTACTTCTTTTAAAACGTGTTCTATACCTACATTTTAACGTAAGAGCGAGCGTGGGCATTTGTAACTTACTGTACCTGTACTGCTTTATATCGCAGACTGGTATTTGTTATCATATTATGTTAATTTATTAAAATCTTCATCCGTCGTGCTGTTATAGCAGCATCACGTCACTGCTATTCATGACTCATCTCCTGTGGCCTAATGGAATAGTAAAGTGTCTATGATGTGCACTTCAGATTCCAACACGATCTCATGACAATGCGTATCAATAACTAATTTTGGTGTGCATATGCTACGCAGTTTTTCGCGTGCATGATACGCACTTTATGGCGTGTATTTGACACGCTTTTGGGTAGGGTGAGGGTGGGGGTGTGGGGGGTTCGTACGTAGGCCTATAATACGCCATGATAATGCGTATCATATGCACGCCAAAAACGGGCGTACCATATGCACCCCAACTCATTTTGGCGTATATTCAATTCAATTCAATTCAAATTTATTTGTATAGCGCTTTTCACAATACACATTGTTTCAAAGCAGCTTTACAGAAAGTGCATTTTATAAATGTACATTGAAAAATGTTAGAAAAAGTTAATCAATCATGTATTATTTTAGGCCGCTATAACAGCGCTGGTGTTGAGTCGTCTCATCACAGGCGCCGAGTCGTCGCATCACAGGCGCATCACAGATGCCACAGGTGGCATCTGAAGTCTCCATGAGAGGCTGGATACAAACTGGAGCTGACCAACTATTTACCTCGGGACTAGTGTCCCGAGATAATAACAGAAAAGCAGATGGGAAATAATTAGCATAGCTGCTGTTCAGAATATTAATTCTTTTGATCCGATTTAACTGTAGTATAAAAGGTAATTATAATGTGAATGCTTGGCTAAAGAGATGCGTCTTTAATCTAGTTTTAAACTGGGACAGCGAGTCTGAACCTCGAACAATATCAGGAAGACTATTCCAGAGTTTAGGAGCTAAATGTGAAAATGCCCTCCCTCCTTTAGTGGACTTAGATATCCTAGGAATGACCAGAAGCCTCGAGTTTAGTGATCTTAAAGAGCGCGATGGATTGTAGGGCGATAGAAGATCCGTTAAATACACAGGAGCTAAACCATTTAGGGCTTTATAGGTCAGTAGCAATACTTTGTAATTGATACGGAACTTAATAGGTAACCAGTGTAGAGATGATAAAATTGGTGTTATATGATCATATTTTCTTGACCTAGTAAGAACTCTAGCAGCTGCGTTTTGGACTAACTGTAGCTTGTTTATTGAGGATGCAGGACAACCAGCTAATAAAGCATTACAGTAATCTAGTCTCGAGGTCATGAATGCATGAACTAACTTTTCTGCATCAGAAATAGATAGCATGTTACGTAGCTTAGCAATGTTTCTAAGGTGGAAAAATGCTGTTCTTGTAACATATGAAATATGATTTTCGAAAGACAAGTTGCGGTCTAATATAACACCCAGGTCTTTTACTGTAGTGGATAAAGTGACAGGACGTCCTTCCAAGTTAAAGTTGTGTTGTGAGAGGTTTTGTGGGCCGTTTTTTGGACCAATAAGTAATACCTCTGTTTTATCTGAATTTAATAGCAGAAAATTACACGTCATCCAGTATTTAATATCTTCAACACACGCTGTCAGTTTAGATAATTTAGCGTTTTCATCTGGTCGTGATGAAATATATAATTGAGTGTCATCAGCATAACAGTGAAATTAATTCCATGTTTTCTTATAATATTACCAAGTGGCAGCATATATATTGAGAATAGCAGAGGGCCTAACACAGATCCTTGCGGCACCCCATAGTCTACTGACGTTATCTTTGATTTTTCCCCATTTAGACAGACAAAATGGTAGCGGTCTGATAAGTACGATCTAAACCAGTTTAATGCATGTCCCTGAACACCAGTGTAATTTTGAAGTCGATCTAAGAGTATTTTATGATACGCAGCACTAAGATCGAGTAGAACTAGTATTGAGATACAGCCTTGGTCAGAAGCTAGAAGTAAATCATTTGTGATTTTAGCGCAGTTTCTGTGCTATGGTGTGGTCTGAACTGGATTGAAATTTTTCATAGATATCATTTTCTTGCAAGAAAGAGCACAATTGAGCAGACACAACTTTTTCTAGTATTTTAGACATAAATGGAAGATTTGAAATGGGTCTGTAATTTGCTAGGTTATTATGATCTAATTGTGGCTTCTTAATGAGAGGTTTTATGACTGCCAACTTGAATATTCTTGGAACATGACCTAAAGATAAAGACGAGTTAATAATATTGAGAAGAGGCTCTTCCACTACAGGTAACAGCTCTTTCAGTAGTTTAGTGGGTATAGGATCTAATAAACATGTTGTTGGTTTAGATGCAATGATAAGTTTATTTAGCTCTTCCTGTCCTATAGTTGTAAAGCGGTGTAGTAGTTCTTGAGGGGCGATAATTGAGGTTGAATCATAAGACATCATTAAAGGTTGTACATTTACAATTCTGTTTCTGATGCTTTCTATTTTCTCAGTGAAGAAATCATAAAAACTACTAAACTGTAACGGAATATTTTGCTCAGGCGATGCTTGTTTATTTGTTAATCTAGCCACGGTGTTAAATAAAAACCTTGGATTATTTTGGTTATTTTCTATTAGTTTGCGGAGATGCTCAGCCCTGGCTGCTTTTAGGGCCTTTTTATAACGTGACGTACTATCTTTCCACGCGATTCTAAAGACCTCTAAATTAGTTTGTTTCCATTTTCGCTCTAAGTTACGAGTTTCTCTCTTGATAACATGTGTAGCACTGTTGTACCATGGTGCTTTAGTTTTCTCTCTAACCTTTTTTAATCTAATTGGTGCAACATTTTCTAATGTACTAGAGAAAATGGTGCTCATACTGCTAGTCATTTCCTCTAGCTCATCTAGTATATTCTACAAGATTGCACACTCAAACTATTGATACGCATTTTCGTGAGATAGGGCATTCTCACCTGGGCCAGTTGCATGCAGCCAATTATGTTAAGACTGTGTTTTATAAACAGTATGACCAACTAGTTAATTGGGGGTAATCAATCAGTCTTACTTACTTTCAGTATTAAATTAAATCAATCTAAAAAGTTATGAACAGTCTTAGAAAAAAAAGTATGACTTGTGAGACTAGTCTTAGCAGGCCCCAGAAGTACTTTTCACCTATACTGTTATATGAATAGGCTACTGTGAATTTCTTTTCACGTACTGCTTTAGTAGGGAAGTCCTCTATGTGATTTTGGATGTAGCCAATTTACCCTGCAGAAGAGTCACTGAACCAGTGTAAACTCCCAGCCAGTGCGGTTGAACTGTTATATAAGCATTATTGGAACGACTGGAACTTATTTAGTCTTGTGTTTTATTCTGCATTTGGTATTTTTTTTGTCTCGCTGTGTTTCTTGGACAATTAAAGCCCAATCCAGCTCTCTCTTTTTTCCATCTCCTTTGTGCCCCTTTCACTCTTATCCTTCTCATGTTCCTCCATTTGCCCTCTTGCTTCAACTGTTTTGTTGTAAGCTTTTCTTCCCCTTCCCTCAAGCTTTCTGTCCTTCCCTTTTGGTTCTCTCCGTCAGTCTTACATTCTGTTTCTCCAGCTGATCCGATTCCTCACTGCTCCTGGCTCATCATTGTGTCGGATATGCACGAGTGGCTGAGAGTCCTGCAGTCCCTGTGACGTTAGTGGAAGAGTTAGAGAGAGAGAGATGGCAGATGATTTAAAGAGAGACTCCACACATTTTTCTTTCTTCCGTGTGCCTGTTGAATCGATAGACCATGTGGACGTGAGATGGCTACAGGATCAGTATGCGATATTGAACCAACCGGCAGTGTTAATATTTATCGAGTGTGATTCAGCAGGTCTCGGACAGGAAGACAGAGGAGAGAAAGAGAGGGTTTTTTGGGCCTTAATAAATCCTGGTCCTCATTTGCCCACTCTGTTCACTGCAGTACTGTAGCTCCTCATGCAGCTCAAAAGATGGCGCTGTTGCATTCCACAATGAGTCTGCATCTGACATGCATGTCTACACTCTTGACAGTATGCAATATAGTGCATGTACTCACCCAGTGAATTCATTATTCATACATTGGTATATGCCTTTTAAGACCTCTATATCACTATAATGTAGGACTTATAGGACAGGCTATGTTTTGAGGATGAACACTTTTGCGTGGAAGTTTCACTGATGTGAGCAAATGTTCATCCCATAGACAAAGTGCTGTCAAATAGCTTCTCTTTTTTTTGGCTGAAGTTGCATGCTCTTGGGGCTCTTAAACATCATAAACCAGTCAACCTGAGTCTGTCAGGAGCTAAGTTATCACCTAAGATGATATGTGACTGCTACTATATTGCATCATCTGGCTTGTGAGTTTGCAGTCTCTTGGGCTGAATGTGAGTCTTTCAGCACATTCACAGATGCACTGCTAGGCTCTCACATGGGTTTCTGTCACATTGGCTCACATGTGTGATTTTTTCTTGTCTATGTGTATTTTCAGAGTGGCATACCTTACTACTCATACATACATACTCATAATTATAGGGTAGTATCAGGGCTAAATGATGGTCCCCAGAGGCCTCGGGCACACAGCTTGGGCAGTATTTTGATTGGAAAAATTCTCATTAAACCAGTAAAAGCTGACAACTGATGTGCCCTAGTTTTTTTTTTTATTTATTTATGCAAACCCATCAGCTAATTCTAATATTTAAAGTCTAATTTAAATATGTACAATATTAATTAGCTATTATTCTATTTATATGGAGTAAACAATAAATACTAAATAATAACCAAACCAGGTCAGTAAGATTTTAAAGAACTATGGCACATTTGATTAATCAAAAGTGACAGTAAAGACATTTGTAATGTTACAAAATATTTGAACTTTCTATTAATATTATAATATTATATATTAAGCAGCACGACTGTTTTTTTAACATTGATAATAATACAAAAGTGTTTTTAAAGCAGCAAATCATATTAGAATATGACTGTGCATGTGACACTGACTGGAGACTGGAGTAATGATATTACACACAATATTACACCATTTTTAATCAAATTATTTATTATGCTCTATCAGGTGTATATTAAAATGTATATGAAATCAAAATAGACCCTATTCACTAATCTTACTTTGAACTATTCTTTGATTCTTTTGCACATTTTCCAAAGAAATCTTTTCATTCCAGCTTTTGATCTTGATAAAATAATAAAATAAGTTATGAATGCCGTCATTACTGATTGTTTGTCAACAATTAGCCAAACAGTTTCACAGTGTGCTAACAAGCAAATGTGCTGTAAACATTATAGGAATCTGCAAAAGCAGACTTTAGATGCCTTGCTTCAAAGCGTTTTATTTTAGAAATGAACCACCGCTGGCTAAAGTGTACATTGATCTTTTGCCATGATAATATTTGAAAATCCATTGTTCCAGAAACATTGTATACAAGAAAGATTGGATTATTCCAGAGGCTCAGATTAGGGGACTTTTAAAACCATTGTTGTAACTTGACAACTAAAGGGGCTCAGCTGTACATGCTGACGGGGTCAGTGACGCTGGTGTTAAGCTTGCGCTGTGTGTGCGGACAGGCCTGAAGGCCCTTGTGTTCAGCTTGTGGTGTATATGCTGACGGGTTTAGTGGCCTTAGTGGTCAGCGTGAACTGTATATGCCAAGGGCCCCAGGGACACTAGGGGACAGCTCATTCTGCATGATCTGAGGTGGCCCTAGCGATCACCTCACAGTGTATGTGCCAAGGGGCCCAGAGGCTTTGGAGGACCCTGGCAGTCCGAGGCTCAAAGCACGGGCCTGTTCCCTTAATTCAGCTTTGCAGATAACCGAAATGTGCAGCCTGAGCCTTCTGCTTGGAACATTGGACCTCACAATGCAAAGCAAGCAATGTTAACCATTCAGGCAATATGTCATGTACAATTCATTACTTCTTGTTTCACAAAATATGAGGAAACACAAAGGCCAAATTCCCTCAATCATTTATCACAATGAGTAAAACAAAAGAATATAGTTCTGATGTGCAGCAAAAGATTGTTGAGCTTCACAAAATAGAAAGTGGCTGTAATAAAATAGCCACCATTAGGGGAACAATTAAGAAGTTCCAATCAACTAAGGATGTTCTGAATTTGCCTAGAAGAGGACCTAATACACGCCGAGGAGGAGAGTTTGAGTGGACAAAGACTCTCAAGGATCACAGATGGAGAATCGCAGAGATTAGCTAAGTCTTGGGGTCAGAAAGCCAACATTTTTCAAACAGCACCTACATCACCACATGTTCTTTGGGAGGGTTTCAAGACAAATCCTCCTCGCTCATTCAAAAACAAACTCCAGCATATTCAGCTGTCAGACATCACTGGAACTTCAAAAGGGACCTGATTCTGTGGTCAGAAGAAACTAAAAAAATAGCTTTTTTGGCAGAAAACCCACCAGATGGGTTTGGTGCAAACAGGCAAAAGTACCCCATGCCTACAGTTAAATATATTGCTGGATCTTTTAATGTTGAGACATTAAAAGAGCGCACCATTCTTCGATTCTGGAGATTTACATAACCTCCTTAATGCAAATCGTCACCTATGGTTTGTGCAATCATTTCTTCAATCTTTTCTTTAACTGAATGCAGATCCATGTGTGAGATAACAAAAAAATAAATAATAAATATATTTGAATTTAATTAACATTTAAACATTACCTTGTTATAAAAGTGCACACACAACACACAGCACACCCCACAAAACACACAACACACATCTGAATACCTCAAACCATTAACCCTGGAACCTCCGGAGCAGGTTATGTTCAGAGAGTGAGTTGCCATGGCTACTTACATACCCTGAAAGTTACCTCTGTATCTCTGGAACCGAAAGTTGAGGTTATCCACTTACGTACTCTTAAACATACCCAGTTATGTCACATAACCTGCTTTCTGGAATACCCCCCAGGACACAACACAGAAATGGGTCACTGAGCACAAAATGAAGTTTCTGCCAAGAGCAAATCAGTTCTCTGACCTGAACCCTATAGAAAATGAGAGGGGTGAACTGAAGAGAAGAATCATCAATATGGAGCTGTGAATCTGAAGGATCTGGAGATTCTGGATGAAGGAATGGTCTCAGGTATTATAAAACAAGACTAAGAGTTATTTTGAAAAAGGACGTTGCAATAATTGGGTACCAATAATTGTGGCCAACGTGAAACATTTATTTTAAAATGAGATTTCCCCCCCACTTTCCATTGTTTTACTTCAATAAAAAGGTTAGCATTTTGTGAATGAAATATCAAAACATGTGTCCCTGTTTAAAAAAGTATTAATTTCAAAATTTTGAATAATAAAAAAATATTGATCAAAAAACATTATGATCAGTATGCATGGTAGCATACCATTATGAACATAGCTCTGTCTTTTAAATACTCCTAATTGTTTTGCAGGTTAGATCACAAGGATGCTAGTAATAAACAGCTATGCTGATGTACTCAGTGATCTGTGTGTGTATGTCTCTGCACATATGCTAATCATCACTATTCACTCTGACAGTCAGGCTCAGGCATTTAAAAAGGCTTAATAGAAAAAAATGCCACAGAATTTACAACACCCACAGTTCATGCTGTGAACTCCTTCATTATACTGTACCTAGGAAAATAACCATATTGTGTTTTTGTGTGTACATGCTTGAGTGAGTGCTTAATACTTCTGTTGAAACATGCTGATTGCATTACATTACAGATTTCACAAATCTCCCCCTGCTGTCTTTGTGTCTTTGTTTAATTGTGTGAGAACTATAGGGCACTGGTCATATTCTCTAGGTATGTGTGCGTGATTACATCGGAGGATAACAAATCCCAGAGGCTGCGGGTGTTCTTTGTACTTGACCATCACATGAAGAAATATGACAGGCTTTTACAAGCCTTAATCCGTCATCCTTCAACAGATTACGTTTGCCCCAACTCCATCTGTTTGATTGCGACATGCAAAGAATTCAAATACTGTTTATACGCTTGTGGTTCTGCAGGCAAAGCTGGATTTCTAGTCCTTAAGGAACTTAAGGAAGTCAAGAGTTCAGCGTCTGTGCCGCCTTACTATCCAAATAATACACAGGCTGATGTCACCATTTCATACTCTATGAATCAGCCTTGAGATGACAATACTGGTTATTCTTTGCTGGGTCAAATATGACAGCAGAGATCTGACAATGAGAAAGAAACATGGTGTTTGCAGAAGTACCCTTGAGTTTTTAAATTCCAGAAAGCATGAATACTGTGTGAAGCCCTGTTTCTGCATGGAAGGAAACGACAGTGATTTCAAAGTCAGCAGGTTTTGTTGTTATCAAGTGATATTTCACCAAAAAAAAGAAGAGAGAAATTCTCATCATTTACTCACCCTTAAGCCAGTATGACTTTCTTTCTCCTGTGGAACATAAAATAAGATATTTAAAGAATCTTTCAGCTGTTTTTGTCCATATGGAACGTAGCATAGAATGAAACATAGTAGTAATCCAAATAACTCCAGTTTAATCAAGTTTTCTAAAGTGATATTCACTCTCAAGTCAAATCATATCATTGATTTGCTCATGTATATACAAAGCTCTAATCAAATATGGCTACGTTAGTAACAGCAAACCTCATTGGTAAATTGCAAGAAGAACCTTAAGAAGACTTGGATTAAGCCTGGGTTGTATGGATCATTTGTATGCAACACCCAATAATAATGATAATAATAATAATAATAGATTTTATTTATAACACACTTTTCATTCAGAAGAATCTCAAAGTGCTAGTGGAAAAAAATAACAATAGTTAATAATAATAATAATAATAATAATAATAATTAAAGCTGCAAGCAGTGAAAAAAGGGCCCTTGCACCTGGAAAAAAAGTGAATAGTGGGTGACATGCATTTAAGCATGTAAATATGCGGAAAAAATAGCATGTGGCAATTGATGTGCCACACTTCCTGTTGCCAGCAAGTGGCGCTTTGACAATAACTGGATATTTCCATGTAGGCAGGACTATTATCAAACATGTGAAGTTTAGGACAGATCAGACATTGTATGGCTGAGTTTCTACAACTAACTGTTTCATGGCGTTAATTGCATACATTAATATTGCAATTAACTTGATCGCTTCATAAAATTATTGTAGAACCACTGTAGTGAGATGGACTTTGTAACAATGTCGTTAGTACCTTTTAATGGGTCTTGAGAGAGGAAATGTCATTGGTGTCAATTGAGGCCTTTCTGAGCCATCAGATTTCAACAAAACATATCTCAATTTGTTTTCCGAAGATGAACAAAGGTCTTACGGGTGTTGAACGACATGAGGGTAAGTAATTAATGACAGAATTTTCATTTTTGGGTGAACTTTAAATCTCTGACATTGGTATGTATTTAAAATAAAGATTGTACTAAATGTCAGCTTGCTTATTTTGCTCAAGATTTATTAAGTCCACATGTCATGCAAACAAGAAACTATGCTTTTAACCACAGGTCGAGAGCAGTCATTCCAACCACACAAGTTTGCGATGCTGTTTGTGAATGTTCTTTGGAACTTTTGGGAAACACAGACTTGTTGAACTATGTTGATTACAACGGAACTTGCGACCAAGTTTGCTAACGATGCTTTTGGGAAATGCACCCCTGGATGTGTCAGAACAGCAAATCAATAGCTAGTGATTAGACATAGAGACAGGTAGAGATGATAAATGCGTTTTCTGTGAATGAAAGATAGAAAGTTGTAAATAGCTTTATAATAAGGAAAGACACAGGCATTTTCTACTCTGCTGCAAGGTAGTTACTGTTGGGCTCATGCCAGCTCAGTAGAGAGATTGACTGATACGGATATAAAGTAATTGAATGAATGGATCGCTGGGTAGCTTTAGTTATCTGGAAAAAGGCAGACCTTGAGTGAACAGATAAATCCACTTACTGTACAGTAGTAGTCTAATAGAATAAAATGGAAAGTGAAAAATCAGTAAACGCTTGCGAGAGACTGTGATATTCACTGTTGCACGTGTGACATAGTTACAGCACCACTCCAGCAGCATAGTCCACCTGCAATGAGGATTTATAAGCACAATGCTTCAATGCTTCATTGGTCTATGGCCAATCACAACAGACTGACCCTCTCTCTTAAGCCATGGAAAAGACATTCAAATAGGCTATTATGCAAGCAGATAGAGCAAACATTGACTACCATTGAATAGTAGGGGAGGGGGAGGGGGGGTACTATGGTAGTCAATGGTTGCTCTATCTGCTTGGTTACAAACATTCTACAAAATATCTTCTTTTGTGTTCAGCAGATTAAAAAAACTCATAAAGGTTTGGAACAACTTGAGGGTGAGTAAATGATGACGGGTGAACTATACCTTTAATCAATCAAATCTTGCTTTAGCTGGACAAAAACTTTTTTCTAAAGCTGTCTACAGCCTAAACAATCTCTCTTCCATTAATTTCCTATTATCACTGTAAAGCTGCTTTAAAACAATCTATATTGTAAAAAATGCTATAGAAATGAAGGTGACATGACTTGACGCTTCCAAGCTTATAATAGCAGTGAACGGGGCCCACGAGTTTGAAGCTCAAAAACGTGCATCCATCCATCATAAACGTACTCCACATGGCTCCAGAGGGTTAATTAAGGCCTTCTGAAGCAAAGTGATACTTTTCGTGATGCGAAAAAAGTAATCTATATTTATTCAAAGAGTCATTTTGATTAATTATTTTTTTTTATAAATCTTTCATTGACCACAGGACTCCACTATGCTGCTTTCATTGTTTAAAAGCGGGCTTATTAATTAAGCAGGCTTGTCGTGACATTTTTTCAATTTTTATTTAAATGCCGCTGTCAAAACTGAAACAAAAATGTGGGGCACGCACTGTCCCCTCCTGTAGACACATGCCTCTTGATACATTCTCTATTTAAGACCAGTGGCTTGGCGGGTGATATTCTGCAGGGAGTTTTTCAGGCTGTGAAACTGTGAAAGATAGCTTAGCTGATCTTGGGACGTCATTAAAGTTTCCTCTCTGTCTTCCAGACGGCGACACCATTCAAAAGATAATCTGGGAATTATAAATTATTCACACCCTTCAATTATGTAATATCAGAAAAAAGAAAGGAAGCGGAAAGAAAGCGGATTTTCGTCAGTCTGCAATATGCGTGATGTTTGAGGTGGTTGACGGATAGGATTCACTTCAGCCTGCGAATATTAAAATGCAGTGCTGTGTAAGGGTCCCCAGGAGGTATGGTTTAACTTCAGCTGTATTTTTATGTAAAATCTAATTTTATCATGTCAGATTCAATTGTATTTCAGAGACACATGCTTAGATTAATAAGATATACCATATATGTAAAATTAAATGCATATAATTCTCTTTAGCTTTTGGTATTTAAACCGGATGATATATGAGTTCTGATTAACCATATTCTGGTCTGAGTGAGATGTTATATTTCTTTTACTCTTTTTCTGCTTCTAGCATGGCCTGGCTAGAGTCTTTGCAAAATACATGAGCAATATTTTATATAGGCCATAACTCTCAGATGCGATTCTGCATTCAAGTTTGTAATCATAATTCTCCATAAAGACAGAAAGTGATACTAATAAACCAGTCTTCTGGGTTTCCCTTATTTAAAGCATTGTTAGTACTATTCAGGTTGCTTTCTGGAAGCTTTCGGGGAAGTGATGTGCACAACATGTATCATAATTCTTTTGGTTCGTCCTAGGGCTTCCCTAAAATATCAAAGGAAATCTCACAATATGCAATATGACTGCAGTCACCGCTTCTTGAACCTGGTAGATCCAAGCATTATTTTGCAGAGATTTACATTTTAAATGGTCCATCTTAACGCTTGGGAGAAAGCTTAACGCTTGGCTTGTCAACTGATCTCTCTCTTTAGACCAGTTTTTAAGTTTCTCCTAAAGTTCTTTCCTGTTTTTTTAATCAGTCCTTAAAATGATAGTTTACTCAAATAAACTGGGTTATCATTTACTAATCCTAATGTCTTTCCAAACCGGTATGATTTTTTTCTTCTGTGGAAGATGAAAGAAGATATTCTGAATAATATCTCATACAATGAAAGAATGTTTTTCAAATTATCTTTTTTTTTTCTACTTCCATTTAGTATCTTTTGAAAACCCTAGAATATATATTTTTTAACTTGGCCATTTCTTTTTTCAGCATACCCAAATACACCAGTGCAAGGTGATACAGGCTGTTCATGATGAATAGCTGGCTGCCTCGTTCTTCACACTTTATATGCAGCATATGTCACTTTTACCATCATCACATACATTTTTATACATTCTAGTAATGTGCAACATATATTCTTTTAAAGAATATACACATTAAAGTGTCTGCATCTACCCAGTGTTTGTCATTTCCATATTTGAAAACAAATATCCATAAAACACATCAGTTTTGGAAGAACAGACATCAACCAAACCAATTACCACTTCAGCAGCATAATGCCATTTCTGGATAATATAACTTAAAAGTCATTGTTCCTGTTGAAATAGAATGTCCAAATCAACACTGTCCATATCATCAGCCCTAATCAAAATAGCTTTAAAGGGATAGTTCACCCAAATATTAAAATTGGGTTAACTCTATATATAATTTACTCATTTAACCTTATGTTGTTCTAAACCTGTATGAATATTCTTTCTTCTGCTGGAAACAAAATAAGATATTTTGAAGAATACTTAAAAATACTTTAGAAAAAAGTCAGTGGCTACCGTCTGGTTACCAAACATTCTTCAAGATATCAATAACACCTTCTATAATAATATATTAATATAATCATTCTTGGGTCAAATATCCTTTAATGATCTGTTTTTTATTTTATTTTAACGTCATTAAAAAGATTAAAGTCACTATAAAATCAAAATTGACAATTCTTGTTTTTATAAAATATTTCAGTATTTATTATAAATGAGTTTTCCGTACACATCATATGTGATTAATGTGCCTTTCATCAAAATAACTTCCCCTTCCTCTTGTCATGATATCTTTTCTCTGATGACGTGTTTACTGGCGTGAGGACGGGGAACCTGTCACTCCAGCCTGGTCTCATCGTTAATACGTAGGTATTAAAGGGTTAGTTCAACCAAAAATGAAAATTCTGTCATTAATTACTTACCCTCATGCCATTTCAGGCCTGTAAGAAACTCCGTCCATCTTTGCAACACAAATGAAGATATTTTTGTTGAAATCCGATGGCTCAGAAAGGCTTGTTATTTTAAAAAGTTGAAAAAAGTTGAAAACACCATATATATCATGATGTTATGCTTTATGTCTTCTAAATGTAGTCTACTGTCTGCAAGAAGTGTTAATGGATGACAGCAATGGCTCTGGCAATCCTCTTGATGTCTTGTTCTATTCTTTGAAACGATCATCCCGAGGTCTGGCTCAGTCATAAAGGATGGTGACCTCTCTTTCCTCAAGACATTGCAGTGAATTATACCCATAATGAGCACTCATTCTGATCCACAATTGATTAAGGGGCTTTTCTTCCCAGGCAGCTTTTAACAACCATATGCTGCATCAGTTCCTTCATAAATTTATGTTTATCTGAACACTGCTGTAAAACTGTAAATGCATTTCTAGTGATCTATATTCATCTCAATCTGTCTGTTAGAGCAACACATTCACCGGCTCTCTCTCTCTCTCTCTCTCTCTCTCTCTCTCTCTCTCTCTCGCTCTCTCTTTCTCTCTCTCTCTCTCTCTCTCTCTCTCTCTCTCTCTCTCTCTCTCTCTCTCTCTCTCTCTCTCTCTCTCAGCACTAAACAACACACAGAATACAAAGAACAAAATTCAAAACCTCTAAGAGCTGCAGACATCTGAGGGTATCTCCTTATTTAAGCTGCATGAGGTGAATGTTATGCTGTAAGAAGCACTTCAGTTCTAGACCAGGGCTAATATTTAATTCAGAAATCTTTAAAGGATAAAGGAGACAAGCATAAGCATGTGAAAGACTGATATATCAAGTATTAAAAGCAGTGTCAGCTGGACATATTCAAATTTGGCACAGCCAAAAGAGGAAAACTAAGTAAATTTGTAAATTTTCTGAAGAAAATCTGTGTGCAAAACATCCACAATTCTGGGGTGTTGCTAAGACCAAAATTCCTGATAAGACTCACAAGATATTGCAATCTCCAGAATTCGATCATGAAGCAGGGAAACAAAGCCATTCCTCTCTGCTCACCCATCCTAAACTCACTCTAACGAGTAGGCCACAACTGCCAAAATGTTTGGATATTAAATATTTCAGTTCTTTTGTTAATGTGCCTATACCATGAAGCCGTTTTAGGTGGCTATACAGGTATGTTTTAGTTTAGTTTTATGCCAACGAAAGACCTGGGTTTTAGGCACCATGAAATTGGTTCATTGCCACTTTAGTTCATTGCTATAGTAACTCTCTGTGGCTAAACCTGCTCTGGGGCAGGTTATGTTCCACTAAAACAATCGCAAACCGAAATTGGACAGTAAAGTGACACGTCTGATGCAATAAAGTCAGTTTTGTTTCTACTCCAAATTAAAGGTCACTACATAGCAAGTGATTTTTAAAGACAATATTTACAATAATTAGATATTATTTAGATATTATTTATGTAGGCTTTGTAATTATTATACCCTTAATCCACTACACATATAAAAATTTTGGGTTTTCAATATTAAGCGCTTTGTTTGAATTAATATAAATAGGCTATATGAAGGTCTTATAAATAAACGTTAGAATTAATAGATAAAGCTATAAAAATGACTTAAATGTTCAGTTCTCTTTATATCTATCAGCTATGTACATAACTTCACAACTTTTACTTGCACTTGTAAGAATGTAAAAACTTGCAAAATGCCAGGATGTCTGATTGAGGAACAAAGACTATCTGAGAAAATTAAGAGCAATTAGCATCTGAACTCATTCATACAGCTAGCGTCTCCGTCTGGGACGGCGTCACATTGAGAGAATCATCTACAGAGCACCTTTATTTACATGTCTTTCCCTGCACTGTCTCTACCCCCATTTCTCCTCCAGAATTCACTCAAAATCTAAATGATCTAAAGTGAACAAATACTATACAATATATATGTGTTTGATATCATTGGAAATTTCTCAGTGCGACTGGTACAAATATCTCATCTCCACAGAAGCAAACAAGAACATATTAAAGGTTTTAAGAGTTTAGAAATATCGATATTATGTATGGATTACCTTTGAATTGATCATGTAATTGGCATTATATATTTACCTGACTGTTAATAAATTGTTACACTTTGATTAATTCTGACTTACTCTGGAATTATTAACGATCTATATGAGATCATGAATGAGTACAATTTCAACAAAGGGTTAAACAGAATAATGAAATGTGTGGTTAACTATTAAATATAAATGACCAAATAACCAATTGGCATTCTAATCTAAATTCGAAATTATGATAAAATGGAGTCAGATAAAGAGGAATTGGAATAAAATCAATTTTGCCCAGCTGAGAACACCAAAAGCGCAAATACCTTCACCCGCTCTTCGCTGCCCCAAATGGAGCGAATTCAGCAGTCTTACACACTGATATAGCAAGAGTTTTCCTCTTTCAGCTTTTTTTTCTTGCTGTGTAAATTTGTTTGAATTATTTTTCAATCTCATAATATTCTGCAAAATAAAGAAGTGAATCGCACTGTTCCACAGCATGTGGCATACAGACTTTATCAAAGAATTTGCTGATTTTCTATCTGAGTTATTCTGGCTGCAGATAAAGTCCTAATTCTTGGTGATTTTAATATCCATGTAGATAATGAAAAAGAAGAATTGATATTGACATGTAGAGACATTCTGAACTCTATTAGAGTTAGGCAACACTTGTCAGGACCCACTCATTTTCGTAATCATACTTTAGATCTAATATTTTCACATGGAATAAATGTAGATGCCGGGGAAATTCTGCAGCAGAGCGATGACATCGCAGATCATTATCTAGTATTGTGTATACTTAATTTTGCCAAGGCTGCAAAGCTGTCCCCTCGTTACAAATATGGTAGGACTATCACCACTACTACTAAAGATTGCTTTGTAAATAATCTGGAGGTTTTTCGCATTTCGTGGAAAGAGAGCATGATTACATACAGAAAGGCTGTAAAAACGGAAAATTGGATGACTAATAATTTCCTACAACTTAATTTTGAAAAACTGAATGTTTAATTCTTGGACCAAAAACCTCTGCATGTAGTAACCTAGAATACTGTTAAAATGGTGGGAGTATCTTAAAAATATATCTAAATTACAGCACATGCTTTCAATGCAAAATGCTGAACAGTTAGTTCACGCATTCATTACCTCAAGGCTAGATTATTGTAATGCTTTACTAGGTGGTTGCCCTGCTCGCTTAATAAATAAACTCAAGCTGGTCCAAAACGCAGCAGCTGGACCTCTTAATAGAACCAGGAAGTATGACCATATTAGCCCGGTTCTGTCAACACTACATTGGCTCTCTTTTAAACATTGTATACATTTTAAAATCTTGCTAATTACTTACAAACCCACAAAGCAAAGTTTCTGTACTACTCTATTTCTAGCACGTATTCCCCTGGTGCATCAGGAATCTTATTTCATTGTCCATCCTGCACCTAAGGGTGATGTCGTCACACCTCACTCAGTGGCAGATGTAAGCAAACTCCTCCACATATTCCTCGAGATTGCGGCCGTCTCGAAAAATGAAAATAACAACCCCTTCTCATCCATAACAACCTCTCAGGGGGGCAACATTTTTTGCTGTAATCTCCATATCTCCACAGTGTGTAATACTACAAAACAATACCAGACAATCTGTGCAACAAACTGAGGGACTTAAATACACAATGATAATGAACTAAATACAGTCTTGTGTAGCCAAACCTTCAGACTAATGGCAGTAGGTCTGAACCATAGACTGTAAAAAAAAAAAATGGACTTAGTGTCCGTGATGTCACCCATAGGATTCTGAAGAGCAGTTTTGAAGCGTAAAGTAGGGTCGAGCTGGCTGTGTCATCTTGACAGCGCGTCATCGTGCTTCACTCCCGGATAACTGACAATGGGCACAGAGGCGGGGCGTGAGTGGAGCCGAGGTGACGTGATGACTAACATACAGCAGACAAACGACTATCCACATGTCACTCAAAGTGGCCATGCCCTTAATTATGAAGAACTTTAAGGCCTTATAATATAAACAAATGAGTTATAAAAAAAATCACCCTCTAACAGTTGTCATGGAGGGGAAAATTTCCTATATAGACCAAAACCACAATTTGTACAAATGAAATAGTGACATGGAAATTCATAATACTGTTTCATTCTAATTCTGTTTACCAACAATGTTTTGACACACACACAAAAACACATTCATATTCGGTTGTCCCAGGGAAACAGTAATTAGATCATTAAATAATTCAAAACAATATTATGATTACTGTTGGGACAGTATTATTATTCTCATTACAGGGAGCAGCATGTTGCTTGATTTAAGAATGCTACACACAAACACATCCTGTAGACTGCAATAATGTGGGGCAGGAATATTCATGCTATCCTTTCTCTGTCAGCTTTGACAGCTGAACACTTAGCAGTTCAAGCACAATTCCTTTGGCCCTAAGGCAACACAAAAAGAGCAATTATTTTACAATCTCTAGCAAAAGTAATAAATAGGAATATCTCTAAAATGTTATGATTTGAGGATCCTTTTCGCAGGGCTAACAAGCTAGTACAATAACAAAGGAGGAGTTAACCCAACAACCTGAAAGTCTGAGCGCATAACAATTTTGTTACTTGAGCTTGATCAATTTGTTAACATCTAAAACACATTCTGAGTCACTCCCTTCTTGGCGGATCAGATTAGTCTCATGCTCAAACAGGCCTATGCAGAAGGACAACAAAGGGTTTGGGTTTATGTAAATGTTTCTGTATAACAACTGTTGGTCCATGCGAAGTGTAAGATAATGCGTCACGTTAGTCTCTAATTACTCTAACATATCTAATTATTGAACAAAGAGACGTATTTCAAATCACACCAAACAATCAAATCACTATTTCTATTGTCACATCACAAAGATAACAATATATTTTGGGTAAAATTATGATTGATATTCAATCAGTGCTTTTACGCAAAAGTTTAATAAACAAGTAGGTAATAAACATGCATACGCAGTAGTTCTGTTTCATTCCTGAATAAATTTGTCAGTGAACTAATCGGTTGAGTGAATGATTTAATTACGTACTCCTACCATTTCTTGGTTGCATATGAAAATTAGGCAGCTGACTTGTTGCCTCGCTGCCTTACAGGCAATGACTGCAAGCAGCGTTTGTGCACGAATGTACCTAACACAACTGATTTCAGACTCTTCTCTGGCAATGTAACATTTTTTGATCAACAGCAAAATAGAGTGAGATTTAGTGAAAACTAAGAAAATATTTAATTACTACAATACTACAATAATTTCTCACTAGAAATGAAGTGGGAAACGGTTAAAAACATACATTTACTCAGCAAAAGCACTTTTCAGATAGCTCAACTGTCACAAATGGAAAGCACAGGATTGTTGGATAACACAGGCAGTGAAGGATATATCTATGCTGCCTTCAAAAATCAGTCAGATGAAGGTATCTCAAGAGACAGGAAGTAAGCCTAACATTGAATTCGGACGTGCCTTAATGCCTTCCTACCTAAGTCGATGACGTAGAATGGTTGCACTCGGAAATCAATTGGAGCTACCTGTAGTAATTTTTACCACAATGCAACTCAAACAATGTTTCAGAGTTAAACAAAACCAATGCTTTGTAATTGCATTTAAAATACACTCAAACATGCACGTGCTCACAAACTCTGTCTCAATCGTGATGTGTTATGGGCTGCCCTCGTCAGTCTCCACGACAGGGGGCTATTTTGGTTTCAGTCAGGAAGAGTTGCCGCCGAATCGGAACCAGGTGACAAATTAGGCAAGTCAACCCTCATTTATAACATTATAGCTGACAATTCTTTGCGTCGCCGTTAACAACGTCATATATTTTAAATATTATTTGCAAAAATGGCACCAGATATACATGCAAGCGTACATGTGGTGTTTAAATGTAAGTAGTTTCAAGCTTGTTTTTGTTTTGTAAGCTGTATTACCTCAAACAGACAGGTGTGGTAAATAGGATTACAAGTGTTTAGTGCTTTTTAAACGTTTAGAACAGTACATTGCTGTCAAGGCAAGAAACATTTCATAGTCATTTTCAAGTTATAAATAATTTTCATTCATATAACTGGCATGAGAGCGCAACGAGGCTGAACATAGCAACGTGATACTTCCTGCCTGTGTGTCCTACAGGACGACTTGTTTAATTCTGATTGAAGACACTATACTGCATCCTTCACAGGATGTGTCCTCTGGAGGATGCAGCCTTAGAAATTAAATTAAATGAGACACAACAGTTGTGGCAAGCAGCGAGGCGAGGGACCATGAGAGCGATCAGGTGGCGAATGATGATGAGCGTCAGCTGTGTGCCACACCGGTCTCGTCTCATGGAGGAGTGACGGTTGAATAAAGGAGGAGCGACGATAGTGCAAGACAAGCGAGGACCAGGGGCCCGTACCATGATGGTAGATTAACAAACTCAGGGTTATAGGATTAGTTTTGAGTTGACAAAACCAAACCAATCAATTCAGGATTTGTTGGTCCCATGATGCTGATCATCAACTTTCTCTGTCAACTCAGGCTTTGATCCTGAGTTTGTGGAGCGTGTGCACATGAAAGTGTGACATCATCAGTGAGCAGCCAATCACATGCCTTTCAACACAAAGTGTGACTCATTTCTTGCGAGAGAGCTAACGTGATTCAAAACTCTTTTGCTGAAGATAAAGACATTGAAGAATATATAAAGAATTTAAAAGCATTTACAAAAAAGAAAACAATTTTCCATGTAAGAGGATAAATAAAGAAAATTGTGAAAGTAGTTTTATATATATATATATATATATATATATATATATATATATATATATATATATATATATATATATATATATATATATATATATATATTTTTTTTTTTTTTTTAAAGCAAGCTCTTGTGCTCACCAAGTCTGCATTTATGTTATATATATGTATATATAAACTTTAATATTGTGAAATAATATTAAAATGTAAAATAACTGATCATGTAGTGACCTTTAATTTGGAGCAAGAGAAACAGGGGGAGTGGCTTTATTGCATCAGAGATGAGTCACTTTGCTCACAGCTGATTGGTTCAAATTCAGCTTGCGATCTCTTATCCCGAACATAACCTGCTCTGGAGCAGGTTAGCTTCGGAGCGTAAGTTACTATGGAGATGAACACTGCTAAAAGCCAAACCACTTTAATGGCACTTAAAACCCAGGATTGGAACAAACTAACCTTAAACATATCTGGCTAGCTAGCTAAACCGGCTTCATGGTATAGGCCCCAGGCCTGGACTTTACATTGTTTTCTTACATTAGACACTTTGTTCAAAAACGACATCACCTGTTATCAACACTACGTTCAAAATGCAACGCTCATCTGGCAATTGTAGGCACTTATACACACATGAAAACACTTGCACAGAAAACAGAACACCAATCGGTCTGAGATTTAGCACTACAAATAGGTAAGACATTTAAGAACTTTGCAAGCATGGAGGCAATAAGAGTCAGAGTAAGAGGATGAGGACAAAGACGAGGACCAGTGCGGAGACTTGTATCAGATGGCACCAGGGCTACTCTGCTGGACCATGTGATAAATCGTCCATGAGGGAGGCTGGGCAAAGAGTCAACCCTAACCTCAGTCGCTACACAGTAGCATCAATAATAAGGACATTCTTACTGGAGAACAGGTATATCTTCATATTTTACTCCAGACAGTACAGTATTACTAACCATACAAAAATAGGTAGTGCAGTGAAGTATATAAAGGAATATCATTGTGATATTACAGTACTGTGTACAATTTGAAAGTACAGTATGTGAAAACGAACCTAACCAATGACATCTTGTGGTGGCATTTTCTACAGAATGGTTGGACGACTTCCTCAAGGTGGAAGGGAACAGCTCTTTACTCAAAAACAAGAGCTTGTCATCATTGAAATGTTGCAAGAAAATAATGCAATCCGACTTTGTGAGTTGCAACAATGCATAATTGCAAATAGAAATGTATTCAACAATATCAACAGGGTCAGCATTTCTACACTCATTTCAAATTGCATTCTACAGAAACATAACTTCAGAATGAAGCAGCTTTTCCCCCCCAATAGCAATTTAACCAGTAAATTTGATGATTTGTGATTCAAATTTTTCTTTATTTCTGTAAGAATGTTTGTTTTTTGTAAAAACTCTTGTTTGATTACCGCAGAAATTCTACCTTTGAGTTTTACAGAAGACTGAGTCTGAGAAAATTACAGTAATTCAAAGAGTAATTCAAATGGGGCTTGTGTGTATGGTTTTGTTGCAAGAATTTCTTTTTCATAAAGAAGTGTTACGTTTTGATTGCAGTGTTTCATTTTGGCACAGTGAGTTGTTAATCTCGAGTGCTATGATTGGCTTGTGTGTAGAGTTTTGACATAATGAGCCAAATTCACAAGTGTGCAAGCAACAGGCAAAAACTGAAAACATACAACACGTCTTAACACCAGGGGATCCCTTTAAGAACTTCCCCATTCCTTAAACAGACTCTTACACAAGTAATCTTTACATCTCTATAGTCCACTTGCATCTGATTTTCAGCCAGTTGATATTAGAGATGTCATCATCAGGTTTAAGTGGCGCCCAAGAGGTCTTGATGCTGTCAGATCTGTTCTGTCTGTCCTTGTAGTGAGTGCAAAAAAGGAATTGCATAAAGCAACAGAGGGAATGGTAAAGTAGCATTGTAAGTCTCTCTGGAAAATCTAATCGTGAGTAATTAAGAATAATGAATTCTGTTTATAGGGATGCAATTGGTGCTAGGAGAGGGTGACACGAAGAGCTCATTGCCGAAATGCTTTCATCACTCTTTCTCCTCCAGAGTATCTGCTGTCATGATCCATGTCTTTCATCAAATTCTTTTAACCACAATCTTCTGTTTTTCTCTCTCTGCCCTAAGGAACTCTTATTATGTCTTTATTTTAAAAGCTAGATATGACATTCCGTCATAAACATGAAGCAGTTAGTTTGGGTAGATGGCTGTTCGGCCGGTGGGTTGTTTATTGAATCTAATGTTATTTGGTTTGTTTCTGTGCTTGTTCCTGGGGCTCAGTGTATATGTTCATGCATTTTTAGCTTGTGTTTTTCTTTTACACCCTGTAAAAATATTTCTGAGGTTCTTAGAACTGTATGTGATCTTGAAGTGTCAATGAGACATTGTTGTCAACATTGTTGAGTGAGTTGTCAATGACGTTTCCATGGTAGTACCATAACATTCTTTCAACATATACTATATTCATTATAATATATTCAATTTGTCATATATACAATGACATCTCAAAAACATTTTACAAATCTCAAAATTTTGAACGATGGCGTACTACAGTTTTTTTCAACTGCTTACACACAAAATTGTTACTTGTCACACAATTTTTAAAACCTGACACTCAAACACCAGAACACACACTAAATCTGCAAAACCATACACTAATTTTTGGCCTTTTACTCAGTTTTCAATTTCATTAAACACTTTTTGCAAAACACAACACACAATGTTCTATGCAACACACAAAAATCTGACAGGAAGTTTCTTGATTTCCTTTTATAACACAACCAATCAAAATGCCACACTAATTCATCAGTGCCTCACCAACTCCTCACATGTGCAAACACTTGTTGCTTTACTTAACAACAACCAATCATAACTTTAGTAGTGGCCTATAAATAGGCCAAAGGTCAAGTAATAGCTTTTGGACAATGAATGCAAACAATGCAGACAGAGTAAGAGGAGTTGGAGGGAGAGCCAGAGGACGAGTTCGACAAAGAGGAGTTGGAAGGGGAGCAAGGGGAGGAAGAGGACGAGTCAGAAATGGAGGAGGACAAGGAACGAGAAGAGTGGTCTCAAATGAGATTAGGGCTACAGTAGTCGATCATGTGATAAACCATGGTTTAACAATGAGAGAGGCTGGACTGAGAGTCCAGCGTAATTTGAGTAGATTTACTGTGGCGGGTATAATTCGAACCTTTAGAAATGAGAACAGGTATGTAACAATCTAATGTAATGTACACATGTTCTAATGTACACATAATAGCTTTTTTTACCATAACAAACAGTAGGCCTATACTATAATAAATATATTTTACTGTAGTACCCTTGCATTCATTTACTACAGTGCATTGCATTGGTCACAGTTTGGTAAGGTATCAAACTGTACAATAAAACAGCCAACTTTAAGACAATCTGACCATATTGTTAAATATTCTATATATTGTTACAGTTTATGGCACACACTTACTGTTCCTGAATCTTTTACAGAGTGGAAAGGCAAAGGGTTCATTATGGGCGAGGTCACATGTTCACTGAAGTGCAGGAGACTGCTATTGTGAATTTGGTTTTGGCCAATAATGCTATTACAATCCGTGAAATACGCAACCATATCCTTAATGATGCCACAATTTTTGCGAACATAAATGCTGTGAGTGCCTCAACAATACACCGTCCTCCAGAAAAATCAAATGAGAATGAAACAGCTGTACAGGGTCCCTTTTGAAAGGAACTGTGACAGAGTCAAGAATCTTCGACATGACTTTGTGAATGTATGCATTTCTCCAATATATCAGACTTGCACCTACAAAACCAGGCTACTCGGTTGTGCATATACTGATCTACAGATTAATTTGTCTTTACAGAGAGTTTTGGAGATGGATGCCCATGCCATTGTCCATGAATATATTTATGTAGATGAGGTGGGCTTTAATCTAAGTAAAACCAGAAGAAGGGGAAGGAATGTCATTGGACAAAGGGCCATTGTCAATGTCCCTGGACAACGTGGCGGAAACATTACAATGTGTGCTGCAATTTCACAAAATGGTGTCCTGCACCATCACGCCACACTTGGCCCCTATAACACTGATCACATCATACAATTTCTGGAAACTATTCATGACATGCTTGTTCAGGGTCTGCAGAATGAAGACCAGGCAAGATTTGTCATCATCTGGGATAATGTCAGGTTTCATCATGCCCATCAGGTCCAAAACTGGTTCGCTATGCATCCCCATTTTTCTGTTGTCTACCTGCCTCCATATTCACCATTTCTAAATCCTATTGAGGAATTTTTCTCCACATGGCGCTGGAAAGTGTACGATCGTCGTCCCTATGTTAACATGACACTTCTCCAGGCAATGGAGGAGGCATGTGGAGACATTGATGCTGCCTCCATCCAAGGTTGGATACGCCATACAAGAAGGTTCTTTCCACGGTGTCTGGCAAGAGAGAATATAGCATGTGACGTGGATGAAGTATTGTGGCGGACCCAGCCCTGAGGAGAGATGGAGCCTAGATACACCCAACCATCTCCACATGCAAGCACACACATTATGTTTGGTTTTACACTACATGCTACAACACTACATTTTTTGATGTGTTTTTTCTTTTCAAACTGTGTACACTAATACTACATTTACAACCACAAAGAGCAAAAAAAATAAAAACATAAATAAAAAGTTTGGTTTCAATTTTGCTTTTGTTTTTACTTTATATATATATTCAACAGCTCTCTCCCAATTTCATTCATGTACATGTGAGCTTTTAAAAGAAGAGCTTTAGGTTTTGAATAACAGTGTGTATATGACATAATCAAAAATATAACATTATGGTAAAGGTGTTTACAACGTAAGACAAATGTTTGCTTTTGAAATATGTTTGTGATATTTTGACTGTGTTGTTTCATTTTGAAAGAGATCTGAGGCATTTTGCATCTTGTGTGTGGAATTCTTGAATTTGTGTGTTAAGTTTTGAAAAAAAGAGGAAACCTTTGGAAAATGTGTGTAAGCAGTTGAAAAAACTGTAAATAAATACGTTCTTCTAACGCTTAGTCTCTTTTTCTTCAATCTCTTCCTCTTTGCCACCAACCTTTTGTAGTTAGACTAATGTCTTCCTGCACAATAAGGTTTCTTTCGAGGCAAAGTCTTTTCACCTAAATTGTAACTCATTTGAAACATGTCCAGCGAGTCTTCGACCTCTTACTTTTGCGCTTCCACGCAGTCGCTCTGTGTGAACACTGTTAACCCCAAGGAGCTGACAGCTCTAGAGATGACCTCTGCCTTCAGCATCCAGGTGAGGTGGAAAAAACCTTCCTCACCAGTCACCTAATGATGGCCAACATGAGATGAATACAAATAGCCTAATCAGACAACTGCTCTGGGTCTATTATAAGGCAGTGTTTGTATTTCCTTTCAGTTTTCCTCTGAACTCCTCATTGTGAAAGTGAATGATTTTCAAAATGATTCATATCTCAGTTTGTAATTGCTTGGGCTCAAAATGGCATGATGTGTCATCAAATTAATTATACCCTTTGGTTATAATTATAAGTTATAATTATGTTGGATATAATTACTTTAAATGGCAAACTAGGGCTATTCAGAGAGTCTCTTAGAACCATGGCAACATGTAAACCATTAAAATTATAAATGCTGGTTCTTTTTAAAGTCCTTTGAGAGAAATATGCTTTCTCAGTTAATTGAGTAAATCTTCAATACAAATAGAGCCTGATCTTCAATACCGTAGGACCAGGAGTTTATAATCTTGAGGTGGATTGACATAGACACTTATGAACTTGATCTTGGTGGCTCTGTTTTCATGTTTCATTTAATGCTGTTTTACTAAACGAGGTTCGGGAGGAACATGTCAGATAATTGACACAGGTGGAAAGTACTCAGCTAATCAACAAAGTAGGTATATATACGCAGCCTTCTTACCTCCACTGCATTGACAGATTTTCGGCATCCCTCCACCACCCCTTCTCCACATTTTGCTCTTTTTCCTTTTTAAGTTCAAAACCACTTACATACGGGGGGTACTCTGGGTTCGGGCCGTAGTCCGAGCTCGAAGCCCTCCCCCCGGACAGCACGCCAAATACGCTATTAAATGTACTCTATAAATTATATGTAAGTGTGAACTTGTGAAACTACTAAGAGCTAGTTTGTTTGATTGTTTATTAGATTTACCTCGTTCAACAGCCAAGGATTCATTCGGTATGTTTTCACTTCTGCCAGACTCATAAAACTAGAACCACCAGCAAGAACACAATGAATTTAATGCAAAGAACACAGAGATTTCATTTGATCGTTGATCCCAAATGAACCAAAAAGCTTTGTTAGTCATCTGTTTGATCTCTTTGAATCAAATCATTCTGTTTTAATATTAACTCATTATCCTCATCCTCTTTTTTCTCCTGGGGATCTGGACATGAGCCCGACTGTGGAAGAAACAGGCTTCCTGCTGGAACTGATTCTTGAGAGAACATAGATGAGGACAGTGGGATAAAAGAAGGATGCCTTTACTTGAGTCCTCCAGGACCCCTTGGGTCAGAGAGAGAGAGAGAGAGAGAGAGAGAGAGAGAGAGAGAGAGAGAGAGAGAGAGGGGGATTATCTTTACATATGTTACAGTCAGAGCTGAGTGCACTCTTCTTCTCGAAGATGTATAGCTGTAAGTAAATGCTATGTCCTGACTGTATATTGTTCTGTGCCTGTTTCTGTGCCTGATTAATTCACTTTAAATAATTTAAAAATGACCCAATGATTTACTCACCCTCAAGCCATCCTAGGAGTATATGACTTTATTCTTTCTGATGAACACAATCAGAGTTTTATTAATACATATCCTGATGCTTCCAAGCTTTATAATGTCATTGATGGGGTCCATTGAGTTTGAAGTTTAAAAAAGTGCATTCATCCATAATAAACATAGTCCACACAGCTCTGGGGGTGAATAAAGGCCAACTGAATCAAATGGATGGGTTTTTGTAAAAAAAAAAAAAAACATTCCTATTTAAACCTTTATTTTATCTAAACCTTTAAAATATCTATAACTTCCACTAGACCGCATTCCGTATTGAACTTACAAAGTAAATGTGATGCCTCTTGCAGAACAAAATGCTTACACTAATGCTTACACTTATACACACTGCAAAATGCTTACACTAATACACTACATGCTTTTTTCGTAAGTTGAATATGGAAAGTAAATCATTGAGTATGTAAGTAAATCATGGGATAATTTTCATTTTTAAAGTGAACTAATCCTTTAAGACATGGATGTAGCACTGACCTCGGGACAAAGGTCCCATGGTGTTCCATACGAACAGTAGCACGGAGATGCAGAAGAGAGTGAAGGGAGGGACTGTATGAGTGTTCTTTAACTTCTGTGGAAATGCTGTATGCATATGTAACTGGATTGGGTGTTGATGCAGAAACTATTAACTACTTATTCTAATACTAAATAAATGATTGTAATACTAATATGTTGCATAGCTGTCACCGTGGGGTCATATCATACACATGGCGCAATGTAACACCAGAGCGACTCAAGTGTTTTTTGCTAGTGTTAATCTGATGAAGTTATCATTTCCGGGCCCATCTGTTAGCCCATGGGCTAACAGCCTGCTATAATGGCCTGCTGGTCTGAAAATTTGGTGTGTTCAGGCACATTGTTGGTGTATTGCTAGTCATAGGCGAGTACAGAACGCACATACACTCTGCTTATTACACACACAGGGACGTGCAGCAACACACAAACATTTTTAAATATGAAAAATAAAAGGATTCCTCTCTGGAGAAGTGTCCAGTCTTTCCGCTTGCAAATTCCATGGCACGAGCACAGCTGGCTTTTAAAGGGAATGGGAGATGAGACTTTGGAGGGAGAGACTGTTTATTGCACGTAACGCCCAAAACACACCATGACTGAGGAGACTACAGACTAGGTACAACCCGTTTTGGACCATATGCCTTGCGTGCAGACCGTGCCAACATAATTTTCAAGTATTTTCACATTGTTAAACTATATATTTACACAACTGTTTTTATGCTAATTTCAAACGTCTCTTATTCTAAACTCTCTCAATGAGGCATTTGTTTGATAAAAAACAACAACAAAATTGTGAAATATTATTACAATTTAAAATTGTTTAATAGATTTTAATATTCCTGTGATAGCAAAGTTGAATGTCCAGCATTATTAATTTAGTCTTCAGTGTCACATGATCCTCCCTCATTAGCACCGGGCTGAGAATATACAGGAAAATATACGGTGTTGTCTGCTTGGTCGTGGTTTATTATAAAATAGGTAACAGTACTCAAGGCCATCCGCTTTGTCCAGTCCAGGTATGAAGTAGTTTTACAACCAATGTGTAAGTGCATGTGTGTTTGAGTGAGTGAGAGAGAGAGAGAGAGAGAGAGAGAGAGAGAGAGACAGAGAGAGAGAGAGAGAGAGAGACAGAGAGAGAGAGAGAGAGAGAGAGAGAGAGAGAGAGGGATTATCTTTACATATGTTACAGTCAAAGCTGAGTGCACTCTTCTTCTTTTCTATCTTCCTTCCTCGACAGTCTGCAGTGAACTGGAAAAATGAAATATTTACACCGCTATTCCAACAGGTTAGTTAACACTGAAACATTAATGTCTTCCTAACGTGGGGCCTGGGGGAAGATAGAGGAGAGAAAGATGGAGGGTATTTTGGAAATAGGGCATAGGGTCATATTTAAACTAAACTCATCTCATCTCTCTTGCTGCCCATTGCAGGTTACCCCCTGTCAACCTCACCTCAAATAGCTGAAATCATACGTGACATTGGAAAAAAAGAACTTTTGTGCCTGACTAAATGAATAAGAGAGAATACATACACAACAATATTTTTCAATCCATTTTACAGAACAGGCAAAGTTGGCTGGCTATTTTTGGTATTTCTTCCAGTTAGTAAACTAGTTATAGGGATGAGTCACCAAACTGTGAAGGTGTGAAGCTGGAGTCAACCATTGTTAATATGATGACCTTCTACTGGACAAATTTTCTTATGCGTCATAGGTTGGATTGTGATTATGGTAATTGATAATTAGATGCCATCTTGCTCATGAACCTCCTCTCATGGCAAACACAAACTGTACTGTGAAATCAACTTCTCATTAGCAGGATGAAGGGAGCTTGCGGCTGGCTCTGTTCTGTTTTAACTCACATAATAAGATTTTGAGAAAGACTGTCTCCATAATTGTGTAATTGCAGTCTTAGCTCTGGGCAGCCATAGTGGATCCAAAGTATGTGGAACTAATATAAATCAAATGAAGAGAAGGAGTGGAAGTTTAGCAGCGTTGAGGAATTCGGCTGAGCTCTTGTATTTGTGAGTATGTGCAGTGTGTGAATTACACAATCATTTTCGGCTTTTTAAAATAGTTCTTAAAGGTTTCAATGCCAAGACCCTTTATGTCCCAGAATATATATACAAATTGTCTTTTCTGTATGCTAAAATTTTATTGTTTTACCCTTGACCCCAAAACATATGAAAATCCTTTATATCAAAAACATTAACTTATTACATGTAACCATTTTCTACCACCACCATTTAATTTGCGATCAGGTGGAAATTGCATATTTGTGATATGTAAATCTTGAAGTGATATATAATAGTGACTTTTCATGATACCAACTTTTGAAACCTTGTTGAAGATTTGTATGAAAAAATTAATAATAAAACAAAGCTTGTTTCACTTTAATTGCAGGGATCTGATCCCTTTCTCCCATTATTAGCCCCCTTTAATACGGCAGCTGACATTGTGTTTAGCATCCGAGCCCCTAACATTGCCATCCTGAGAGAACAGAGGAGAAGACATCCATGAGGATGAGCAGGTCTGTTTGCCCAGATCTTAATAACACTCACACTTGTGCATTGACCACACTGAATTATGTGCTGAATTTCCAGCCGCTCAGCCTCCCTGTGAACCCAATCGATTGGTGAAGCATGAAAATACATCTAGAGCCAAAGGGAAGTTTACTTTCTCTTACTTTTTCATTGCTTTACTTTATTCTGTAGACATCTATGAGTGTGAATAATGCATAACAGCCTCAAAACTGAGTTAACAAAGTCCCTCTATTCAAGATAAAAATAGCTGTCTATTCTCTAAATAACCGCAAGAGTTGTTCATATTATTGTCAGACTTTAGATGTGCAATTTAGACTTGACTTGAGGCCCTAAATTAAATTTTTCACGAGGTAACTTACATTGTTGTGTACTGTATTGTTGTGTAACCAAATAAACAAAAACACAATATGACTGAAATAAACTGGCCAAGCAACTATACATTTATGATTACAGGTACACTATGTAGGATTTTTGCAGTCAAATATCCAAAAACCACCAGGCCGGTGTTATATATTTTGTTCAGTTGAGTTCTTACAATATCCCAAATGTTTCCAACTATTCGTAAATTGTGAGAAAAGCGCTATTTTTACCAATGAACCGGGACGTGTGAGCATAGCGTCTGAGGGCCTGTCAATTGCGTCATATCTGCGTTATACTCGTTTCTGGTTTTATTTTGCAGAAAAGCTTTACTCTCACTGGAGTGTGAACAAGTGTCACAGCAGCCACCGAGCGCACAGAGTAACGTCATAACATCATTTTAAACACACTTAAATGTATCTAATATAATAAACAGAGCTACGTTACCTCATACACATGACCGGAAAAGCGGAGATTGCGCCGGCGACTGTGTCCTGTCATAATAAAAGTCCAGCTACTCGCGAGCAGTGTGTTTGTTGAACAATCTCTCCAGCGGCCTTACTCAGCTCCCTCAGCACTCGGTCCTGCTCTGCTTCATACTACAGTAACGTTAATAATCACATCCATGAACATGATTTCTGCCCGAGTCCTATCCCGATTCTTTTCCACCGGCTGTGAGGTGAAGACAACATGTCCCAAGATTCTGCGCTCAAACTTAACGTCATCAAACTATGCCTTTGTTTTGAACAGGCGCCCTCTAGCGGACGGAAAAGTCACATAGTGTACCTTTAATATGATTCAGCTTTATTCAGCTATTGTGCATACATTTATTTTTCAACCCACCTGGTTACATTTAGCAAGAGTGGATATGTGGTTAATGGTTTTGTTGTTTAAAAACCTTTATAATCACGTTAGTTGATTTGATAGGCACCACCATGCTAGTTTGTGCCGCAGTTCAGAGAATCGGATCTGTCAGATTTACAACACAAAATTTCACCCACTTCTCCTGAAATGAAACCAAGTGGCAGGTGAAGTGGGAGAAGAATAGAGTAAATGTTATAGTTACTTACACAATGTTTATCTGATATGAATATTTGCCATCAGTGTGTATTTTGTAAACTATAAATGTATTGTTTTGCTAAATGTCTGAACCCTAAAATAAACATTATGTGGTTGAAAACACTGAATAGTTGTGATAAGATGACAAGCGCTGGATGCATCCTTTTCTAGCTCAGCACCAGCCAAAGCGCGAAAGAACATTTGATTTTAACAGTTGATCATGTGACACATCGAACGTTTTAATCACACCGGTGTGATCGTACGCGTCAAAGGGTTAGGTGAATATTAATGAGGCAAATAATAATGTCAGATGACATGGTAAACGTGGATAAAAAACAATAACGGTGTGTAAGAACACAGGAGGGAAAAAAGGGAGATGTGAAAGAACAACCCCAAAGACAAACTTAAATGAGCGATAATCTTTTCATAAGTATGAGCGTGAATCCATCCGTGCCTCTTAAACCGTTTGCACAATGACACACTATATTCAGAGTAATTGCATGGTGTCACTGAGGTGTTTTTTTCTCCCTTCAGGAATGAAAAGAGCTGCCGGCTGCACTGCAAGCGGTACAAATACAGATCATTCCTCACTGCTGCTGTACCTCTGGACTATTTTGCCTTATCTGTGAAAAACACTAATCATAAGAGAATATTAAATAAATGAATGAACAGTATTTGAAAAGCTGAATATGTAATTGTTGCTAATATGTCTGTGGGCAGTAGTCACATTAAGGCTTAAGAGGTGCGTTGCATTATTCATACGGTGGGTTGTCTGTATTTTGCCATGGGCAAATCTGTTGACCTCATCCTGTCCACAAGCGGTTATTGTGGAGCTGAGTACAGCACTTAGCCTATGAGACCCTGTGCTCTGGCTGCACTCTGTGCATAGATGTACAATTGCCCATAATATTTGGACACTTAAAAAGTGTATTTATTCTGCTATGACTTTTAGCTAGCTGGTTTGAACGTGATTTTAGTGTATTTACAGTCAGGTGTCCTCAGTTGTCAGAGCTGAATCATCACAGGTTCATCACAATAATGTGCTTCACTAACATTTGACAACCAGAAAGTATCACAATACATTTCTGAATAGTGTTTTGCTTACAAAGTGTGCTTTATTTCCTTAAAAATAAATGTCACTGGGTTTGACATTTTCTTATGCAATAATCTGACTGACACTTTTTCATGACCATTATTCTTTTAAACAAATGACACTAGCTGAATATTCACATTTTAGAGAAAGACATTGCAGGAAATAAATATTTTTGTCCTTGTAAATGTGTCAAAAAATGGAGGAAAACAATGAAAAATAATCATAAATACTGAACACCTCTTTCCCGAAATCCTCTATTTGTGTACACTTGTGCTCAGTCCGATTCTGTATGAAATATTGAGGGGCCTGATGAAGTCTCGCAGGGTCATTCTCAGCTCAGGAGAACATTCTCCACTTCACCTCACCTCAACGTCCTCCAGGGATTTCCTCCATCTGTTTTAAAGGTTAATGCTTGAACAGTTCAACTGTGAATCAACTCTGCTCTGACTGTGTTCACTGTACAACACCTGTGATTCAAAGCATCTTGCAAGATTACTGTTCAGTCACTCATTAACTGTCTAACAGTGGAGTTTATTGCTCAGAAGTCACTGAATTCATCTGTGACCAGTTTAACTCAACACTGATGAATTTTACTCTCACACACACTGCATTCAAGATAGACGATTAGTACATTCTTTGGGAACTGAACCCATGACATGGCATGGCATGATTTCCAGCACAGTTTGAGCTATAGTAACATGAATAAATCATTATGCATGCACTTCCATTTAAAAACTGGTTTCTATGTCATTTTCTTTATTTTTTTTTTAATGCCATTACTCCAGTCTTCAGTGTTACATGATTCTTCAGAAATCATTCTAATATGCTGATTTGCTCAAGAAGCATTTATTATTTTTATTATAATTATTATTATTATATTATTATTACATTGAAAACAGTTGCTTAATACTTTTATGCAAACCATGATACATTTTATCATGAATTGTTTTATGCAAAATAACTTTGTGAAAGTCTTTACTGTCACTTTTGATCAATTTAACGCATTCTTGCTAAATAAGTGTATTTAAATTAAATGTTTATATAAAAAGGTAATAGTGTCTCTGTAGGAAAATACTGATAAAACAAGATAAAACACTTTTTATGCACTTATTCAAAATAAACACTGTTTATTTAATAACGTTGTAGCATTTCATAATCTATTTCTATTTTTCACAAATGTTTAGGAATCTCCACTGCGATTGTAGCTGTTAATATGAGCCCACTTTGCACATCCATTACAACTAATCAATTTCTGGCCAATTATATAAATCAGCTTATTACATTGAGGCATTCTGCATCTTTCCCTTTCACCAACAAAATAACAGTGCAGTTAGTGGCTTTTTGACCCCAGCAGGTATCGTCAGATATAAGGGAATAAGAGATTTTCATTGGCTTCATTACATTTTTGATTGACCTCAAAACAAAAAGACCTTGCTCCCTTCATAGTTCTTGAAAACTTTTCAATTTGCTTTGTCTTTCTTTCAGCAGCTTTGAGAAGGGATTGTTGCACATCTCAAATCTTCATTAGCAGCATGACTGAAACTCTGTCTCTCCTACAAGCATGAATGATTTATCCTGGTCAGGACATTCATATCCACCCTGCTCTATCACCCCATCATCAATCATGCTTTCCCACACAACATTTTTAATTGCTTCATAATTTAGTGAGCTTTGTGTTGATGACTTAATCTATGTTTGGTTTAAAGGAATAAAGGGTGCGGTTTCTCAGCACAGAGAACAGAGAAGGATGCATCGCCTCTTACTGGAGCTCTTTACTGCTGGCTGCTTCTTTCTGCTTGTTAAATGAGGTGCATTTTGTTTATTATACTCTTTTTCTGCAGTTCAGAAGTTCTGGAAAGAGAAGTTTACAAAAATTGACTTTAACACAGGCTTATGCATTTTTTCCTTTAAAACTAGAATTATGCAGGCTTATGTGATCAAAGATCTCAAGAAAACAAAGCAAGCAATAGCCTACTGCAATGAAACAAAAGATGAAAAGAATCATGAATGAATGATGAGGGGAAGGAAAGCTATATTGTTATGGAAAATAAGTAGCCTAATGCTATGGGAAATGTCCTACATCCACTTCAGAAGTCGTGTTTACGAGCTTATCGCATTCAAATTTTGTCTTGAAATTTTGTCTTCAAGACCAATTTTTTAAAACTGAAACTATTAATGTAATTCCTATAGCACGTGAAGGCAGCATTAGGCTACTTATTTTCCTTAACAATAAATAGTTTTCTTTCCCCTCTGTCCATTAATAAGATTGATGTGCGCTCTGTTAACTCAGAAAATCAGTCATACACATTGTGAGTCTGGTTGCTCGGTCCCTGCAGACGTGTCTTAGCACAAGTTAGCACAAGTCAAAACGGTATATCGTTTATGCTTTTTGGAGTTTTACAACAGTTTGATCACACAAAATCTCAAACCATCTGAGAGAAAAACACTATTTAAAAAAAAATATTTTATGATGCTGTTCACTTTATTTAAGCAATTCATCTTGATTTAACACAATTATATCAGGTTTCTGGTTCAAATGTAATTGATTCATGTAAAACCGTTACTCTTTGACATAACTTGATGTTTTCATTTTGAAATAACATGTTTCAATCAAGTAGCCCAATCAAACAAGACTTTCACTTCCGATCATGCTTTGCAAAGAGGCTGAATTCGGAGAGTAAATGTTTAAATAAAGTGCTATTTGATGCATTTTTAACAAGATGAGAAAAGGGAGAGACTTTTTAATGCTTAATGTTTTGTTATGTTGGTATTTAAAAGTTTGTGTTATGTTGGTGTCTTTGGAGGTTTACCATTGTGGTGAAGTGTAGAGCATGTGCTTGGGTTGGGGACCTGCTAATAACAATTATAGTTGTTTCAATAATAAAAAAAGCAACTACTTTGGGCATGCCATGGATGTAACAAAACCATCTTTTATAGCTAGCCAGTAAGACCTTGTAAAAGATTTTGTAAATGTTGTAAAATAGTATTACACTAAATAAAAAAAATTAATTAAACTGGATTACTTGTTTTGTTTTTTATATTCCTTTTAGAATAATTAAATTGAATAGTTTAAGACAAAATTAAGAATGTTAACCTGATTTAACTAAAAGGCATTGAATTAACCTTACGTAAAAAACTTAAGTTTACTGAAATAAACAATTTTAATTAAATTCAACATAACCCAATCATGTGGAACCTGTTGACATAAAAAATTAAGTAAAACCCACGTATAATTTTTTTGAGTGAAGGCAAGAGCTCTTCTTAATTTCTACACATTTTTGTGCAAGTCGGTTCAAAGGCTTTCAACAGTCCTCCGGGAAACAAAGTCTTATTTACAAGGTACAAGCTAAGTATGAGCGAGGCGTTTGTATGTTGATCACGAAAGGAGTTATTCTTCATCAAATAATGATGAAATAATAGAGAAGAACAGCATTACAACCAGACATATCCAAACAGTGACCACACATATTTTCCAATCCTTTCTTTAGTGCCTTCTGCACAATAAAGATCGCTCCACCATTATTTGAACAAGCTATCCCTTGGTTACACTTTATTTTAAGGTGTCTTTGTTACAATGTAATTATACATTTAAGTACTGAATAATAACACATAACTACATGTACTTACTATAGGGTTAGGGTAAGGGTTTGGTTTGGTTTAGGGTTAGTTGCAATTACTAGTAACCACATGTAACGTGTAAAAAGGACACTGTAAAATAAAGTGTTACCTACCACTTTTTTAGGAGTATCACTGCAGGCTGCCCTTAGAACATCACATAAAAAACAAACTGGTTAGATATAAGGTCAGATAGTCTCTCCTGTTTAAGTTGGCAGCTTTGGCAAGAATAAGCTGCAAAGTAAAGCAACATAATGCCAATGTTGCAATGTTGTACAGTTTTTTGAATCTGTGATTCAAGTAAATATTTAAACTGAGCAAAAAGAGTCACCTACCAGCTTTCTTTGACAACACTCATGATCCTGGCTAAACAAAAATGACAAGAGTCGAGACCAATGCATTTCAAGGATGTTTGGCAAGCTTACAGTCTTTTTTTGTGAATAAAACAGTCACTGCATCTGCAGCTTTTTTATTACAAATTTATTGCAAATATAGAAATAGATCTTTTGTACAGAATTTGTGGTGGAGAAGATATAGGATATAATTACCAGCAAAATAAATGTAAGTAAACCATTTCAGAGGCTTTTTTCCCATCACATCAAAGAAATTGTCCTTTTTGAGATCCATTCCGAAGATAGAGAGGCAACGAAATATACAGCCGATCTGAAGAAAACACTGTTGATGAGGCTCTTTAAAATCGCTGGAATTCATTATCAATTCAGCTACTTATGATGTCCGATATCAAACTATTATAAAGCTCAGAGTTGGAGCTGTTTTGTGTGTTGCCATGGAAAAGCTTTGGTTTCCACTTGAGCAAAAAAAAAAAGAAAAAAAAGAAAAGAAAAAGAAAGCAATCAAATGTTTCTCACATTTTTGTCTTCAGGTTCAGATCATAATCTTACACTCAACTAATAAAATGCTGTGTGACTGTATATTGTGCATGTATAGATCTCTAAGAAGAGAATCAACTGAAGAGGCATTGGCAAGAGTTCCGACATGATGAGCTTGGTATTGTGGTTTGGCCGTCGTGGCTTCTCAGCCTTAAATAATCAATGCAGGCCTCTTCATTCAGTCGGTTAAAATAGAGAACATCATCCTCCGCAGCCTCCAGAGACTACAGCCTCCCAAACTGACCATCCCTTCTTTAAGTACCTCTCTTTCACTGCCCATAGACTATTTCACCCACTGGGTGAAACGTTGAAACATTCATTCGCTGATGTTTGCTTTATCATTGATCCAATGAGCAGCCGTGCACGGGAGAATGTTTTTCTCCAGCAGAGGCGAGGGGCTACTGCGGGACACCTGCAAGGTTAATTTAGTAGATGTGCCGTATTCTCTCATTTATTGATCTGGAGTCTGCTGAGCGGCATTGAGTTCTGCAGAGGATGAATTGACCCAGCTAGGATCTCACTTTTCTTTTTCATTGCAGAGGAATAACCATAAATGATAACAATTATTTTGGCACTAAACAAGACTGACCAATATATCCATTTTTTTGTTGGCAACTGTAAAGCAGAATACGAAGCTTTCCCATGGCATAGTTTCAGGCAGTTTTTTTTCACGGTTTAAAACTGCAATAAGAATTCCAATAACAGCAAAATAAATATTTCAGCATCTTTGAGGTATTAATAAACCTCAGTATTATCCCTCAAAATGATGGCAAGTTCTGACAGTATTTCAATACCTAATTTTTGCTTTGTTTGCAACATATATCCACTCAATATACACAACAATATAATTCATCTCTTTGAAAAATACAGAAAATCATGCAAACATAACACTTTTCTGCCATTTTCTATGGTCTCAGATTGAATCAGATCTTGATAACGGGGATCAACGCATTAACCCACTCCAAAGCTATACAACATTTTACCCTAAGATCACCCGAAACCTCCCATCCCGAAACATAATAATAACAATTACAGCTAGAACTTCAGTGACAAAAACATCTTTTTTACAAAGTTTGAAAATCACAAATATAGCTATTTTTCTACTTTTCACCCTCCTGTTTTTGTTTTTTTGTTTTGTTAGTTTTCTGTTTAAACATAATTGTGAAAAGGAGGGCTAATAAAGCAATTGAGAAGAAAAGAAGATGCAAGTTAATAATTGTCATAAAGGTTCCTGAGCCGTATTTTGGGACAGGTGAAGGCTCAAAGAGCACACAGACAGACCCGAAACATCATGTGAGGGGATTATTATACTGGAGGATTAAAACAAAACGAAATTAAACACAAAAGGCCCATGTCACCCTTTTGTACATTTTACCCTCAGGTTCAGCAAAATACATTATTGGAGTGTTTAAAATGACTGTAAAAAAGAATCAAATGAACAACAGTAGACCCAAACCCCACCCACACAAACTCCTACTGTTTACATGCTACCCGCTTTACAACATGCCAAACCAGGTTGTATACAATAACTAATTAAGATCTGCATGTTTCCACAAAGTATGGAAATTCTGTTCATTAATGCACACGCCCCTCTATGCTGAAACATTTTGGACTTAATTTTGAATAATAAAACGTCAACTACCATAAGTAATGGAGATCCCCTCACATGACTAGTCAAATACAGTTTTCTCCTTTTATCTATCAGCGACTAATGGTGAACACTTGCTGTTGCAAGATAATAATGGTATAAAGTCTAACAATGCTGTTGCATCAGCCGGAAAAAAAAGTCTTAAAAATATGGTTTCATTCAGCTTCCTCCCCATTGCATTATAAATTGCTGTCTGAATGAATGAATGATGCTCCAGTGATATCTTGATATGTTGGCAGACGGATAGACGGAGACTGCAGAGGGAATGAGTGGAAGATTACAAGGACGTCAGGCTGATGGAGTCTGAAGTTAATTGAGAAGTGAGTGATGGAGGGGGGATGAAACAGTGCCCAGGATTAACTGGTGTGATCCACTAGTATGAATAGCTGGGAAAATCCTAGTTAGCTCCTTTGATATTCCCACTTGTCTATTAAATGTTTCCCACGATTTTTGAGCGACAGTGTGAAGCTGTTAATGAATAGTCCATGCGAAACGTACAACTCTGTCATTATTTACATTTCAAAACGCATATTAAATGTAACTTTTTCTGAAAAGTGATCACACAGCTTTTTCCATAATGACCATGGCTGTTAACAAAACAAAACAAGAAAACAACAAAAAACACAATGAGGTGAGTGAGTATTTTCATTTAGGGATTTTCTATTTCTTTGCACTAAACCAATGAGCCACACACAAACATTTGGATCATGATCTCATAAGCTATTCAGACTATCTAATCGTCTAAGGTTGTTTCATCGTGCATGCATTAGCCTTTCTTCCTTCACAACATTACAGATTGTGTGTGTTGTTTATTCATTCGAATCTCCAGCCATTATCAGGTTGCTGCAGCTTGCATACTCTCTATTCCTCTCTCTCCTCTCAAAGTACTCCTACACACTTGCTGCATCATCTCCAGCCCTGATTTACTGTCTCCTTCTGATCCTGAGTGTTAAATGTGTTTTTCATTACCATAACGTCATTCTCCAGCTCACTTTGATGAGCTGATTCAGAGTTAACCCCTCCCGCCTGCGCTTATTTCTTAGGATCTTCTTCAAATCAATGCTTGTCTGTTCATCGCAGTCTAATATCAAGTATGTCTTTAATTAGGTTATCATTGCCCCTGGGTTGCGTGTTGGAGAAGCAGAGCAACTGGCCCTTTCGATTTCTCTTCTAGTTATAAACAATAACATGTAACCATCCCGCAGCCTGTTTCTCGCATGTTTTCGCCCTCAGAGTCAAACCAATGGAATTCAGAGAACATATAAGAAAGAAAGAACAAACAAAAGGAAAAAAAAACGAGGGAAAACGTGGCAGTGTGGTGCTCTTCTGCGTAAAGAGGGGGAAAACGACTTAAAAGCTTCATAAAAGAGGCACAATTATCCTGACTCCAGAGACCATCAGAGTGATTTTCTCAAGGCTTCTTTTGAGCATGAACAAAGGCAGGCAAAGTCAACGAGAAAGACCTTCAAAGACACAGAATACGTTGACTGCATGTAGTCTTTGCACTAGATTTAGTGGCATAAGGGGCAATAATAAGCTTGTCGAACAATATTTGGTCCTGAGTAATTATTAAGTCAATTAAATATGGATTCTGTTCTTGTAAAAAGTAAGTAATTGCTTTTAAATAGGTTCAATACAAATTAAGACCTGCAATACAAATAAGTAAAGCCTTTGGATTCAAAGTAACCTTATAGTCTGAATAATGGGGATTTATGATATGACAGAGCTAGTTAATTACCTCCAAAAGTTTCACCTTTGTCACTTTCTTGCATTCCAAAGCTGTAAAAAAGAAAAGAGGCTGGACTGAAAATCTTGTTTCAAAGCATTAATCCATATCTCTTTTGCTCACTTCAAGCCAATCTCCTTCTATAGTGTCTACCACTAAAAGGAGGCTAAAGAGCTTAGAAAAAGTAAAAACTGCTGTGGAAGAGTAATCCACTTTACGCTCTGTGTAATATTGCTGAAAGCTGACAATGATTAATGTCAAAGTATTTTCCCTTAGTACAACCAACTTCCTTAACACAACTACAGTAAAAAGGCCCTTCAGAAAGAACCGATTAGTGTAAAAAAAAGGAAATTTAAAACTGTAAAATTGCAATTGACACTAAACGTCATAAATTATGCAACAGCATCACATATTCTGTCTTTTGATAATGAATGATTTCAGTGAGTGGAATACAAACAACTGCATGCAGCCCACTATAGATCACCATTTCATTCACGAAGACAACAAAAAGAGCTGGTATCAACAGTCAACATGACATATGACAACAGAAAAAAAGTTCTTTAGGAACTTCTGAATGACGAATTGATAACACTATCAATACTAGAGCAGGAATATACACTTTAGGACAGGATTCAGAAGAAGAGACAGACATGCATTATTCAATCCCTCAAAAAACATCAGTAATCGAAACTCTGACTATAACCATCCACTGGGATTAATTCGGTGTAGGAAGAAAGTGGCTTTTCCATTACATCTTAGCCTGTTAGCTCTGTAGTAGGATAGTAAACAAACACACATTTGGCTGAGCTTGGAAATTATCTGTGATATGTCAAGCAAATATTTAAAGTAAATCAAAGAATGAAATAATGTATTATAAACATACAAATAGTGTTTGAATAAAGGTCTGATATAAAAAAATGTTATTTAGTGGAGGGAGACCATAACTTGAAATAATTGATTTACTTGATTGTCCAGAATGAATGGGAAAACACTGAGGGAATGTTGAAGGAGAATGACCTTGAGCAGCAATTGAGAACCACAGTCTTCCTCCCCCAGCAAGAAAAACAAACAAACAAACAAAACAAAAAAACAGTATATACACATTTTCTTAAACAATTAATACAAAACAAATCTTACAGATGCCATGCCAACTGTATTATTACTCCCTCTTTTGTTATTCAACCTTGAATTCATAGTAAAAATGGCTGACAAGCATTTGTACAGGAGTGCAAGTCTTTTTCTTTTCTTTTTTTTGAATCCTTTTTTTCTTTGTCAATGAGGGGAGGCACAATAATAACAAAAAAAACATATTTAAAAACAAAGCTGGGCATCAGATTTTACTGTTATAAAAAAAATGAACAGTCATTTTTGATTGAGTGTTCATGGTTAGTTCCTTAAGACCAGTCCAAGTGTTTTTAAAATCATGTTCATAAAGTAAGGAAAATGTCACAGTAAGCCTCCGGTAGCAGTCCTTTGTGGGTCCAATTCAGTTGCCCAAGAACGATTTGTCCAGTTAGGGTCCAATCTCTCTAAATGATCTGTGTGCAATGTCTTCCTAAAGTACACACAGAGCCCTAATAATCCACATATGTTATAGCTGCTGCCGTTCCTCTTTGTGTAAACCATCAAGCATCCTTTAAACAACTTTTGACATATACCTTGGACTGGATTTTTTTTAAAAGCCCTCGAACAATAGAGAACCAAAGAGACATTGTGCCTGAGTGTATGTCCAATGTTGGCAGGTATCTATCACATATTTACAATGAAAAACCTTAATCAAGAGATATGGTTAGAAAGGTGCTATATGAACATGTTACAATGAAATCCCTTTAAATAAGGGACACGGTATGATTTACAGAATATGAACCAAACTATTAAAACTAAATGACTCTTTTGTGATACTAACAAATCATGGACCCTTTTACTGAAGGCACAGAAACACCTGATGTTAGAATAAAGAGGGTTGGAATGAAGAGGTTTGCCGGCTAATGCTAACACTCACCCGATGTTAGCATTCCATTTAAAGATAATTTATATCACGATTTCTAAACTAGATATCTCCACAAACGCATTTCATCAATAGTGATGTAAAATTAAATGCCTGTGACAAAGTGCTCAGAGTTATAGAGGAATAGTTTTCCTTTTGAAAAATGTTCTCACGCTCATGTTGTTAGAAACCCCATTCTTTCTTTCTGAATTGTGAAGTTTCTTTTGCTGTTTTCCATCATAGTGAATAGGGGTTGCAGCTTTTGTCACATCCTGTGTTCTGCAGAAGATGTGCATTCATATAGTTTTGAAATGATACAAGGGTGAGTAAATGATGACAGAATTGTATTGATTGGGTGAACTAACCCTTTAAGACATGCATTGGGGTGGTTATAGTTATACTTCATTGATGAAACACCATTCATTTCATTTCAGGTGCCTGTTGGATGTCTCACCTGCCAGGTTTACTTACAGTAAACGCATGTATATTTTACCACAGTGCCAATCAAATGTTTTGATTTATTGGTCCCTGAAACTGTAGGCCAACTGTGATTTCTGTGACGAGAGAGAGAGAGAAAGAGAGAGAGATTTTTTAAAATCCAATTTGAGGTCTTGCTGCTTACCCTTGCACACAAAAGGATATAGCCTTGGTTAATTGCCAATTATTTAGTGTAATCCAAATGGACATTAAAAAAATAATAATCGCTGACACAGGTGTTGAAGTTAATATTATTTGTAATTTTTTCAAGAAATTACACCATTAATAATATATTATCCTATGAGATCTATATTTGAGATCAAGTGCTTTTGGGAGAGCAATTTTACTATCAACATTGAAACCCAAGGTCAATAAAAGATAGCAAGAACATAAAACATCTATTAATTAAAAATATTTTACTTTTTTTATTTAATTAAATCTTGCTCCTTTTTTCTGTCTTCCTTTAAATTTCAGCATCATGTATTACAATTTACCTCAATAAATAAACAAATAAATAAACAAAAAAGAGCCTGGATAAACATGCCATATAAAGTGCCAGTTCAAAAGTGCCCTAACAGGGTCTTGGTCACTTTGCCTGTTGAACGTCTTAGCTGTCAGCAACAGGCTTCCAAAAGCCAATTAATGGACTAAACAAATTAACCTCAGGGCAAAAGAACAGAATACATAAACCTCTGCTGCCAACAGCCACTTTGTGCTCATGCTGAGATGTGATACAGGTGACAAGGTAACCTCTGATAAGGAAATGCTATTAATAATGCATCAGAGATGAGAGATGTACAGAACTATGTCTCTTTAATCTCCAACACAGATCTGTGCATTTTCCACAGACCCTGGTAAATCTACAGTGTTTTCTCTAGCACCCATTGCACTATTTATGCCATCCTGCTCAGCACAGCAAGCAGCTGCCAAACACGGCTGACTATTCCAAAGCTCCCTTGGGAGATTCTTCTGTTTCATTTTTATCTTTTCCTTTCCTCTATTCCTTTATTTTTCACATGAGGAGTGCTATTGAAATGTAAATTGGTTGCCCTGTGAACAGTCTCTGCGATATTGAAGGGGGAAACTGCTTTTGACAGGTTTGTAGAAAATCAGCACATCATTTTTACCTCCTAAAACACACACTCTTACACATTCTTGCCTAACAAATGAATGCAATGGCCACTGATTTAAGTGGGAGTATTAACAGAGATTCTCTCTCAGGCTGAAAAAATGACTCAGGTTACAAAGGTCTCACTATTGATATGAATGATGAATACACAGATGGATACTGGTAAATTACAATTATTTCAATTATTGACAAATGTTAAGCCCACTGGATCTTTTTCACTGAGAACGATAATTGTCAATGCTCCAAATGATATCTCTGAATGTTATCTCTTATGTATGTAGTGTATTCTCAGGCTCTTTTTACTTTTTCTGACTCACTGTACAAAAACAGATTAAAACAACTTGTCCTCAAACCCTGTCCCTGACAAACTTGGCTCTGCTTTGCAAACTGCAGCCATAACCCGACTTCCTCAGTAAAGTCGCTCTTCTAGTAGTAAAGGAGACCTGTGCTGTGTATCCACGCAGTCCCATAGATTACAGCTTTTGCTGCGCTGACACACCCTTCCAGTAGTCAAGGATGTCATGCAAGTCCTCCCCCTTGGCAAACTGGACTTTTTTGCGCAAGGCATTTCCAGCTGTTACGTAACATGACTCCTCACGTGGACCCTTTCTGTGGGGACGGAATCGCTCCCAGATGCGCAAGGTGCTCTCGGATGAGTACTCTGGACTCGAGGAGTAGCCAGAGTAATTGTGGTGACGTGGAGAGAGCTGAGAGTAGGAAGCAGCGTCTCTCTTGGTGCGTGACAGAGGCTTGAGAAAAGAGACCCTTTGGGCAGGGGAGTCATGAGAGCCCTCATAGTAAAGGGCAGGGACGGAGTGACGATGCTCTGCACAGTGGTAGTCTGGGTGCACTTCCAGGTGTTGCTGAAGGCCCATCCCATCTACAGTACCACCGTCAATGCTACAGCCACCACCTCCACCACTACCTACTAAAGGGAGCCTTTCCAGGGGCTCACCACACCCTAACGGGCTGCCCTTGTCTGAATACTGGCAAGAGTCTGGGGTGTGTGGTTCCGGAACATCTAGGCTGTAAACACGACCTCCTTTCCCACTTGAAGGGCGGCAGTGCCTCTTGGAAGAGGAGACGATGACAGCTGCATCTGCACTCATCTGTCTTTGAATAGGCCTCACTGCGGAAGCTGGGGGTGGCGGACGATATGGTGGGGACACAAAGCCACCTCCAGTGATCCCAGGTCTCTCAGACAGAGGAGCAGAGAAGGGAAGAGGAGGTGGAGGAGGGATTTTCGGGGAAGGCATGACTTGGCATGTATCACTGACATTAGACATGGGAATCAGTCCTCTGGTCAGGGAGGAGGTAGAGGTGGGTGGGGGTGAGGTGGGACCACTTGCTGTGGTGGAAACAGAAGCTGCAACAGAGTCCAGCTTGAGGGCATCAATGCAGTTGTTAATTATCTGGTTAACCTTGTCAACTTCCATTGCAATGGTTGAAATCTCGGATGCGGATCCCCGGCCATCATCATCTGAATCATCACCCAGGTCACTTCCATCATCCCCAAGGTCTTCCTCCCTAAGACCATGCACCACAGCTCCATCTCTCCCCCTGTCATCTCCTCCTACAGAGGTCCTAATATCCATATAGTTGCCCTTACTGGCCATGGCCTCAGAGAAAGCAGTTGCCATCTTTTCTACTTGAGGGATGGAGGACAGACGTGAGGAACTAGTGTTGGCAGAACCATGGCCAAGCATGGCAGAGCTGGATGAGGAGGACATGGGTAGTTTGCCATGGTGATGCTGATGGTGGCTCTGCTCGTGGAGTTTCTGGACAGCTGTGGGGTCATTTGCAACTGCTGCTGCCACCTCAGGTCCATATCGCATTTCCAGAATTGTTTTCTTCACGCAGATAGATTTTTCTTTCTCTTCTTGTCTGCGCCGCCTTCGTAAGCAGTAATAGACAAACCCAAGAACAATGAGCATTCCGAAGAGGCAGCCAACAATGGTCATGATGTAGTGGGTGGTCGTAGAGGGTGGAGGCATCAAGTCATCGTGATTTGGAGCTCGGGTAGAGAAGTATAAACAAGTGTGGTTGTAGCGCTGAGAGTTGCGTATAGATGCCACGCAGAAGGTATAGTTAGTGTTTGCTTTGAGCTTATTAAGGGTGATCATTTCCTTTTTATTCTTCAAGTTCATCACATCTGACACAAAGCTCTGATTGTACTGCACCAGAATGTACATTTTGCTGTATGGCTTTGGAATCTGGATCAGAAGGGATGCAGAGGAAAGAGAAACATGTTGCAGCTTGATGCTGGGACTAAATGCATTGTCAGATGAGGAGGAAGTTGTGGGCTGATGGTATGGACCAATGGGGTCAAAAATGTCAGGTTCAATGCCTGAAGAATCAGAATCAGGTGGCAGAGATGTCATTCCAGGAATCATCACCCCATTCCGGCACACAGAGGAAAGGATGTTGCGAGCACTCCGTCCATGCCCGGCGACAGGACTCAGCAACGGATAGCCAAACATCTCCCGTGGGGTCTCGCACTGAAGTCGATCATAGGTGTGTGTGACATTGTTAAAGGCCTCTAACCAGGTGAGGAATTTGTAGAGCTCACATCCACAGTGGAAAGGGTTTCCTGCAAGCTCACATCCCATGAGTCTGCCCAACACAGTGAAAGTGGATGGGTCCAGCCGGGCAAGCTTATTCGATGACAGATCCAGGTTGCTGAGGCTGGGGCACTCCCAGAATGCATTAGTGCCAATGACTTCTATGAGATTATGCTGCAAGAAAAGACATTGCATACGTCCCAAACCTCGCAACATGCCTTCTGTCAGGTTGGTTAACTTGTTATATCCAAGTTGCAGGACCTGTAAATTAGCTTGGCTTGCAAAAGCACCATCTTCGATGTATGCAATCTCATTCTTGGTGAGGTTGAGGTCGGTCAGGTTTGTAAAGCGACTCAAGGAAGTGAAAAAAATAGCTTTGATCTTGTTCTCATTAAGCCGCAAGTCATGTACTGTGTTGTTGATGTGCTGTGGGATTGTCTCGTATGGTGGCTGGTTCTGGCTGCAGATGGCCAGCCACACATAACCTTTATCCCCCTCGATCAGCCAGCAGTCACCTCTGACCAATGCTGGTGGGCATAAGAAAAGTAAAAAGGGAAAGAAGAGGAGGGTGGTACAGGAAGGAGTGAGGGCAGTCAACAAACTCTTCATGATTGGAGTGGAGGAAGGGGTGGAAGGGGGTGTTTTAAAACAAGGCTGGATTCTTCTATGCGTTTTTATTGAGAGAACAGAAAAATCTTTCACATATGCAAAAAAAGGATCTCCTTTTGGGCTGTCAAAGTTGTTGGCTTGTCATGGTTTCTAACAGAGTCCCCATATTTGCTCATATCTGGTATAGCTGAGTTAGTGCCTGATACATTTTCAAAACTGATCTTGACATGAAGGACAGCTGCTGGAGTCTTCTCTGATGAATCTGTCAAATAAAACAAAGACAATACATATTAATTTAACGGAAAAATATCAAGGTTTCTCAAAATCTAAAAATATAAACAATTAATTACAATTGTATTAAATTTTATATGAAATATAAAACAAAACATATGAAATTTAACAGATTATATAATTACAAAATGTAACAAGTAATGTATAATATATAACTCAAAATGTGGTTATTTGTCACTTTAAAACCAAATACGTAGCCACTACAAACATGATTTATAAACCACGACACAATAACATTCCCTAATGGATTCTTTATAATAATGGATGCCACTTCAGTAACATTTGAGTATCTAAAATGTATGTATGCCTTAAATCAAACTTTTGATTGATCCATATTTTCATTGCTGCCAATGATGAGCCAGATTATGGCAAGCTGGTACAAGCTGGCATAAATGCATGAAAGTGTGTATGCAAAGTGGTTTCTGTAAACTCCTGTATAAAAAAAAACCAGGGAAACCCACTGCAATTTGGACCATTTCCAAACAAATCATTCATTAGCTGTATAGGAACAAATAGTGCCCTAGCCTGGGATTTCATTGTCTTCATCATTAAAATGGTAGTAAATGAGCCATAAACCAGAATAGGGATCATTTATCTCACCCTGCCACATATCTGTCAGGCCTTCATATAGACAGCAGATTGTGATATGACAAACATCATTAATCAACAAGCCATGCAAGGTTTCCCGTTTATGAACAGCCTACCAGAACTGTATGCCAGAGAGGAAATACGTATAGAAATGGGGGATTAAAATGCTTTTGCATTGTGCCAGGCGCCATTCTCCTCTGAACGCAATGGAAAATAGAACACAATTTAGAACTGCACAGACGCAGATCTGCTGCTCTATAAAGATAAGTCTAGAGCTTTTGTTTATATGTTCTAGCCTTGAGTACCATCAGTAAACACTCAAGAGACAGTTACAAGAATATGTGATTTTATCCTGGTACTAAATATCATAAGAAAACAAAAAAGCAAAACAACAACCTACAGTGGATTTAAACATGAAATCTAGGTTGTAAAAAAGTTTGCAGCAAGTCCTAGGAACCAAGCTACAGTATCACCACTATGAAGGCCAAGGTTGTTAAACAATTCTTTGACACAGATAACACACAGATCCCTATTTTTTCTCCCACTTCTTGCTCTCTCTGTATTTTCTCTTTGTCTTTGCACCCACTGCATCCCATCATTCTGTTGTATTTCTTTTCAGTCTCTCAATTAATCATAGAAAAACATATTATGAATGAAAATGTTTGCCAATCTAGAATGAAACCTGCCTCGAGAGTAATTAGAGATCATCTGCTACTGTTTTTAGATCACTCACATTTCCCACACTGCAGAATATCTATGAAACGAGAACAATGACAATTTTAATGAAACCTGCGATCACAAAACCGTCCTATCAAATGCTTCCAGGCAACATTTGCAGTCTGATCATGTCTATATCTCCATGCCCCTCCACCTTTTCTCACTTGTTCCTCTCTTTCTCACTCTCCCTTCCTTCCTCAGCCCACTAGAGATGTGATCTGGTTTGGTGCTCCACATAGTGAGGCCCAAAGGAAGCTTTAATTAGGGCTTGGTGCTAAGGCAAGGAGGTGCATCCCAATGAGAGCACAGTCTGTATGTGTGAGAGAGAGACAGGCTAAAACAAATGAAGAATTATAACACAACCTCAGTGGGATAGAAATTGCTTGTTTGTTTTGCGACTCAATACCTCTACACCATGAGATATTGATTGACTGCACACAAAGTGTTTGCTCTCCTGCTTTTATTAATTTCGTACAGTCGTCAGAGCAACAGACAGATTGGCATCTGGTCTAAACTTGGGAAGTGCTCTTGTTAGGAGTGCCAATTACTGATTAATATGTCTCTCCAAGATCATTACCTATAATTAGTTACTTATGACAATATCTAAATGACATCTGTGTACGAAGAGATGGTAATTTAAGTACAGGTAAGTAAATTTTATATTGACAGTGTTTAATTAAGTTTATTTTTCCCCCTTAATATTTCCATCTGCCAGCCTATTTTTTGAGTAAATCCTAACAGTGCCTGAGTAGGAGGTTTGCTACATGGAAGTGTAAAAAGTCTCATTTCAGATTAGTGTGTGGTATGTGCCATGGTTTCATGTGATACAGCGAGATATACTAACACACAAGAGCCTTTGATATTATATGTACTGTGTAGGCGCAAAACAACACACACCTTGCCAGGGTTTCGCTTTGTGTGGTGGTGATGGCTAAATCTGAAATCCCCAGAGAACACACAAAGCATACATTACAAGCTTGTATATAGACAAACTGGCAGATGCACTATACGTCTCAGCTGTGACTTAAATTTTCCCAAGGATCAGGTGCAAATATCTTCCTTTGTATAAACAATATGAGAAATGTAGGATAAGAAATACGAGGAGTAGATAAATAAAGAAAACAAGAGCATCTTTAAAGATTTGGCAATGGTTTGTAGTGATGGTGGGAGAATATTTCTAGATGACTTCTGAAGGTTGGAGAAGTGTTTTGACACCGTAACTCTGCTTGAGCCAAGTCCTCATTGCTGCAGACTAGAACAGCACTGAGACCAGCTGCTATACGGACCAGCACATCGCCATGGTCTCATTGTCTCTATTGACAGGAAACTTGGACAGTGTTGACACTGATGCAAAGGAGCAGGCTGGCCATGCTTTCCCTTCCCACTATTTTAGAGGATATGTCAGTGAGTGTGAGGTGATGTGAGCCAGTTTGAGGCAATGTGAGGTTATAAGAGGTGATATGAGTCGATTTGGAGCAGCGTGAGGCACAGTGACATGGTGTGAGGTGGTCTGAATGTGAGGTGTAGTAACTGTATAAGGATATTTACATGGACTTCTAAGAGTTTTAAGAGAATAAATACAGCCATACTCTTTTTGAGTATAAAAGAGTCTTCACAAAAACATTTACATTTTTTCATACCATTTGAACGGTATTGTATGTTCATGAAAATATACTTTTTTATAGAGAATTATACATACTTCATCACATAAACATATGATGTTTAAAGCAATGTGAATCAGTGTGGCTAGATACAAGCCTGTTTGATGGAATGCAAGGTGATGTGAAGCAGTTTGAATCAAATGAAGGGGAATAGAGCAGTAGGCAGTATGAAGCAATGTGAGACAGTGGAAGGTGATGTGAAGAGGTCTGAAGCAACATGAGGCAAGGTAACATGATGTGAGACAGTCTGAATCGATCAATGTGAAGCATGTAGGCTGATTTGAGACTGTGTGAGGTGACTTGATTCATCAGGTTTGCTTGCCTGTGAAGAGGCAGAGCTCAGCCAATATAGATTAACATCTGCAGAAGGAGCCATGCCAAGCCTCTAACAAACCCACAAGGATCATATGCTTGTGCACTACACACCTGCTGCTGCAGCCTCACACAAAATCACTGTACTTAAAGCAGGGCTTTACAGATGTGTCTATACACATGCACAAACTGTTTAGTAAGTGGGGATGATTAGAAGTCATTATGTTTTTTGCACCTGTATGAAAAAGTGACTAGTCATGAGGATTAAGTTTGTGAAAAAGCTGTGTGTTTGCACATGCAGAAAAGATTGTGCGCTGATTGTGGTTAGTCTGCGATTAGTGTGTGAGTGGGGTAAGATGTGTCAGTCAGTAGAGACCTGCATTTCTGCAGGATTACGGTGGGACCCGATGCAACAGAATGCGGGGCTGTATTTGCGCTCTGGAGAGCATCAAAGGTTTCTATTTACAACGTATTTTGCAACGTTGAGCAATGTAGCCAATCATAAAAATTACTGTTGATTTCTTGAACGCAATGGCCAATCAAAGGTGTTTAAGTTAGAATTAACTTACTGAGTTCTGCATGCACACAAATCCTCTCATTATGACAAATGATGTGTAGACAAGATGTAAATAAATCATTCATTGTGCAGTGTAGACCGCTTCATTGATTATAACAGAACTTTGTGAAAATTTTTTTTTTTATTAATTAATACGATTTTAAATTATGAGTTTTAAAAGATAATCTGTGCATTCTTATCTGTTTGTTTGTTTGTTTGTTTTATATTATAATATATATATATATATATATATATATATATATATATATATATATATATATATATATATATATATATATATATATATATATATATATATATATATATATATATATAATCTGTCCTTTGTTTTAATAGATTTACTGAGATTTGTTACAGCACTTGCATATTGTTGCCCTTGACTGTTTTAGTTGCTTTGGATAAAAGCGTCTGCTAAATGTAATGTAAATGTAATTTTTTTGTAAGTTTAAATTATTTTAAATTAATACGATTTTAAATTATTAGCTTTAAAAGATAAGCTTATTATAAAATATTTCCCCAAAAATATTAGCAGTGGAGTAGTGTGCTATGCTTTGGGGAAGGCTGTACCAGTGGCTCAAGTAATGAGAATAATGAGCTTTGCCTTTTAATAAAAAAAATTAAATAAAAAGATTACAAATACTATTCTAAATCAACATTTTGGCACTACATCCAAATATTATGAAAATTAAGAAATCAGCAGCACTGTAAAGGGATTGTGTGTGTTTTTTTTTCATGCAAATTGTTCACATCTACACTCCTTGATGTGGGGCAAGTTGTGTCACTGGACCACTTTTTCTATAACTAATTTTCCTATGACTATTTGTTATAGACTGCTTTCAACTGAAATGAAAGGCGACTTCTTGAAACATAATTACTGTAGTTGTATTCATTTTACCTCTAATTTCTTCTCTCCTAGAGCACAACTTGAGTAAAAATGGCACAGTTTACCCACGCTCCCCTAATCTGAGAAAGACAAGTTTAGAAGAACCTGAGGCTGACTGCCACCCCATGACTACAAGTCTTTCAATTAATGCTTGTACTTTCCCCAGAGACAGAATGAAGGACAGATTGAGAAACAGCTGAAGAATGCGAGTCAGTGTAAGAAAAGCTGCCCAGACTCTGATCTGTGAGTGAGGTTTAGACTGTGTAAGTGAACTTCATCCTTCCCGTGGGGAGTATGTTCTTTCCCAGACTTAAAGTGCTAACAGGCAACACTCTGGTAAACAAGCTACAACTATTTTCTTCGGATTGTCAATGGCACATCTACAACTGGAAATGCGCACACGCACACGCACACGCACGCACACACACGCACACACACACCAGCAGGGAGGTCTGCACTCACTTCTCTAATTAGAGCAGATTGATCACTGCATTGTGATTTCATTCGGTCCACTGCACAATGTTTTATGTTTGGCCCCTAGGCTTTGGTGCATGTGTGTGCATACATGTGTGTTTATGAAAGCATGAGTAGTTTCTTTTTGAAATCCTGGCCCACACACAGTAGTTTGTGTGCTCTGAGCAAGTGTTCATCTAATTGGGTTTTACCGCTTAAGCGGTTGAGGGTGTTCTGTGTCTGATTCTTTAACATGAACTATGCTCAAAAGGGAGGGAAAATAGCTCAAGCATGGTGTTAGCCACACTGAACTCATTCAGGCATTAACTGATAAAATGTATACCTTAAATACAACATAAACTTATTTTGATAAATGTGTCGATGCCCAAATCTTCAATTTAAAGTTTTAAGCCATAACCCAACAACTCTAAGACAAATCACTTACAAACTTTGATTTGAAAAAGTAGAAGAAAAAAAAAAAGTACAGGATGTCTTTTATGAGGGAAAGAATAACAAACCCATGGATTGTGAATGACATGATCAAATAAAAATATGATAGTACAAAATAAACATTGATAAGTAGTTTTATTAGTGCAAAATACAATTTACTAATTATTGAATATAATCATATTTATTTAATTTATTGCAAAATTAACAATTACAAAAATATAAGATAGATGTTTTTGATTTGAGAGCGCAGAGAGACTCGATTACATCATATGCAATGTTTTATGGGAGTGGGCGATCTGCTGAGCTTGTTCGTCTTGATTTGTTTACCACTACTCTCTGATTGGTGGATCTTTCTCTTTCAGCATTCATGGGAAGTGTAGTTTGTCATCTGGAATTTAGCTTATATATACATATTTTTAAAAGGTTCTACAGAAGCATATTTAATGGATTATTAACCTCAGAGCTCACCGTGAGCGTCATTAAAAATCTGTGTCTCTAAGCAAAAAACAAAAACAAACATGTACTTCCAAAATAACAACTGTAAAACTGTATTGTAGGTAGAGGGGGGAAATCATGCATTCAACTGTATAAATTAATTTGCATCAAAATTATGTCATTTTATTATTTTTATGAAACTGTCAAAGCTGCTTATCAGCAAAAATGCATGATGATCAGGCTGTTAAGTTTAGTTTATTATATTAGATTCTCTATGCACCCTAATCAACAAACAACACAATTTCTATGGCCATGTCTCATCTTGCCTATAGGGAACCACGTGAGGCCGCTATGCCACTGGTGCTTTCTCAAAAAATAAACTAAAAATAATAATAACATAATGCCCCTGGCTGAAATGAGGTAACATATTCTGCATTTGATCATCTGTGGCTGCTGTCGACAACCATGGCTAACCAAGCAGACTGATTCTCTCTCTCTCTCTCTCTCTCTCTCACACACACACACACACACACACGCACACACACACGTTGTGTTTCCATGTTTTATGGGGACATTCCATAGTAATGGTCCGTAATGGTTTTATACCGTATAAACTGTATTTTCTATCCCCCTACACTGCCCCTGCTCCTAAACCTACCCATCACAGGAGACATGCTGCATTTTTACATTTTCAAAAAACATCACTTAGTGTGATTTATGACCTGTTTTCCTCATGGGGACCAAAAAATGTCCCCACAAGGACAAGGATTTTGGATGTTGCCATCTTTGTGGGGACATTTTGTCCCCATAACATAGGGATTACCAGTCCACACACACACAGCACTGGTGCAGCTGAGTAATAAACTATGTCTATCTTCTTCATAGGGGCTGTTCATGGGATGTCCGCCCATTCTGTTGAGACAGCCCCTTCTGTAGAGAGGTTTGGCCTAGCAGGGGAATCCAGACGCCAGGGATCAGACCAGGGCAGCACTCACCGCCCCACGGGAGAGAAGGAACTGAGCAGATAAGGGAAATAAATTAGGTCTACATGTCCCATCATGCCTCGCTAAAGGATGGAGCTGTGTGACCCAGTTCTCAGCGTCTCAGGTGTCCACAGAGAGAGGCGAGGAATGTCCCAAATCCTGCATTTAACCACACCACAGAGTATTTAACATACATTCCTGCCCTTCACATACACTTGATGACACATATGCTGTTCACTTCTGCTCTATAACTTCACTGTCTAACACACAGCAAGCTGCACTTCACACACTAACTCGTGACTTTCAGCTCTTAAACTTAGCATTTTCTGTCAGCAGGGCAGTATTTAACTATTTTCATGAACTGATATAATCTAGAAACACTGTACTCATACTGAAGTAGTTTGGTTTATATAATTCATCCCAGAGGGACAGCAATTCGTTTTACATTTCAAAATTCACAAACCCTTTCCCACTGTGTACAAGTACTGAATAACAGCACACATTTAATGGAGATTTCAAAAATCTTTTGAAATGTCAAAATCTTGAAAGTTGTGGCCTAGGAGTCCGGTGCTAATTTGGGTGCTACAAGTTCAACACACATTGCTCGCAGATACAGTTGACCCAATCCAATTTACAGCCTGTGTCTTGTGGCCTGCCTCAGCCGTCTAACATCACTTGTCAATGTCAAAATGATTGAGAAGGCCAATCAAATCAAAGAAGGCAGGCTTATTGCGGGTTTATTGATGAGGTCAATACATTTACTAACAATCCTTCCTACTGTAAAATCAAATACCAAGTTCTGGCATGAAACTCATGGCGCAACCTGATAGGTCCTTAACTTATTTGGTAGTGATCCCATCATCATCTACATAGCACAGCTGATTGGTTGTGGTTGCATCAGCGGTCAATGAGCTGGAGCTCAACATTCAAACAAATATTGGTAGTGTTGCTGTTAGCAGTCTGCATTGCATTTTCAGAAACCCTCCACCAAATCTGCTACCGTGGTTATTTCATGTATGTTACATGTGAAGCAGCAGCAGCATGACTTACATGCTCACAGCAATGTCTGTGAATGTACTGGCAGAAGGAAGTCCCTGTACTTGTTCTGCAGCAGTGACGACAGCAGGAGATCTATTTCGCTAAAACCAAATACATTCTTTACCAATTAATTTATTTGCAAAATAAAAGGTGTTTTTTGAGCCTCTGGTTCATACCATGAATGTAGTGACAACATTTCTCATTTATTCCTACTTCCAGAAAGCAAACCATATAGGCATAACATTATGACCACTGACATGTAAAGTGAATAACACTGAAGTGGAAACTGTTAGTGGGTGGGATATATTACACAGCAAATGACACTGCCTCCGCCGGCTTGCCTTCTTCCCATAGTGCATCCTGGTGCCATGGGTTCCCCAGGTAAGCGATGCACATGCACCCAGACATCCATGTGATGTAAAAGAAAACGTGATTAATCAGACCAGGCCACCTTCTTCCATTGCTCCGTGGTCCAGTTCTGATACTCATGTGCCCACTGTTGGCACTTTCGGCGGTGGACAGGGGTCACCATGTGCACCCTGACTGGTCTGCTGCTATGCAGGCCCATACGCAACAAACTGCGATGCACTGTGTTTTCAGACACCTTTCTATTAGAACCAGAAACTTTTAACTTCTTGAGCAATTTGAGCTACAGTAGCTCATCTGTTTGATTGGGCCACACAGCCTTCACTCCACACATTCATCAATGAGCCTTGGCCCTGTCGTCGGTTCACCACTGCCCGAAAAAAGGTCCACTGTTGGAGCAATCATTAAAAAATGGAAGAAGCTAAACATGACTGTCAATCTCCCTCGGACTGGGGCTCCATGCAAGATCTCACCTCGTGGGGTCTCAATGATCCTAAGAAAGGTGAGAAATCAGCCCAGAACTACACGGGAGGAGCTGATGAATGACCTGAAAAGAGCTGGGACCACCGTTTCCAAGGTTACTGTTGGTAATACACTAAGACGTCATGGTTTGAAATCATGCATGACACAGAAGGTTCCGCTGCTTAAACCAGCACATGTCCAGATCCGTCTTAAGTTTGCCAATTACCATTTGGATGATCCAGAGGAGTCATGGGAGAAAGTCATGTGGTCAGATGAGACCAAAATAGAACTTTTTGGTCATAATTCCACTAAACGTGTTTGGAGGAAGAAGAATGATGAGTACCATCCCAAGAACACCATCCCTACTGTGAAGCATGGGGGTGGTAGCATCATGCTTTTGGGGTGTTTTTCTGCAAATGGGACAGGGCGACTGCACTGTATTAAGGAGAGGATGACCGGGGCCATGTATTGCGAGATTTTGGTGAACAACCTCCTTCCCTCAGTTAGAGCATTGAAGATGGGTCGAGGCTGGGTCTTCCAACATGACAATGATCCGTAGCACACAGCCAGGATAACCAAGGAGTGGCTCTGTAAGAAGCATATCAAGGTTCTGGCGTGGCCTAGCCAGTCTCCAGACCTAAACCAAATAGAGAATCTTTGGAGGGAGCTCAAACTCCGTGTCTCTCAGCGACAGGGCAGAAACCTGATGATCTAGAGAAGATCTGTGTGGAGGAGTGGGCCAAAATCCCAAAAACCTGATGGAAAAACTACAGGAAACGTTTGACCTCTGTAATTGCAAACAAAGGCTACTGTACCAAATATTAACATAGATTTTCTCAGGTGTTCAAATACTTATTTGCAGCTGTATCATACAAATAAATAGTTAAAAAATCATACATTGTGATTTCTGGAATTTTTTGTTTTTAGATTATGTCTCTCACAGTGGACATGCACCTACGGCGACAATTTCAGACCCCTCCATGATTTCTAAGTGGGAGAACTTGGAAAATAGCAGGGTGTTCAATATGTATATATATACAACCTCAAATCAGAAAAAGTTGGGACAGTATGGAAAACGCAAAAAAGAAAAAGAAAAAAAGAAAAAGTGATTTCTAAATTTACTTTGACTTGTATTTCATTTGTATTTCATTGCAGACAATATGAAAAAAAAAATATTTCATGTTTTGTCTGGTCAACTTCATGTCATTTGTAAATATGCATCCTTTCCTGTCATTCAGACCTGCAACACATTTAAAAAAAAGTTGGGACAGTAAAGCATTTACCACTTTGTAATGTTGCCATTCCTTTTCACAACACTTAAAAGACGTTTAGGGACTGAAGACACCAAGTGATGAAGTGTTTCAGGTGTAATTTTGTCCCATTTTTCCTGCAAACAAGTCTTAAGGTGGGCAACAGCACGGGGTCTTCGTTGTCGCATTTTGCGCTTCAATATGCGCCACACATTCTCTATTGGAGACAGGTCAGGACTGCAGGCAGGCCAGTCAAGTACCCGTACCCTCTTCCTCCGCAGCCAGGACTTAGTAATGTGTGCAGAATGTGGTTTTGCATTGTCTTGTTAAAATATGCATGGACGTCCCTGGAAAAGATGTCTTCTTGAAGGCAGCATATTATGCTCCAAAATCTCTATGTACTTTTCAGCATTAATGGTGCCACAGACGTGCAAGTTACCTTTGCCAAGGGCACTGACACAACCCCATACCATGACAGACCCTGGCTTTTGGACTTGTTGCTGGTAACAGTCTGGATGATCCTTTTCTTCTTAGGTCCGGAGCACACAGCGTCCATTCCTCCCCAAAAAATACCTGAAATACTGATTCATCTGACCACAGTACACGTTTCCACTGTGTGATGGTCCATCCCAGATGCCTCTGAGCCCAGAGAAGTCGATGGCGCTTCTGGACACTTTCTTTGAGGAACATTGTTTTCAAACATTGCAATAATTTTCTTTGTTGGCAAAATTGTTGGCAAACTGGCGATCCTCGGCCCATCTTTGCTCCTAAAGGATTAGACCTTTCTTGGATGCTGCTTTTGTACCAAATCATAATTACAATCACCTGTTTCAAATCACATCATTATTTAACCATTTTACCTAATTACTAGCCCTAAATCGCTCCTGTCCCAACTTTTTATGAAATGTGTTGCAGGTCTGAATGACAGGAAAGGATGCATATTTACAAATTACATGAATTTGACCAGACAAAACATGAAACATTTGTCTGCAATGAAATACAAGTCAAAGTAAATTTAGAAATCATACTTTCTTTTTTTATTTGCGTTTTCCATACTGTCCCAACTTTTTCTGATTTGGGGTTGTATATATATATATATATATATATATATATATATATACACACACACACACACACACACACACACACACACACACACACACACACACACACACACACACATGTTTGTTTTGTGAAATGTGGGACATTCCATAGGCGTAATGCATTTTATACCATACAAACCGTATTTTCTATCCCCCTACACTGCCCCTGCCCCTAAACCTACCCATCACAGGAGACTGCGCAGTTTACTTTCTGTGAAAAAACCTCATCCTGTGTGATTTATAAGCATTTTGAAAAGTGAGGACATGGGGAAAGTCCTCATATTTCACCCTCTTTTGTAATACCTATGTCATACCCATGTCATTATACACATTTGTGTCCTGATATTTCACGAAAAACATGCCCACACACACACACACACACACACACACACACACACACACACACACACACACATGTTGTGTTTCCATGTTTTATGGGGACATTCCATAGGCGTAATGCATTTTATACTGTACAAACCGTATTTTCTATCCCCCTACACTGCCCCTGCCCCTAAACCTACCCATCACAGGAGACATGCTGCATTTTTACTTTTTCAAAAATATCACTTAGTGTGATTTATGACCTGTTTTCCTCATGGGGACCAAAAAAATGTCCCCACAAGGACAAAAATTTGGATATTGCCATCTTTGTGGGGACATTTTGTCCCCATACCGTAGGATTACCAGTCCACACACACACTCACACACACACACACACACACACACACACACACACACACACACACACACACACACACACACACACACACACACACACACACACACACACACACACACACACACACACACACACACAAAAAGACATTGGTAGATGTAAGACTAAATCTGTTACAATTGTATATATTCCATTCCAACAGTCACAATTATGAATATGGGACTACTGATATAAACTTCATGTATTTTATGTGTACAATAAGCAGAATAATTGCAATGAAGAAAAAAAAGTGGATTAAAGGTTAGAAAGCACACAGCTCTTGGAGTCTGAAGCAAGACACAACCCAAAGCAACGCGTTACGGCAACAAAGGCTTAGACTATCTTATTGTACATAAAAATAAACAATAAATAAATTATTTTGAAGTGATTTGTTACAAAAGTGATAATCAAATATGCTAAACACAGAAGCTTGAACATGTGTGATGCGCTAGAACAGACCTCATTCATTGGCCCTGCCCTGTCATTGGCCACACTTCATGTGCACTTGCGGGCCTTGTGGACTTACAATGACTACCGTGTACACATGTCCATTAAGTCCACAAGTATAATCGTAAAAATCGTAGGACGTAGGATCGTGCTTAGAATATAGCCAATACCGATCAGTTAAAAAAATGCTTAATTGGCCCCAATACCTTTCTTTGAGATCGGCTCTGAACATCCCTCCAGTAAATATAAATGATAGTTACCTCAATACATTTGTCAGGCATGTAAAATGTAAGGGGCACATTGTAACAAGGACATATGACAGCATAAAATGTTATTTGATAATATCCAAGACAAACTAAAATATTTTGTCAATAAAATACAATTATTGACTTTTTCAGATAAAACAATGGCATTTTTTAATCATTAAAGGTGCACTATGTAGGATTTTTGCAGTAAAATATCCAAAAAAACCACTAGGCCAGTGTTACATATATTTTGTTCAGTTCTTACAATATCCAACTATTGTTTTCAACTATTTGTAAATTGTGAGAAAATAGCTATTTTAACCAATGAACTGGGACGTCTGAGGGAGTCGCCTGTCAATTGCGTCATATCTGCGTTACCCTCGGTTTTATTTGGCAGAAACGCTTTACTCTTACTGGAGTCTGCAACAAGTGTCACAGCAGCCGCCGAGCGAACGCAGATTAATGTCATAGTTTTAAACACACTTAAATGTATCTAATATGATAAACATAGCTGCGTTAATTCATACTAATGACGAGAAAAGTGGAAATGTGTCCCGTCATAATAAAAGTCCCGCTGCTCGCGAGCCATATGTTGGTTAACAATCTCTCCAGCGGCCTTACTCAGCTCCCTCAGCACTCGGTCCTGCTCTGCTTCATACTACAGTAACGTTAATAATCACATCCATGAACATGATTTCTGCCAGAGTCCTATCCCGAATCTTTTCCACCGGCTGTGAGGTGAAGACCACATGTCCCAAGATTCTGCGCTCAAACTTGGCATCATTAAACGCTTTGTTTTGAATAGACGCTGTCTAGCGGACGGAAAAGTTACATAGTTCAAATGAAAATAAACACATTTTTGAGTTTGACAACAAACACACTGCAAAGCACAGCTATACAGCATATTTCAAAACATAATAATAATGAATAACTTCTGAACGTTGACTTTCAGCCTTCATTCACCTTTTTCTCATGGTTTCTCAATATAATTCATAAAAGTATAGAGTAGAATAACATAGTTCTAATAGGGGCTCAGTGTTACAACATGCCCCACCTGCACAACTGGGATTTAAATTTAAAAAGAACTACATCAACTGTTAACTATATTAACAGATATAAGATATACAGATTTGTCTAAATTTATATAAACACAAAAAACAGAGATGACAAATTAACTTTTGACTAACATACTTTTGCTATGGTTAAATAAATGTTCAGTGATATCTTCCAATTTCTTTTCATTTTGGTGCTTTTTTTCCTCTACTAGTGTTGATAAGCTCACCCCTACTGCAGGTTAATTTTCATGCTTTTAAATGAAGTATAATGATTAAGTATACAACACAGTTATGAGGAAGGCATTGCTATGACCTGCAATAAATCAATAAATGTACAGCCTCATTATCAGTAATGAGACTTAAGTTCATTAATGAAGAATAAGTTATTTCCTCAAGAGCTCACTCTTCAAAAACAAGACAGTTTTGCTGACGTCTGACATGGAAAACACAGTCATTAGTAAACTGACTCCAGGATTTCATAGTCAATACTGATCTTGCTACTGCGTCAAACTGTGCTCATTCCAGCTAATTCTTCCTGTTAATAACAAAAATAACAGATTATTTTGGCTGTATAACACAGCTTTTTCTGTATTAAAAAAAACGAGATCATGGAGGGCCTGTTCATGCTGGCAAACTCATCTTCTCACTCTCTCTAATTTTATGTTCCAGCTTTTCTTTTGTCAATGTTATGGCAACACTGCAGTGATATCTCAAAGCTCTGACTGAATGCTCTGAGAGAAAGGCTGAGATTATTCCCTCGGCAGTGACGATGATAAGGTATTCTTTATAAGCAGCCCTCTACTTAAATCTTTTAAATAGGAGGAGAGACAGACAGTTAAAGCTTTCAAAAATGAAAAACAATAAGAAAAAAAACGTCGAAGAAACATTAGCAAGTCATATACAACATGGATTTATTACCACTATCAATACGTTTAGATACATCATAAAGTGCTGTTTAATAAAGGATAGTTTGCACAAAAATAAACATTATGGCATTTTTACTTACCCTCATGTGGTTCCAAATACAACTTTCTTTCTTCAATGGAACACAACAGGAGAAATTTAGTAGGATGTTCAAGCTGCTCTTTTCCATACAATGAAAACAGAGAAAGATCAGGGACAAGACTGGTTCCCATTCACTTTCATTTGATGGACAAGAGCAGCTTAGCCAGTCTTTTAAATGACTCCCTTTGCATTTAGTTGAACTATCCCTTTAACTTCTGTAGTTAGCAGAGCACCCATGTGTGAAGTCGACACAGTGAGAAGAACAAGAAGACTTCCTCGTACAACCGTTCAGCACAGTTTGAGCTGAGAGCAGCTGCCTGTGCGCATATGTACGTGGCGTTTTCTCATTAATCTGCTTGTGTTTTTTCTGAGGGTGCCTACTATCACGATTTTCTATGTGTGTGTGCTGATATCTATAACTGTGTGTACCTGCGTGGTCGTATTGGCTTGTCTTGTTAGCCGTGGAGAAGTATGACAGGGTTTGTGCACTCAGCTGCCTGGCTGTCTGCGGATCTGCAACAGGAAAGGAGACTATATGTCACTGTCAGAGAACAGGACAGCCTGGCTGCTCTTCGTGCAGCGCTGCCAGCCAAACATCCAAACTATCGATACCATTACAAACCTCACATTAGAGGCTCTTTATCAGACTAAAATATCATAGCATGCATGGTAATGTATTGCAGCGTAATGCACCAGTGCACGATGCTGATGCTTTTAAATAGTTCCACATACATGACACTACATGGATAATTACATATATCACAATGCCTTTAAGGAAGCCTTGTCTTGTAAGAGAATATCCTGTAATTAGAAGAACGTATGTAAAATGAAAAAGTTTCAGATAAATGAGCACTTGCATTAAGATTAGAACCATGAATTATATAAAACACAGAGGCCCTGTTCTCTCTCCAAGATTTATTTTCATAATTTTCTCAGAAGTCTCAGATGTACCACCATATTTATACTATATTGCATATTACTACAATTAGTCAAATTCAATACTATAAAACATGGCAAAAACCTACATGCAATTTTGTGCTTAATTTGCACAGTTTTATTTTACTATTGACAATTTGAATTTGTGTTTATTTTTGTATTTTCATTTTTCATTTTGCTTCATTTTGTTGTGTCATTTTTATTTTTGTTATTATTTTCAATTTCGATTTAGTTTTTTTTTTTCATTTCCAATTTTCAAGTTTCCCCATTTAATATATATTGTTTATTTTATTTTAGTTTTATTTCAATGAACAATTATGTTTGTACAGTTTTAGTTAATAAAAAAACACTGTTTGCATAAAAAAACCTTTTAAAGTGTCATCAGAGCTCAGTTGGTGATACTATTTGAACAGAGGAGATTGTTCACAGATTGAGAAGTACTAAAAAGGCAATGATGATAAGGATTTCTGTGTGGCTTTAGCCATTTGGGTCATATTGATTCCTAAAAGAGCCCAAAGGCTCATAGCTGATTAAATTCACAGAAAAGTGCTGTGAAAATCTATTATTTTAATAACAGCTCTCTACCCTGGTGCATTGTTACACATGCTCAAAGTGGACTTAGTCCCTGCAGAAAGGGCCATTTAGATAGACGGGTTAAAAATGCAATATCTTTTAAAAGTCATAATGTTCGAGAGAATTAATGGAAAGAAGCTGAGAAGAAAGGGAGAGAGAGAGAGAGAGAGAGAGAGAGAGAGAGAGAGAGAGAGAGAGAGAGAGAGAGAGAGAGAGAGAGAGAGAGAGAGAGAGAGAGAGAGAGAGATATTCCATTATCATTCTTTACGATTATTATTGGTGGTTTTTGCTTTTTTCATTATTTACTGTTCTTCAATATATTGTCTGCTGCTAATCTGTTTCAGCTTTAGCAATACAAATTGAATTGTGGGGGGAGAGAGAGAAAAAAGACTTGGAATGATAGAAGAAAGAGGATAGAACCTTCTCCCATCACCCTTTGCCTCACTAAGTGATTACTGACCAAGAATGCTAATGAGGAATGAAGGGGTGAGTCACCGCACTCGTCTACTGAGGCATATAAACACGAGACAATACGCACACTCACTAACACACTCACACACTGGGATTGCTGACAGGTTCCCCCTACACTGCTGAAATATTAGGAAAGCAATGAGGAAGTACAGTCATTTCTCATGATTCAAGTCTGTTTGGACGCTTGCACTGCAGTGCGGCCAAACACAAATGTGATTTGCGATTTCAGTAATATACCGTTCAAAAGTTTAGGGGTTATTTTAAATTGTAGTAATATCTCAGTGCTGCGTAATATTTTTCTCAGGATTCTTTGATGACTATAAAGTTGAAAAGAACTGCATTTAGTTGATATATAAATGTTTTGTAACAATGTAAATGTCTTCACTGTCACTTTTGATTCATTACAAATATCCTTGCTGAATAAAAAATAATTTCATTTAGGGCTGCTCGATTTTAATTAATACATAATTGATTTTACTTGATTATTTTGGTTAATATTGTACACAATTTTTTTTTCATAATTAGGAGAGGCCGATATGAGTATTTTAGTTTTTAAATGTCAAAATAGCAATGTGGGCCTATATATAAAGGATGTTTTGCTAGAAATAAGGTTGCTATAATATCAACATTTTAGATAACAGAAAAAAGGGGGACAAATATTTTTTTTTGATGCAAATTCAACAACATAGCTAATACTAGACTAACTAACTTAGTAGGGGGGAAAAGTCCTCAAACAATTATTGAAAAAAAAAACCCAAAAGAATAAAAAAGCACCCCCATCAACTTTCTACAATAAAAAAAAGATACAAATGAAATAAACAATGCTTTAAGTGATTCATGAAAGTCTATAACAATAGAAAATCCAGGCACACACCTCAAGCCCTTAGTATACTTCGCTTGTCCCTAGTTGTGTCCCAAAAGCATTATGCACTATTATGCTCAGTCGTGTAATGTATGAACTTGAAAGGTTATTTTTAACTTGAATTTATTGATTAACATTAATGGCTGCTCTACAGTGTAAATTAAGCATATTCACTTTATTTGTGTCTCTGGAACATAATCCAGGAGTAACATTTTTAACACCCCCCACATTACTCACCCCAAGTTGTTCCAATCCTGTATGAGTTTCTTTCTTCTGATGAACACAAAACAAGATATTTTGAAGAATGTCTGTAACCAGAAAGTTCAGGGTATCCATTGACGATTCCATAGTTGTATTCCATAGTTCCCCCTACCATGGAAGTCAGTGGCTAGCATAAACTGTCTGGTTACCGAAACTCAAACAGATTTGGAACAACTTGAGGGTAAATGATGACAACATTTTTATTTTTGGGTGAACTACCCCTTTAAGAACCCCCTTTCAATTCTTCCCATGTCTTCATCCATTTCCCCTCTTCCATTCTTTCTCTCCTCTCTTCCCCTGGAGGCACATGGCATACTCTGATAATGATGCCTCTTATTAATTCTCTGTTCCGTGGTGCATCAGAAAGGCACTGTTCCAGAGGGAGAGCTGAGAGATGTGCTCTGACTTTGATAGATTGTCTGCTATTAGTGGGTGGATCCCAGCATGCTATCCGCCTCCATGACACACAAACGCAAACACACTCACACAGACACACAGACACACACACACACACACACACACACACACACACACACATGTGCGCACGTGTGCTGCTACCTGCCACGGAAGACCAAGCCAACAGCACACAAGCACAGTGGGGGAATACCTCACTAATCTGTCTACCACGCATCCCAATCCAACTGAGTTTGCACTGAGAGTGCACAGCCTGATAGCAAAGCACAATGACTAATGGTGTTTTGAAAATGATGACATTCACTTATGGAAAAAGAGTATGCCATAACTGAAACCAAACACTCATTTTGCTATGCCAAGTGAGCAATGATGTTTTGACTGATTTGGTTATTTTGGTCCTTCAAATTCATTTTTAGGGGTTTATACGCAGACAGCTGGTCATTACTGTAAAAATAAAATCAGGACCTGATGTGAAGCTTATTAATTTCCAAATAAATGGACACAAGTTATGCATTTCATCATGAGAAGAAATAAAATCACAGAGTGACATGAGAGACAAGAAACATGACAAGGGCAGCTATGCAGTTATACAGCTATATAGCTACTATGCTATACGGTTTAGCAGTCATTTTGTAAAAGATCATGAACAGTCAGTTGGTCATTACTGATGCAGAGTACTTACCAAATAAATTATTCCTCAGACATGAAATATTGATTTGAGTTGAAATTTTTGTAATGTTACCTTTATTTGTTAAATCCACCACAACATACAAAACAGTCCACTTAGCATCAAGATGAACACTGCATATTACAGTCCTCGGAGGTCCCTTTTACTACAATTAATAACTGAGACAGAAGAGGACGGCAACTGCATTTTTCACAAGGTTTTCAGGAATACTGACTTGACTGGACAGGACAGGGTTTATTTCAGTGACTGTACATTTTCCCTTACATACACTACCATTAAAATGTTTGGGGTCAGTAAGATTGTTATTTTTTGTTTTTGTTTTTTAATAAAGTTACATTCAGTAAGGACACATTAAATTGATCATACGTGACAGCAAATACTCTTGCAATTTTACAAATATATAAAATAACAACTTTCTGTTAATCAAATAATCCTGAAAAAAATCCATCACAGGAATAATTACATGTTTAAATATATTACAATAAAAAAGTTTATATTTTGTAAAATATTCAGCTATATTACCATTTATACTGAATTTATGATCAAATAATTGCATCTGGTCAGCATAAGAAACCTCTTTGAAAAACAGTAAAAAAAAAATAGAAAAGAAAAAGAAAAATCTTACAGATACCAAACTTTTGAACAATAATGTATTTGACAAAAGAATACTGTGATTGACCATTTAAAATCAAGTGTTAGAGAGCAGTTTTTTTATTATTTTGCAATAAAACGTTAAAATGAAAGACAGAATGAAGACAAGAGTTAAAGAAGAAATAAATCTTTTTGGGGCAGATTGGCCTCTGAACAGAATGAAAGAGAATGAGGGAGGGTGATTAAAAAAGAGTGAGAAAGAGGAGAAGAATGATTAAAAGAGAGAGAGAGAGGTTGAGATTTGTGAACGTGTGTGGGTGGGAGATGAGAAGTCTGTAAGCTGTATTTTCTGTCTGACTGGAGATGACAGAAAGAGAAATGCTCCTCACTACCCTGAGGCCACACTCACCAACCAGAGTGACATAGCAGAGGTCAAAGTTATTGCCAGCCTTATCGGATCAAAGCACAGTGGGAAACCTGAACACTGATATAGGAAAGAGAACTATGGTCTTTAGAAAAAGATAGCAACAAACACAATAGGGTTTGTGACTGATATAGAAAAGCCTAAATACAAAGTCTTAACTTTGTCAGGCCAGGTACCCCCATAGACCACAGCAGGGACCCTGTGATCTGTATCTGTATACCCTCTGTGTATTTTCAGCCTGTGTATTTAAAAAAAGAAAAAATGAAAACTGGGCCTTGTTATATTGATCTGCGTTTTTTGGTGCAGTCGACACCTTGAATTTGCATGTACAATGACATTACGTCGGGAGCTGACCAACAAAATACTAAAGTAACAGCAGTATACATGTACAGCAACAAAAAACACACAACAACACATTTAAAAATAATAACAAGTAATTTAAAAACATGAAATAATAAAAAATAGTTTTATATCTATTAGATTTACACAAAGGGAATTTAAATCTCTGGCTTCGTTCTAGGTTTCAAATCACACTTACTATATTTACTGAAAAATAAGCATTATTAAGAAATATTACATAATATAATATAAATATAAACTATTCTTTCCACTATCCGTGTACATATTGATAGGACTGTATTTATAGTCTATATTGGTTCAATAGGTTGTTTTGTAAGGTCTTGTGTGTGTGTGTGTGTGTGTGTGTGTGTGTGTGTGTGTGTGTGTGTGTGTGTGTGTGTGTGTGTGTTTATTTGTTTATTTACTTTTTTAATTTTAGTGTTTGTTATTCCCAAGTAAATAAATTACAGAACAAATCATTACAAAAAAAACAACAACCAACAAACCACCTACCAACCAAACACCCACCCACCCACGCAACCAACCAACCAACCAACCAATCAACCAACCAACCACCCACCCAGCCAACCACCCACCCAGCCAGCCAACCAACCATCTTACCAATCAAGCCACCCAAACAACCAACCAACCATATTAACAATCAAGCCACCCAAACAACCAACCACCCACCCAGCCAGCCAACCACCCTACCCAGCCAGCCAGCCAGCCAACCATCCATCTTACCAATCAAGCCACCTAAACAACCAACCAACCATATTAACAATCAAGCCACCCAACCAACCAACCACCCACCCAGCCAGCCAACCACCCTACCCAGCCAGCCAGCCAGCCAACCATCCATCTTACCAATCAAGCCACCTAAACAACCAACCAACCATATTAACAATCAAGCCACCCAACCAACCCATTGACCCAACCAAACATCCATCCACTCACCCACCCACCCACCTACCCAACCAACCGACCAACCGACCAAGCAAACCTATCCACTCACCCGACCACCCATCCACTCACCCACTCACTCAACCAACCAACCAACCAACCAACCAACCAACCAACCAACCAACCAACCAACCAACCAACCAACCAACCAACCAACCACTCACCCAACCACCCATCCACTCACTCAACCACCCAACCATCCACCCAACCAACCAAACAAACAAACAATCAACTAACCACCCACCCAACCAACCACCCAACCAACCAACCAACCAACCAACCAACCAACCAACCAACCAACCAACCAACCAACCAACCAACCAACCAACCAACCAACCAACCAACCAACCAACCACCTATCCACTCACCCAACCACCCATCCACTCACCCACTCACTCACTCAACCACCCAACCAACCAAACAATCAATCAATCAACTAACCACCCAACCACCCACCCACCCACCCAACCAACCAACCACTCACCCACTCAACCAACCACTCACCCACTCAACCAACCACTCACCCACTCTCCCACCCAACCAACCAACCATCTTACAAATCAAGCCACCCACTCAACCGACCAACCAACCACCCACGTTTTAAAATACTGTTTTAGTAAACCTTCTTTTTAGTCGAGAAAGCTTCACATTCGATTGGACAGGCCTTCTAAACTTAGTACACAGAAATACTGTGCGTCTAGATGCGTCTGTAGCATATCTGAGGCGAAAGCCCAGTGAGCTGAACTTGAGCTTGATTCAGAGTGCATGAAAACAGCTTGCCGCGTGTTTTTGCTCTGTTCTCTCATATCATTGAATTGTTTTGTCTCTTTTATTCAGGGGTGATGGTAGAAAACCTGCTAATAAACTAGGGCACTGACTGTCTTCAGGCATAGAGGAGAAAATGAAGAAAAGAGAGCAGAGACAGAGTGGGGAAGAAAACAAGAGGGAAAAGGGCTAGAACAGAGAAACTGAACAAGAGAATATAATGGAACTTAAGGTGAACCATGTAGAGTTTATTAAAGGAAGGCTTTAGTGAGACATCAAACATAAGGGCTGAAACTAAATGTCAGAGATTATACTCCAACACAGATTTTTAATGAACCACAATCATCTATAGTCATTCCCACATCCATCAGTTTCTCTGCTTAAACAAAATATTACCAATATATTGTCCAAATATTAAACATGTCTTTGGTTAAATAACTATCCTCCATTATTGCTGCTTATAAGATTGTACAATATTAGTAGAAGCCAAGGCAGAGAGTGCAATGCTCTTCAATGTCAGACTGTCCCTTGTGAAAGTGTGCTCAATTGTTTTGAAAGTAGTGTACTTAAAATATGTTTGTTTTACAAGACATCTTCAAAATTTCGTTCCTTCCTATATCTTGGTAATTGTCTGTGAAATTTTATACAATTTCTAAGTGAAAATTGTTTCTATATAAAATTATTTTCAGTGAAGTTCACTTGTTTTGGTGTGTTGACATACTAAGCACACGCAAAGTAATTGATTACAATTTTAACTCTAGTGTGTTACTCAATGTTATATTTATTTCATTTATTTTAAATGCATTACATTTTATCTTCATAACAAATGTGTAATTACAAATATTTAATATGTGTTGAACAAATTTCACCGTGTACATTCTGCAGTTGACTTTATTTTTAAAAGAATAATGAAATTACATATAAAGATGCAATTAAGTACTTAAACGGGTCAAAAGGCAAACTTTAGTTCAAAATAAATGCATTTAATATTGTACAAGGGGTATCTTATGACTTCATGTTTGACAGTCATGTTTGTGTGCAATCCTTCTTGACATGCAAATCTGAAATGGCGGAAAGATGCAAGCGATCAAAAGTTAACTAATAAGATATTTAAATTTCAAATCAAACACGCAGTATCAACAGTTTAACTGGACATCAAGTTGCTGTGTTCTTATTAGTTCTTTATTAGTATTTTAAGGGTACAATTTAATACCTTAAGGTATATAAGCGATAGATAAGATATAAATGTATATATATATGAGAGCTACAATCGCAGGTGTTATATATATGTGTAATTATATTGTTATTATGTAATTATATATTTGAAGTAGAATGTCTTGTAAAACATACATATGTTGGGTACACTACAATATATATACATGCTGTGAAACCTTGGGTCCTGCCATCTTTTACTTTGACACGTACCACCTACCTAAGCACCTAACCATGTACATCCTATCATGTAAACGGTATTCCCTGGTGGCTTTGGCCTCTTTCAGCAGGATAATGCGCCCTGCCACAAAGCAAAAATGGTTCAGGAATGGATTGAGGAGCACAACAACGAGTTTGTGGTGTTGACTTGGCCTCCAAATTCCCCAGATCTCAATCCAATCGAGCATCTGTGGGATGTGCTGAACAAACAAGTTTTATCCACGGAGGCCACATCGCAACTTACAGGACTTAAAGGATATGCTGCAAACATCTTGGGAGCCAGATACCACAGTACACCATGAGGGGTCTAGTAGAGTCCATGCCTCAACGGGTCAGGGCTGTTTTTGCCGCAATAGGAAGGTGGTCATAATGTTATGCATGATCTGTGGTTATATTCTGATACCGTGAAGGACATGTGAACCAAAATGCCTGACACTGTCCAAACTTCAGGGGCTGGTTGCATAAAATGCTAAGACTAGTCTTACATGTTCGTCATCAGTTCTTTTTCTTTAAGAATGTTCATAACTTTTTAGGTCTGAGGCTAAGATTCTTCGCAAAGGCAGTTGAAACAAAAGCAATCATACAGTGCACAAACAGTTTGAATTTCAGTCTCTCATCAAAGTAGGCCAGTGAAGAATGTGTCAGGAAGAGGACAGGAAAGGAGGACAGTTTAAAAAGGGAACATAAAAAGGAAAAGAAGGGAGAATGTAAGAGCAGGAAGAGCTATAAGAATAAAAGAGAGCAGATGAGCGATGAGTAACACGACCATGCCGTTCAGCACAAGCAATGACAACAGGCTGCTCTGATTGGGATGTTGGCATTGTGCTCAAATAGTCATGGGCTGAATTACAGAAAATCATGCCTAGACTGGCCTAGAAAAAATGAGAATTCATTTTCTGAGGTAATTTTTTGATGACTACTGTAAAGCAATTTTTCTGTTGTCATGATTTTGCCTAATAGGAGCTATTAGTATTATGACCACATGTGCACACACACACACACACACACACACAGACACACACACACACACACACACACACACACACACACACACACACACACACACAGACACACACACACACACACACACACACACACACACACACACACACACACACACACACACACACACACACACACACACACACACACACACACACACACACACACACACACACATGTTGTGTTTCCATGTTTTATGGGGACATTCCATAGGCGTAATGCATTTTATACTGTACAAACCGTATTTTCTATCCCCTTACACTGCCCCTGCCCCTAAACCTACCCATCACAGGAGACATGCTGCATTTTTACTTTTTCAAAAAACATCACTTAGTGTGATTTTTAAGATGTTTTCCTCATGGGGACCAAAAAAATGTCCCCACAAGGACAAAAATTTGGATATTGCCATCTTTGTGGGGACATTTTGTCCCCATACCGTAGGGATTACCAGTCCACACACACACACACACACACACACACACACACACACACACACACACACAAACCTCTGGACAGGCCTGGTTGGTGGCAACATGCACTATAAAAGTGTGCACAACTGTCATTTATCACGAGACAAAGATGACAGATGTGGAGTGAAAGATCAACAGATGCTGGATCATAATCATCTTATAGTATGTCTCTTGTTCCCTATAAAGGGAATAAATAAATTTTTATGAACAAAAATGATCCAAGTGGTGGGTAAGAACTGAAACATTGGGCCAAATAAGAATATATATATATATATATAAAAATCCGGTAGTATATTCGAATGATCGTGTTATTTCTAGAAAAAAAATCCTCCGATGATGCAAATATCTTAATTTTGCGTCATCGAAGGCTTTTTTGGCCAGAGGCTAGAGACTACAACCAGTAGTTGGAAATAGTTGCACATGTTTACAACCCGTCCATGGGGGGTGGGATCGCACTCACAGCGCTTGGTTTGGGCCGCTGTGGACATTCATATAAACAGACGGAGCGGTGCAGAGCAAAGTGAGTGTTTCAACTGTTCAAATGAATTCCTATTAAAGTTAAGCTTCCATAGGCATGATCTGAATGCGCCAGACTGAACACGGACCGTGAATGTATGCTGCACCCGCGTTTACCTCAGCTCTGCTCATCTCTTTGCTCTCGTGATAATCTGACTCCTGCTGCGTTTGTGCTGCGACTCTCATTTGGCTCACTCACATTATATTGAACAGACACGTTCAGTAGTGTCTGTTCTCTAACTGAACTAAATGATTTTTTTACTATGAAAATGAAAACAACGGATGGGGTGGTGCCGCGATGGGCAAGTGATCCAGTGAACTAGAAGCAGTGGCTTTTGGAGTGGCCTCGTAGGGCAGCGAAGCTAGAGAAATGAGCAATTGTTACTACAATTAAAATGTTTAATTGGCTAAATTGAAATTCTGTGAATTAAATTGTATCAATCAGAAATTTGGCCAACTGAAAAATTTAGAAGTGACCAGTCACTAGAAAATTTTAAATTGGAGGAGCTGAAATTTTTTACAGTGTTGGTAAAATAAATTCCATTGGGTCAACATATTATTTCTAATTGAGCCCATGTTAACAGACTGTTGCCACAATTGATAAAATTCAATTCACAGAAATTCAATTTGGCCAATTGAAAAATTTAGATGTGACTGGTCACTAGAAAATTGGAGAGGCCTGAAATTTTTTACAGTGTTGTTAGGGTCAGCTTAGAAAATGTGCATTTCCTGAGAGACAGCCAAACCCCGCTCATCTACTCTGTCTGCCCTGATTGTGAGCTGCGGGATGAGCCGCACACCCCCATAATCAACAATATTTGCAATAAAGCCTACAGAGCCACTGCTACACTCACCCTGACATTAAAGTTTACAGTCCCCAGGAATCAGTTTAATGCCCAACATGAAAGTTTAAATGAGTTTGTGAGAAGACCATGGCTGGCCATGTGCATTGAGTTTGTCATGATTGAGGTGAGGGATAAAGCGAGACCTTTTCAGAAAGTGTGAACGGCTCCATGCTTTCTGTCTTGGATCAGGTCGCAAAACATATAAAGCCTTGAAGGTAATGTATTGTATACTGAGATTGCTTTGCTACAGGATCTGACACAGCAGGTGCTGTTACTCATAAACAAACAAATTAAACAAACAGACATGCACATGCATGTCATACTGACACGCACTCGGTCACACACATCTTATTCCACTAGTAGCACAAAGTCTCTTATTCCTCCAATAACACAGACCCCACATACTCATTGATCTGATGTAATCACTGACAAATCTGCAGCACAGTTAATCACTTCTGACCTCTCTGGATGTACTAGTGAAGGCAAATCCACACAAATAGAGTGAAATGTCAAAAACAAACATCTGAAGCGTAATGTTTGAAATGCTTATAAATCTACTGCTTCAAATATGATTTTCTAATGTCAATGTTTCTGTGAAGGTTAGATGTTGTTGTTTACTTTTGCTGCTTTTAAATTTATAGATTTTATTGATTTGCTCTCGTTCCAGACTCAGACTTTCAATAATAAAGAATGTAAATGCATCATAAAAATATGAATGCATTAAACTTTGAAAATATTAAAGCTACACCACCTATCAAAAATGTGTTTACAGTTAAAATAATACTTTTATTTAGCAAGGATGCATTCAAATTGCTAAGTGACAGTAAAGACATTTATAATTTTTATAAATGACATCACATTTCTATTTCAATTCATCAAAGCATCCTGAAAAAAGCAGTACAACTGTTTTTTTTTTTAACTTGATAATAATGTTTCTTGAGCATCAAATCATCATATTAGAATCATGATTTCTGAAGGATCTTGTGACACTGAAGACAAGTAATGATGCTGAAAATTCATCTTTTTCATCACAGAAATGACAATTTAAAGTATTAAAAGAAAGCAGTTATTTTAAACTGCAATAGTTCACAGTATCATTACTGAAATGTTGGTTTATCAAAACTGTGTATGTGTGTGTGTGTATGTGTGTGTGTGTGTGTGTGTGTGTGTGTGTGTGTGTGTGTGTGTGTGTGTGTGTGTGTGTATGTGTGTGTGTGTGTGTGTGTGTGTGTGTGTGTATGTGTGTGTGTGTGTGTGTGTGTGTGTGTATGTGTGTGTGTGTGTGTGTGTGTGTGTGTGTGTGTGTGTATGTGTATGTGTGTGTGTGTGTGTGCGCGTGCGTGCATGTGTATGCATGTATCTGTGGCAAGGGAATATACCACCCACATGCTACATCTTCAATCATTAGATAATCTCTCTCTCCAGTAACGGCAGAGACAAACTACTCACTTACAAAGCCCCTCCTACTTCTCCTCTTGATATTCTCCTCCACATTAACAAACAAGCAATGCTATTCTTGCTTACAATGTACCAAGAGCACAGTGAAAGTGAAATCCAAAGCCAGAACAGCATGTTCTTACCAACCAGATTAATAAACAGTCTTGAGCACGATGCCATACAGTGCACACCCATCCTGCAAAAACCTCCTACACAACTGCCCCTCAAGCCCATCCAGTGGCACCATGGTGTTAACCGCTGGAGCTTTACCACCGACAGCAGGAATTCACCATTATTTAGACACTAAATTAGGGACCAAGTGCATCTGCGAGATTGCGTAAGATAAAACCATTCAAAGTCCTTTATGCATTTATGTTTTACATGTTGTACAAACATGAGCAGCAATCCGGCGGTGGAAACACATTGGTTATGCTTTGTAAGCTCCTGTCATTGAACAAGGAGGATCATTGAGGGTAGAGGTGGGTCTCTAGGGAGGGAGGAGACGGTGGCAACTGTGTGAACATGTTTGGAAACTTAAGTGTAGTGAAATGTTCTATACGTGCTACGACACTACAAAAGGAAAAAAGTAATTATTATGTAAAAAACTCAATTTCTTCATTAATCTCTCCGTTTCTCTCTCTCTCTCTCTTAGTAGTAAAACCACTGCCTTCAGGTGTATCTTCAGGGGCTGGTTGCAGAAGCTGTACATACACCCAATCGTAGGACTAGGCTGGATGTAAAATGTGTTTTAAGTCTTGCATAGAATTAATACCTGTTGCACCATCTGGGAGTAGCGCACGTCTGAGACTAAGGGCCAGATTTACTAATAGCTTATGCCAGCTCAAACCTTCTTGTTGTGCTAAATTGTGCTTGTTTAGCTGGTTTTCCAGCTGGTCTCTGCCCTTTTTTTCCTGGCTTTTTATCATCAAAAACTGTACGTAAATGATGCAGCTATCACTCTGCAGCTCTCGCCTGATGACTTACTGAAGATAGGCAGTGTTGAGTCCTGCCCGTAGCTGGATGGGAGACCTGCTGGGGAAATTTAAGTTGCTGTTGGAAGAGGTGTTAGTGAGGCCAGCAGGGTGTCTCACCCTGTGGTCTGTGTGGGTTCAAGCCCCCCAGTATAGTGATGGGGTCACTATATCATCAAAAACAGTATAGTGATGGGGTCACTATACTGTCAAAAAGCACTGTTAATGATACAAATGTATAACTTTCAATGACACTTTTCTGCATTATTTTGGAGATTAACTGTGAAATGATTACATTATAAAATATATTTAAAACATAAAAATATAAGTTTTTTTAATCACAGAAAAAAAATTATGATTAAATCTAGTTATTTTTTTAATTGATTGACAGCACTAGTAAATTTATTTTTTCCGTCTTGTCATGACATCTCTGTTGATGTGTTTACTGGCACGAGGGCAGAACAACCTGTCACTCACATGACATCACAGCAATAGCAAACCACAACCATCCAACAATCCAATCAATTCCCAATGGACAAAATCAAGTCCCGCCCATTTTTTCAAGTTGTTTCACTCGGATATACGTCACAATCGGGAAGAAAAATCCTTCAGTCAGGTCCACTTAAGTCAAAAACACATTTGGTGATATGGCTTTGTTCTAAATTCCCAATCCTTTTCATGAGCGCCACGAAAAGCCAAGACTGGGAACAGCAGCAGCTTCTGGAGACAACCTCCCATTTTTTTAAAACTGGGAGGGCAGCGTAAATCCCTCATTAAGAACAGAGTCTCAATGGGAGGGCAGCATAAAATCCCCATTGAGAACAGAGCTTGCATCAATGACAATAGAATGATATTGATTAAGTTAAACACTGTTTAAGGAGGAGCTGGGGAGGAGGTGGGTTGCAAAGCAGAGTGCAGTGAAATCAGCCAAGCAGGCAGACTGATCGTACACTGCGCTTAAGTAAGGCGCCCTGTTTGAGACTTGCCAATTGAGTGGATAGGAATCAGATCAGCTGGGGGCGGTGGGGGTATGAAAGACAAATAAGGCATTTTGAATTCAGAGACAACAGTGCTAACAGAGGCTCTCCACTACAAGACTAGCATGACTAAAGAGCCAAAGAGAGTGAGCGGGAGCAAGGAGGCAGGAAAGAGAAAGTACAGAAAAGAGGGCAAAAATTTCCTGTGGACGAGGGTGGAGGAGAGATTGCTGTTTGCTGCTGCGCGATAAAACACACACCTCAGAGGGATAAGCCTTGCTTAATCTCCTCGCCTGCCATTTTTCAATTACAGGAGGGTGCAGCCAGGGAGGTTGGGGAGAGGAGAAGGGAGGATTACAAGGATATTTGGGCTCTTATATTAAAGTGGGGAAAAAACTAACTGAGGCCCCCTGCATGGGGAGAGGGGGGATTCTCTGGACAAGTGTGTGAGGTAAAGAGATTTGTTGGTCCCACACACAGACATAGTTGCTTAATTCACCTTGGAGTTAATGTGAGTCTAGTGTCCCCATCATAGTGCCAGTGCTCTGGGGAACGTGCCAGCAAGAGCGAGGTAATACAGGGATAAAAAAATGATACAGTAGCTCACCAAACTAGCTGGCAGAGTTAAGAACCACAGGAGTGGCGAAAGCGCTCAGACCCTCTCAGATATGAGGCGTACGGGATGTCTGGGGCATACGCAAACACACACACACACACACACACACACACACACACACACACACACACACACACACACACACACACACACACACACACACACACACACACACACACACACACACACACACACACACACACACACACACACAAACACACACACAAACACACACATACACACACACACGTTGTGTTTCCATGTTTTATGGGGACATTCCATAGGTGTAATGCATTTTATACTGTACAAACTGTATTTTCTATCCCCTACACTGCCCCTGCCCCTGCCCCTAAATCTACCCATCACAGGAAACATGCTGCATTTTACATTTTCAAAAACATCACTTAGTGTGATTTATAAGATGTTTTCCTCATGGGGACCAAAAATGTCCCCACAAGGACAAGGATTTTGGATATTGCCATCTTTGTGGGGTTGTCCCCACACCGTATAGGGATTACCAGTCCACACACACACACACACACACACACACACACACACACACACACACACACACACACACACACACACACACACACACACACACACACACACACACACACACACACACACACACACACACACACACGTTTGTTTTGTGAAATGTGGGACATTCCATAGGCGTAATGCATTTTATACTGAACAAACCGTATTTTCCATCCCCTACACTGCCCCTGCCCCTAAACCTACCCATCACAGGAGACTGCGCAGTTTACTTTCTGTGAAAAAACCTCATCCTGTGTGATTTATAAGCATTTTGAAAAGTGAGGACATGGGGAACGTCCTCATATTTCACCCTCTTTGTAATACCAATGTCATACCCATGTCATTATACACATTTGTGTCCTGATATTTCACAAAAACATTCCCACACACACACACACACACACACACACACACACACACACACACACACACACACACACACACACACACACACACACACACACACACACACACACACACACACACACACACATACATACACACACACACAATCAGAATGCAATTACGAAAGGCCTACCGAGGATCGTTTGTTAGCGATCCCCTGTGGAGTCGATGGTTGTACAAGGATACGTGTTTATAGTGGTCATGAATTAAAATTTTTTATTACGCATTAAGTTTGCCGTGCAGAGAGTTGTGTGTGGGGTTTTATTCTATTTGGCCATTTCCATTGGATACAATCCAACAGCAGAACTGAAAAGTTAAAATGTGGTGCGTGGACACGATTTGCATCCCCCACAAATAGAAAGTTAAAGAGCTAAAGGCCGCGGCATGCTTAAGAGATATTGTGTTAGTGAACTGTGTGTGCTTGTATGTAGTCTTTTAAGTAATTTTTATCTTTCCGAGAACTCTCCATTTAAAGTGTGAAATAGGTCATTGGCTCAACAACATTGCATACTTGCAGGAGATCTTGCACCAACTGTGCACCTGCCATTAAGATGAATGTTAACGGATAGCTTTCTCCAAGTATTACAGACCTCATTCAACGTGTCTGTCTTCAATATGATGATTTTTACATGTAATATGATTTTATGAAATCAAATTGATTTATGAAATCCATCATTTATGATTATTTTTGCCTCATGTCAAATATAAGAGTGTAGCCAAAACCTCTTATTTAAATGACATGGTCGATTTTCAATTAAATTTCAATTTCTCACCAATCAGATGCAGTGACAACCCACATACTGTGTACAGTAAATGTACCAAATGGCAAGAAAAAACATTTAATAAATAGAGATTGCAGGATTTGTACCTATGCGTCTGTACAGGTTGAATGACGTTAACCAAACCTACACCCTTGCTCATACGGTGGCTGAGTCAGACGGTGCTGTGCGCACCTGCGGGTGTGTATTCATGAGGCGCTGCTCAGTGTGAGAGTTTGTGTGAGAGGGCACAAAGCACCTAACTGGAGGGCTTCCAAAAGCAGGGTTGGATATTAAAGAGCACTCAATCCTCTGGTCACATTCACAAGAGCATCTATTTGATTTATCACTGAGAATAACTCCCCATATCTCACTCTAATGCTCTTTCTCTCTCATTCTAGCTCTCTCTTTCAGTCAGCTCCAGGACCTGATTCTCTCTCTATTCGCTGACTATTTTTTTAGTTTAGCATGGATTTCTCAACACACACACACACACACGCATGCGCACGCACGCACGCACGCACGCACACGCACACACACACGTTGGGTTTTCATGTTTTATGGGGACATTCCACAGGCGTAATGCATTTTATATCGTACAAACCGTATTTTCCATCCCCCTACACTGCCCCTGCCCCTAAACCTACCCATCACAGGAGACATGCTGCATTTTTACTTTTTCAAAAAACATCACTTAGTGTGATTTATGACCTGTTTTCCTCATGGGGACCAAAAAATGTCCCCACAAGGACAAGGATTTTGGATATTGCCATCTTTGTGGGGACATTTTGTCCCCATACCGTAGCCCATTACCCCATTACCAGTCCACACACACACACACACACGGTTTCCCCCAACGAGTTGTATTGTTTTATAATAGGCTAATGATACCTCTTAAAGGGAGTTAACCCAAAAATGAAAATTCAAAAAGTCATTTTTTACTCACCCCTCATGTTGTTCCAAACCTGTATACATTTCTTTTGTCTGTGGACCACAAAATAAAATATTATGAACGTATAGGCTACTTAGTGTAACCCTCTTTGTCAGATGTTCTGATAATAACAGTAAATGATGACATTAACATTTTTGGGGCAGGCTATCCCTTAGATCTAAACTTCACAGAACCTTTTCATAATTTCTATTAAGACATTATTTGTTATGCTTATTAAGTTGTTGTCTTTGTGTGGCCCATTGTACCGGTAGAATAATTAAACTGAATTGTCTGGTGTGGACTAAACAAAACTAATTTTACCTAACAAGTGGTTGACAGTGCTAGGTATGAACCATAAGGTTCCAAAGAATACACCTCAAACAGAGAATTAATTTGTTGTGTAAAAATAATTATTCATATTATTGACTGGTGGGTTATCTACTTCCCCAAGAGGGCCAGATGGTGTGGTGACCTGGGTACATTAAATGGATATTATTCTCTGTCTACTACCCAGCTGCAACCATTATGGGTGGGGTGCCTCAGGGGACAGGGTCATCAGGCTCACCTGGGACTGATTGTTCCAAGTACATCCTCCATAACACCTCAGCTGAGAGGAAGAAAGAGCTAATGTCCACTAGGGCAGAATATCTCCATGACAAATTTAACATACAGTTAAACTGTTGGAAGGGAGCTATGTGTTATATTGAGCAAAAAGAAGTGGTAAGTCTTTCTGCAGATTACATCATTATGTGACAAACGACTTTATGGCTGCGTTTAAAGGGTTAGTTCCCTCAAAAATGAAAATTCCGTCATTAATTCCTCAACCTCATGTTGTTCCAAACCTGTAAGACTTCCGTTCATCTTCGGAACACAAATGAAGATCTATTTGACAAAGTCTGAGTGCTTTTTATTCCTCCGCAGCTATGTGACTGACACTTTGACGCTTCAGAAAGTTCATAAAGAGATTGTAAAAAGAGGGGTTTAGTCCAAATTTTCTGAAGAAATTCAATCCCATTAATATAGGTCCATATTTGGCCGAGATGCAACTTTGAAAATCTGGAATCTGAAAGTTAAAAAATCTAAATATTGAGAAAATCGCCTTAAAAGGTTTCAAAATGAAGCCCATAGCCATGCATATTACTACTCATTTTTTTATTTATTTAAAAAATACCTTAATGGAACGTGATCTTTACAATTGGTGTCTTCGCAGGTCCAGGAGGGGAGCGAGCAGTAGTGGGTGGTATACCGGTTCATACCAAATACCGGTATTTATTTTTGTTATGATATGATTTTTTAATATACTACAATACCAGTGTATGTTACATTAAACAACGTACGTAATGCGACGTGACACCGTCTGAGAGGGGTCCCTTTTCACTGTTGCACTGTAGTAAAGACACAGCTGAGATTGCATTACAGCGGAGAATAGGGGTGTTCGATTCTAGGTTTTTTGGAGTCGACTCCGATTTCCGACTCCCACTGTAGGAGTCTAGGGAATCGACTCCTCGACTCCATTTACTTTACATCAAAACAGGGTCAGAAATAAGACAAAATTCCAGTTGTTACACACAATTATTTCCCCCGACACAAAGCCTTAAAATCCCCCTATTAACACAGCACACTTTTAGCGTGACCATCCAAATTAATCCAATTTAGTGATGGCTATCAATGTTTCTACCTAACTGTTGCTGATACCTAACTGTTGAAAAAGTCACAAAAAAGCTGTTGACAAGTGATGGTACGAAATGCACATGATCATTGTCTTAAAAGTTGAGTTAAAGATACTAAATACTAAAATACATACAATAATGTACACTTATTGATGTGTTTCTTCTTGATGTGAGTTTATGATTTATGGTTAGTTTAATGATTTTCTGCGACGGCTCTTTGACGCGGTGTATTACGTCAGTGTCTGAATTCCTCGCTTCATTTCATTCACTCCTTGCTTATAGTGCACTCAACTGCCATGCACTTTATAGGGATTAGAGAATCAGTAAGCAAGTGAGCAATTTCAAACACATCAACAGAGTCGGCACAGAAAGTCGATTCCTGTGCTGGAGTCGACCCCGGATCATATATATCAGATACAGACCGAAGAAGTGAGCAAGTTTTTTATGGACATATTCATATACTCTAGTGCTCTAAACATGAACCAGCACCGTGTATGCACACATATGTAATCACGTCTTCTTCAGATGAAATATGTGCAAACAAGGACACTGATACAGCCATACTTCTGATCATGAACGCAATGACACAATGGATTATTCCATATATTATATATACACAATGACAAAGAATGGGCAAAAAAAGTAAATATACTTTCTGTGTTAAACTGATGTGTGTTGTTTGTTCAGAGACTGTAGTGCTCTTAAATGTATTGAAAATATCCATAGACATTTTAAATGTTCTTCCGCATTTCTCCCTCATTTTGGCAGTTTGCCTGTGCAAGGTTGCAAGCGCCGCCGCCGTTGGGCTGAGAATGGCCAGGCCACTTTTTCCCCTCAGCTCTGACATACAGCCCATCTGCACACTGCTTTTGCAAAAAGCAAAGCGGAGGCACCAGATCCCCTAATTATTTGGATTGTCTCTTTTTTGGATATTTTATTTTCGATTTCTGTTAAATAAATGCCTCTCCGAGGCCTGACACCACACCCACTGTATCTGTTGTTTGCTCCTCCCGCCACAATATATATAGCAACTACATTTCTAGGTTGTTTGTTACTAGGGTGAGAGGATGGTTGATGCCTGCTTTCTGGCCAAGTCAAAGAGACAACACCCCAAGTCTCTAGTCCAGAGATATAGCTGTACAAATCCCTAACCCTAATTATGAGCAATGCTGCCTTAGCAAACATCACTAATAAGGTTTCCACAGAACAAGGTCCTATGATTAGCAAGCTATAAACATGCAAGGAGAATAAGAGCAAGAGGGAGGAGATTGAAAAATTGTGACTGAAATAAAGATCATAAACCCCCACCCTCACCCATTCCTAAGATGTTTCAGGAGCTGAGTAAAGGCATTGCTTTGGAAATAAATTATAGATCAAAATGTTTAGCTTTTTACTCTTTGGCTCCGTCTCTTTCTTGCTCTCACTCCTGATCCTCACTGCTGACCAAGAGCGCTGTGGCAGTAATGAGGCCACGGCAGATGAAAAGATGATCATCATCTTCAGAGTTTGTTTCTGACGTGTGAGGAATCATTAAAGTGTCGGCAAGGGAGTCTTTGACAAGCTGCCTCTGATCACAGGACAAGAGACTTCTTTCTGGCTTTCTCCCTCTGTTCCCTTTTCTTCTCCTCTGTTATTCCTCCCCCATCACATTTCTTTCTTCTACACACATGTGTACCTCATGTGTAAGGGGTGCAGCTTTCATAACACCATATTAATTAACTGTAGTCCATTTCCATGTAGTCAATTTATTTTGATAGAAAAATAATACTTTAGTCAATGAAAAAATTGTTAGCAACAAATAACAGGTCAAAGCTAAATTACAAATGTGTCAACCTGTAAACTTACATCTAAAAATTAATGTAAACAAACATGGATCAAACATGTAAAACATTTTTCAACTAAACTAAAATATATATATATATATATATATATATTTACACTATGAAGAACATATCATTTTCTGTCATTACAGCAATCACATTTATGTAGTGGATGTAGCTGATTGTTCTCATATACTGATTCGTTCCTGTACTCCTCAGTTGTAAGTCGCTTTGGATAAAAGCGTCTGCTAAATGCATAAAATATAAACATTATATCACCCAGAAACGGAAATGTTGTCATCATTTACTCATTTATATGTAGTTATACGACTCCTGTGGAACACAAAAGAAGTTACAGTATTTCAAAACTGAAATATATATTTGTGTGTGTGTGTGTGTGAGTTCCAGAGAAGAAAGAAACTAGAAGAAAGTAGTTCTGGAACCACATGAGAGGGTGATTCAATGATGACTACTAACATAATTTGTTATTACAGTTACTTCAGACTCTCAAATTATCCTGTACATGCAACTACAAACTCAAGCTTGACGAAAACTGTATGTATGAACAAGTAACCCCCTTTCCAATTCTTGAGATAGCCGTGAATGACATCTGTAACCACAGTGATAGTCACTAAAGTAAATATAAAATATGGCAACTTCCGTAACACAAGAAAGTCTTATCGGTATTCCGCACACAGCAGTTTTAATAAACGAGCCCAATCGAGTTGAGAGTTCATCCGTCAAACCTTAATTAACTGACAGTGTCTACGAATGCTCAGATAACAAATCTGGTGGGGAAAGACAGCAACGAGATCTAAAACCTTCATACACACAGTTCATATCTCCCTTTCTGAGTTTCCAGAACCCCACATGGGTTGTGAGCTTTGGAAGCCAGAAGAGCTGTCGTCACCCCCTCCCCTCCCCGAGGGGCCTTCAGACAGGGCACAACCTCACCATAATACGTCCCTGAAATTAGCCCCCCAAAAAGGACTGCCGCTATTATTCTGCTTCAGTTTGAAGCTGAAAGAAAATAAAGCAACTGATAAAGAGGAAGAAAATATACTAGTACATATCCTAATCGAAAGAATAGGATTTGAGAGAGAAAACATATTTCCATTGAACACTTAAAAAAAAAGAATGAGAAAACAGCTGGGAAAAACAGGCCCTCTGTTTGTGATTTTGCCATCTGTTTAATTTTCTGCCTCAGAAATCTCTGGAAGCTCTCGCTACATTTCAAACAGTCCCAGCCTCAGCCTCTCAAGTGTGTCTCTGTGAACTGATATTTTAGTATGCGGCTGGAGATGCGGGCATCCTCCGCCCTTCAGAAGTGGAGCGTGTTGAGCACTCTTCTTTAAATAATAGTGCTAAGACCCTGCTGGGTTCTGCACCGCATGAAGCACAAGATCAGAGCAAAGAGGAAGTCATATTAGACGTTTGCGCTTTCTAAACCCTTCATTCATTTCTCTATCAATCTATACCTCTCGCAATATCTTTTGACCGTTTTATTGCCGCATTTATCCTCCTTTCCCTCGCTTTCGTTCCCTCATTCCTCTATTCTTTGAAATGTTAATTCTGTCATCAGGTCTCTTGCCTAATTGGCTGCCTCCTTGTTTTAATTAGGTATGTATAACTTGAACTAAGAAGTCCCTAGACTGCTGCATGTTGTTTTTGTGTGAGTGTGAGTGTGAGTGTGCATGTGCGTGTATGTGAGAATGAGTGTGTGCGCAAGCTGAAACTGGTCAGAGTGAATTTCCTGTTTTCACCCTTTGTATTGTGTCAGGCCCTTGCGTAAGGTACATCTCTCGTGTTGTCGTAGTGACTGCATGAGCTCCCTGCGGCTGTGCAGTTTTACCCAAAGAATCGAATCTGACTGTAAGAGTGAGCTGACGGTCATGAGGTCATGTTTGTCCTATTATGGCTGCGTTTGGCCTCCACCTCTGTAAGAAGCTGGACTGAGCAGGACCAGCATAATGCGGGTCCCCTGTTTTAGTAAAACAGGAGGACCAAGATACATTTTAGGCTGACCATTGTGAAAAAGATGTACATTTTAGCATTACGCAACAGTGTTTGAAACTGTTTTAATTGCATTTTAACAGCAAAAGAGTCGGAAGGAGTGACTGTAGTTATATTCACTAAGTGGCCAAAAGACTGAAAGGCAGCAATAGTCGAAAACACATCAAAAATAGGAAAGAGCTTTGAGATTGACTGTATAAACATATTTGACAAGAAATCTGAGGTATATGTTTTACAGACTTCCAAAAGCTACCTAAAAGAGAAGCAAATGTATCGCTGCAATTCACAGAAACAACTGGACTCCAGGCAGCGAAACATGGATTTTACCTCAATATGTTGAATTTTGGGGTAAAATCATACCCTATAAATTGTGTTGTTATATATTGTATTGAACATTGTATATTCTGGCTAATTTTATGTTTTCAAATAAACACTGACAAAAACTATCCAAGTTTTAGGGCTGGACGGTATGACGATATATATAATATTGATATAAGTGATCACCCAAATTTAGACCTATCCATAATATTGTATTTATTTAAAGCAATCACAGGCAAATTTGCTTTATGTATTTCCCCAGAGTCAAAATCAGATAAATGTCAGGAAACCCAATCCTGACTGCATGTCAATATCCATGGATCACTGGATCTTTGGTAAGTTGCAAGGAACACTTAAATCGAGTCCAACCTTTAATTTGAACTGAAAATCACTCACGTTTTTGCAGTTTCCCCTATTTACTCCAGTCATGCTGCAGCTCTTTTGCCACTCAGTGCGGCTGAGGAGGCGGGTTCCGGCGGGAAAGTGACCTCAATGCATACCCTCTATTAAAAGAGAATGCATTACACCTTAAATGTATATCAATGCAATTAGCTGAACTTCAAAGTGCCTTTTGAAACACTTATGTAGGACTTACATATTTCCTCGGATTCACAGACAGGGCTTAGATTAAGCCAGGATTAGTCCTTAGTTCAATTAAGCCCTTTTAGTAGCTTTTTAAAAACATCAGTCTATAGAAAAAACATTACTTTTGTGCATTTCAAGACAAAACATTGGCACTGGTATGTTTTAAAATTTGTCAGTGCAAGTTTCTTTCAGTTAAGACAACTCAAACATGCATTTTAATCTGTGAAACCGTAGGCTAATTTCAAAATGAAGATACAATTTCAGTCACGAATGTTTACTCTCTTTAAGTACATTTAAGTGGCCTTTTATTTCATTAATGTTGCATTATTTGTGAGTATTTTTTTGTTGTTGTACTTTTAAGATTTGTTCAAGAAGTACACCGCAAGCTAACATTTGAAAACAATTAAGCACACATCGTTTTCACTAAGGGTATAGTAGGTGCTTTTATGTTTCAAAAAGTAGTTTTATGTTTATGTTACAATTTAGTTCAAAAGTCAGCATAATTGCTCTTGGGTGACATTTCATATGTCTATGGTATTTACAAAGACTGCAAATGACTTTTGTTAAATGTCCCATCTGGATTAGATGTATAAATTAATTTGTCTTTAGGTCTTTCTCAGAGAAATGTTTTCTGCATGGTTGCCCCCAAGAAATGTCAAAACTTGAACGCCCTGACAAATAATATCAGGTGTTTTATTAAACAGAGACAAAGCTGCTTTAAAATATAGATAGTTTGAAAGTATAGATAGTTTAAAAAAATTAATACAATTATTTGTTGAAAGCATGCACCTCACCGATGGGGTTTTAGGAGTACATAATACAAAAAAAGGGGGAAATACTGCTTTAGATGACAAACGCTGTAATCAGCCTTTTTTCCATTATTGACATGGCAGAATAGAGAAACTGAGCTATTTCTCCTGAAGCTATGAAGACAGCTAGAGTGAATAGTTGTGGAATGACAGGAATTGAGTGATCTGGAGGGTGTGTGAGCGAGAGAATGGCAGGGGGTCTCTCGCATGCATCTGACTGCAAGAACATGGCACAGATATGCCAGAGAAAACACAGATCTGAGAGAGTGGGGGGAGTGAGAGATAACCAAAAGACTGTCAGCTTTACGACTTCTAATGCATTAAGTGGTTCTGAATCTGGATTGACCGTGTACGTCTAGTTTTTCAAAAGAGATTTATGAAGTGCATACATTAGTGGATTATTCACATCAAATGCTATATTTGATATCTGTCTCATCAGACTGGAAATACTAACAGTCTTTATTATTAATGATGTGTATGGTGTAAGCTGTATGTTGTGTGTGTGATACATGGAGAACAGATTCTTTTTTATATAGCGAACTGTGCGATTATGTAAGCTGACCTATCTTTGCTATAATCAGATCAGCGCGCACACAAAATAATCCAGAAACCACTGAAAAACAATGCTGAATTCACTCAGCCAAAAAGAACGAGGAAAAAAGCAGGAAAATCACCAAACCCCTCGTGGAAATGTGCTGAGGATGAGAGGGTACTAAAGTTCATGCCTTAGGATGTCTGTGTTCATCTGGGATGAATATTTCATGCTTTGTCAAGCTGTTTATGGCTGCTTGTGGCTCACTTTTCCTTCCATCTTTGTCTTTATCTCTCACTCTCTCTCCGAGCTCTCGATTCTCATGAAAATCGGCCTCATTCTTCTTTAATACGGGCATGGAGAAAAATTTACATTTAAATATCTTAGCCTTAGTTGCTTCGCAGTTTACAGAAACATCAACCACAACACGAAAATATTTAAGCAGTACTACAAAACTGTGATGTTCTGTGATGAACCAATTACATTTGTTGACTGTATGAAACTGTGCAGCGTAAAGCACTGAAAATTAGCTGACAGCTGATAGTATGTGCAGATACGCAGAAAGACGGAGGACGTTGAGGTGTATAATGACCTGAAAAGCTTGTGTGTGCAAGTGTGTCTGTGTATGAATCAGAGGAAGCAGAGTAATGAGATCCATATTTAAATCTTCTTAAATGTATGACTTAGCAAACCTGTTTAGACTCTGCATCAAGGTTCATTTAGGTTATGATTCTCTCGCTCAAGGTCGGCCTGTGGGTTCCTAGGTGAGATTATGAAAATGGACTCCTTTGGTGTAAAAATGAATCACAAACACAATTGGAATTTAAAAACATTATTGATTCAATCCTGAAAGGAGCAAAACCCTGATGTTCAAAACAGACGTTGCAAAGAGAAAGGCAAATTATTTGCTTAAATTATGTCACATGTTCACAGTCGTTGTACATTTAAATCTGTGGCGTTCATTTATTATAACGGGGTGGATCTAGTCACATCACTTCTGGCGTTCAATGGGTGCTAAGTGTCTTTACATTGAATGTTGTGAGCTACTTATTTGTAATAGACCATCTTACAGGGCTCAGTATATCTTTGTCCCATGCCTTCCATTAAACAAAAAATGACATAATGGCATAGTTATTATACAATAATAACATACTACACTTACAGTATCTACAAACCTCCATTACGTAACATGCTTTGAATCACAGCAGGAGGTCGTGTAACAGCAGAGTTTTGTGTTGTGTGACTCATGCTGTTTGATGTCATACATCATTGTAAAAGTGAGTGTGAAAAGGGCAGAGGTCAAATGCTGAGTCTTAGCCACAAATCTTTTAAATTATAGTCATTGGTGCACATTATGATCAACAACAGAAACATTTCATGTGACTTAGAGTGATTGATTGATCGATCCATAAATTAATGAAAATTGATATTTTTTATTTCCATAAAATTCTGTCTCATTTACCAATTCTCTTGTTCACAGCTCGCTTGATAAAGTCAATTCCACATTTATTGTCTCATCAGTCCACTTGTGTTTGAAGTCAGAGGTCCACGAGTCCACAGAAGCCATTACTCAGCCCAGGTTTGCCTAATAAAGTCATTTGTTGAGTGGTGAGGTCATTAAAAAGAGTCTGTTTCACGAGAGCTATAGGGACCACACAAATACTCTCCTGTGTAGTGCTCTCGGAAGCAAGAGCTCAACGCAGCCAGCAGAAAAGCTCTCTGGTCCGTCACTTCATAAAGAGACATTCAGTCAGAGAGGGCAGCCAGAAATCACGACAGAGTTTGGAGCTCTTAATGAAACACCAGAACACGCTCTCCATACCCTTCTATTAATTACCACCTCAGCTATGGAAATACAATCTGTGTTTCTCCATCTCACAAGTGCTCTCACCTCAAGATCAGTCTCAGTGTTTGGATACAACTCTGCCAATTCAGAGTGCCTACAAGGATCTCAGCTCACCTGACTCGCTCTGGCTTCATCACAAGAGATAATATTCTCATGCAGAGACCAGTCCGTCAAATTTCACTTTTAAAGTAGTTTCCCTTGAGTTTCTATTGACATGTAGCACATATGATGTAGATTCTGTAATGTATGATGAGAGACACCATGATAAGATCAAGTTGGCATTTGGTCCCTTTAAGGGCACTGAAATGTTGGCTAGTGTACTCGAAAGTAATTAATATTCTATAAATATAATAGTATTATAATAGTATTAATATATAAATATTGTAGATATACTGAATTGATCAAAAGTGAAGTGAAGTATATAAATTATGTTATTTTGAACATTGATAATAATCAGAAATGTTTCCTGTGCATATTAGATTGATTTCTGAAGGATCATGTGACACTGAAGACCGGAGTAAAGATGCTGAAAGCTTCAGCTTTGCATCACAGGAATAAATGTTAAAATAGAAAACATTAATATCATTTGAAGTAACTATTTCACAACTGTACGTTTGATCAAATAAATGCAGAATAATTGAGAATAAGATTTAATTCAAATATATAAATCTTACAGACAGATAATGGTATTCTATGTTTTAGCAGATATATGCATTTAATATACATTTTCTCTCTGAAAAAACAAAACAAACCCAGAACGTAATTATCGATGATGGTATCGATGATATGAATGCTCATATTCCCTTGAATTAATTGTTCCCTTAATTCCCCTTAAATAAGTTCCCTTAAAAAAGACTTGTCTCCAGCTAGCAAGCGCACATAGCCCATCATAAGTTGGTGGCATGTCTTTGCACTGGCCTGATGTAAAATAAAAGCCATTGGTCATCTGGTTAACGGTGCATTAACAGTATAGAGTAAAAAACAACAACAACAACAAAACCTACTACTACCCCAACTTTAGGCCTTAAAGGTTATAAATCAAGTAGTTAAATTGGCTGGCTCCCATCTAGCATGGGGTGCTGTACTTATTAAATATAGCCTATGTTTGAAGAGAATAAGCAGTTTGTGTGTGTGTTTTCAGATGCTGTAAAATGAGCTATACAGTGCTAATGGAGAACGTTAGCCTGTGGCTGAGTAAACACATGCCTATTTTTGAAACACTGGCTCTGGATCAGCAATGTCAGACAACTCCTCATAACGTGCACACATAAATCGTTCATTATGTGCTCCATCACAAGAAAGCTGAGATGCTGTTTTAGCATATAGCAGTACAATATGGTTGTCAGTCCAATTTGGAGTGAAATAGAACATCATACAATCATACAAACATTCTACAACCAAAGTTACTACCTTGTGATCAATCAAAACTGCATTTCAAGAGTGAATTTAGTTAAATGTGTACTATAATTTTCATACATTTCATACATTCACACCATCATTATATACCATTTACAACATGGCAGAAAAAATTAGTGTTTTTTGACCAAATACTGCTTACGAGTGGATCAAATGCTGGGCAGTTTAGAAAAGAAAACACCTTAAAGATGCAATTCAGAGTCTTGATATTTGCTATCATTATCTGTCACTATGACCATTACTCAAGGCTATCGAGAGACGAGGATTCACTTTTGTTACTCATTCATACAGACTGCATTCGATCTGCTTCAGTCTGCTATTGTATGCGCGGGGCAATTTCAGAGACACACCTGTTAGTAAATACGGCTGTCAATCTCAAACGCTGACACATCCTTTCAAACCTCTTCTCTAACATTCATTTACTCCAGAACGCTATACAGGCCTTTGGGTCCTTTTAACCTTCTCTTCTCCAGCGAGCTGTCATTTCGATTCAATTACAAAACACTCCCTCTTTGCCAGCCTGTCACCTACCATGTGGAACAGCTGAGTGTGTGAACAGCTCAGTTTAGATGCGCCCAAAAGATGGGTGTTTTCATATTTTATTTGCCATAGAGTCTCGAAGGACTTGTTGATTTACAAAATAAGTGTCTTTAAGTGCCTGTTCAGTGGCTTTTGGCCCTACAATCTCCAACATGTGTATCAGTGTGTCTAACATCTTTCACAACAGCATCAATCACAGTGGAAACTGCTGTTTACCCTGTCTGTCACACTGATATGCGATCTATACAAACTCTCTGGAGAACTTTCCACTAGTATTTCAGTCACCGAGCCATATGTATTAACATCCTTCCCCCACCATCAAAATCTTTCTTAAATGCAAGGCCATCTGCTTGTGGATTCAATATAGGAACAAGAGTACACATGTGAGGATAAAGAATTAAAAAAAATTCTTCTGACAGTTCTTTGTAGCTCAAACCAAAGCCTTGGATTAATCTTACGAGTCAACAGAGAGAGACAGTACATGCTGCAACACTTCACATCAGTGAATAGAGATGAACTGAGTTGCATTGAATTGAACATGCATAAAAGCACCACACATACCACTTCTGAGAGAGTTTGTAAAATGTAAAAAGAGATGAACAACTTAAGGATTCCATTTCATTTTTTAGTTTTAATAAATGTATACACTACTAATCAAATGCTTGGTGCTGGTAAGATTTTTTATTTATTTTTTATGCTTACCAAAGCAGCATTTATTTGGTATATTACAGTAAAAACATTAATATTGTGAAATTTCATAATTTAAAACAACTGTTTTAACTATTTTGAAATGTCATTAAGTTTTGAGCATCATTACTCCAGTCTTCAGTGTCACATGATCATTCAGAAATCACTCTAATATATGAGTTGATGCTCAAGAACAACATTTCTTCTTATTATTCATATTTACAACAGTTGTGCAGCTCAATGTTTTGTGGAAACTGTAATAATTTTCAAAAGAGCAGCATTTATTTGAAATATAAATATTTTATGTCTTTATTGCCATTTTTAATGTCCTTGGTGAATAAAAGTAATAATTTCTTTCAAAACAAATCAGATTTGTCATATTTTAACTGTAGGTTTTTTTTTTTAAACAAAAAAATGATGCCAAATAATGAGATAATTTATATCAATAAATGTATAGCAATTATTGCTTGGTGTGTTTATAGTCTTTTATTTAGGCAGCATAAATGCAATCCAATAACTGGCCTTAACTAAAGTAAATAACCCCAGACTCAGAGTTCAACAGTATACTTTAATGTCATCACCCCAACAGCAACACCAGCTAAAACCATTCCTCACTCACACATATCAATGGATGGCAATCACCCCAGGCTATTACTGGACTATTACCGGAAAAATACTGACAAAATGCATTGTGTAACACTAATGTCATGAAAAGCAGTGAACAACTACACTGATTAGTTAGTTGTGTTTTCGTTTAATTCCCTAAAAAGAACTAGCTCATTAGATTCATTCATTCGGGAACTGAACTACACTTGTCGCGCTGTATGTTTTGCACTGTAAATTCAGTTGCAGTGTTGCAGCGCTGCATAATAAGTAGTGCAAGAATCCGTCCACATCCGCAAGAGACTGCATAACAAGTATGAAGTTCCCGTACATCTTCTTTATTCAAAACTTCTATGGCTGCTTTGAGAGAGGAGACACCTAACAGAGGGATTCAAGTCTCGCTTACAGGACTCACAGCTCATTTCTGAGTCTGGTTGGCCAGTATGGCACCAGGATAAGATTCTCTGAATATGATGTAGCTCAGTCACACATGTCGAATAGCCACAGGCGGCCACACATTGACAGTCTGACTGTGACTGATTTTGTGACAGTGAAAGCACTTCTCCATCTGTAAGAAAGCTTTATGGTTTGGTCTACTTTTTCAGATGCACACTCTATCGGCTAATATTGCCCACAACCCAATGTGCATTGGACAAGGATTTTGATTAGAACTATAAACACGTATAAAAAGTGTTAAAAACTACAAACAATGGCAGTTGAGCGAGTCCGGCGGTTGAGTAGAGATTTGGATATAGGGGTTTGAGTGATTTATTATCAGTATCTAACCTCATGAAAATATATTTATTTAATATTATACACACATTTAATATGCAACAGCATTGTGAACTTTTGTAATGATACGTTTGGTCATTAACTTTTAAAATGCTTCATTATGCAAATTGCAAACACATAAGGAAAGTCTCAACATGAAAGACTCACAACTGGCAGATCAACGTGCTACTACATTTCTCTAAGAAATATTTTAATGAGGAGGATTTTAACTGTGACAAGATGATTGACAGGGCAGTTTAAAAGGTGAAAGGATGCACGTAATTAAGTGACAGAGCTGTCTGATAAAGATGACAAAGTAGTATTTCCCAAAGCTTGCCTACTCATTGTTACCAAGCTTGTTATACACTCTAAAGTGTACTGTTTCAATATATATATATATATATATATATATATATATATATATATATATATATATATATATATAAAATTACAAAAAAATTATTGAAAATTTAAATAAGTAGGTGAATTTGGAACAGCAACATTCTCTTACATCCAAATGGCTCTGGTCTATATTAACAGTTTGCATTCATAGACTGCTTTCAATAGATTGGTGACCCAAATCCAATTTTTTGTTTGTATACGACATAAACCTGAATACAGTATAGTGAACACAAAATCCAATCTTTTCCAGTCCACTTTCATATGTGGCCCTACAACTAATACATATCTGATCTATGGCCATGAGACCCGACTGTAAACCACCAGACTGACACTTCTTAAATGTCTTTAACAGTACACTTTCTACACAACAACAAAGTAAAAACTATTACATTTTCCCCCAGCATTTGGAGCTTTTTAGCTTCAGATAATGAAAAATGGGTAACCCTTTAGTTTAGCATCCAATTCTCACTATTAACAAGCAGATGCATATTACTAGGATACTGGCTGTTTATTATTACTTACAAAGCACATGTTATAGCACCTTATTCTGACCATATTCTACATCCCTTATTCTACACAAATTCCTATAATAAGCAGTAATTAGAGGTTTATTGAGGCAAAAGTTGAGTTAACAGTCATTTAACCATGAGAATTGGACTCTAATCTAACGTGTGACAAAAAATGTTAATCTACAATTTTAAGCAATATTCCAAGCCCGGATGCCAGCCGAATTTAGCCCCACCCACAACATTTTTGCTCGGGCAATTCATATTCTCACTAGAATGACCATGCACGTCAGGCTACAACATTTCCCAATGTTGTCCCAACTAATCTAGCAGAGCTGTATATATATATATATATATATATATATATATATATATATATATATATATATATATATATATATATATATATATATATATATATATATATATATATATATATATTTGTTTGCAATTTATTGACAGCAAGGGAAATAATAATAGACATAAATATAGAAAATAGACTAATATGAACTAGCATGAAAGGAACTGACAGCAGAAAGATGAATAGAGTCGCCAAATATAGACCAATTACTGATATCAGCCTAGAACCATGGGTCTGTTTTGTCTGTATGACTACAGAATATAGAGGCATTAAAACTGAAATGAAAAACCAAGAGTTGCACCTATGTACTAAACAAACTCCATCTACCTCAATGGCTTGAGACTAGCCTCTCATCAATACTTTCATTAGAACGTCTTTTAAGAGAGAGCAGAATGACTCAAATTGCTCAAAAATCCTTCCTCTGGAAATCTTTAAGTACATTTTGTAAAAACTAAAAACTAATACAATACAAGTTGTACTTGCATTTCACTTCTTTATTGTCAGGCCCCTTCCCACCAAAGCAACTTACCAGAATGAGATTAAATGTTGCTTCTAAAGCATTGTGCAATTAAAGAATTAACTGTCAATCACGGACAAGAAAGATTAATTGAAAATGTGTCTCTGATAGTTGTGCAATACAATAGATTGTTCTGTTGTGTTCAGCCAGAGCTGATTGACTTCTCAATTATTTCAGAGCAGGTTGGAAACGCACACACACGCAGACCACATCAGGCTTTACCGTGAACAGGTTTTACCGTGATCTTGTAAAGCAGAAGGATCAAACCTATCAAAATATTAGAGATGGTCAAAGCGCACCATATCACCGATAGAGACACAATACGATTTATCTGACATCATCCCACCACACGCCGTGTCACTCATTAACCCCCACTGAGAGACCATATCTCAAAAGATGTTCATGTCCACATCTAAATGACTCATCTACACACAGGCATATAGTCTCTTGGATAAATAAAACATAAGTCATGCTGCCCGACATCAAAATCCTCTTAAAAACTCATTGTGCTCAGGCAACCAATTTGAACTGTCCATAGAGAGACAAGACAAAAAGAGTCAAAAAGGGTCAAATTCACTACATTCAACAGCTGCCTCACTTATTCAGTTCAGTGCAAATATATCAGTTCAGTTTTATTTTCCACAAACCAACCATTAACCAGTTTAATAAGGTGCTGCTTCTGCTGAAATAGGGCTGCCCAGTGAGTATTTAAATACAATTATTGTTCTTTTCAACACAAACAAGCCTCCTTATTTCTACATAAATTATTATTATGTAACTGTTCTGATCCAAAAAGCACTGGGACTGTTATATCATTATGCCAGTAGGTGTTGGCAAATTACTATCATGTCACTTAATGAGTGAATCCGTCAATTAAACCAAATCATTAAAAAAACACTGATTCATTTAGGGACAAATCAAGTGATCCACTCCAGTGAATCATTTGAACAAACAATTCATTCAAAAACACTGATTCATTCAGGAATGAAATGACCATTTTTGCAACAGAGCTTTCTTTTCTTTCTTTAACTACTTTATTATCAAAATCTTTTCTTGACAAAACACATATCGTCGGAAAGGTCTGACTATCACGGTTATATATTTGGTGACTGTTTTGTGATGGATATTTTGACAAAAATTTCATAATTTGGACAATGCATAAAAAAAAGAAAATCTTTGGAATGTGTATGACACCCGGTGGCTATTTTTGGTACAGCGCCTAAACTGAAATTTTTGTGATATCAACTTCAAATTTGGAACACAACTTAGACATATGACTTTGATTTTATAGTAATTTTATAGTAACATTTTTTTTTTGGTAAAATGTATATTTTATAAAAAAGTAAAAAAAAATTGAACAGTATTTTTGTTTTACAGTAAAACTTCCATAACTTTCTCATAGTTTCAACTTTAGAATCGCATTCATTTCAGCAATAATCTGCCGAGTGTTTTCTTTAAAACAAGACCAAACTTAGGTATATATATATATATATATATATATATATATATATATATATATATATATATATATATATATATATATATATATATATATATTCAAGCATTCTTGAATTACAGCGAAGGGAGGAGGAGGGGGTGGGGGTGACAGTTAAGGGGTTAAGCAGCTACTGTCTTCAACATTGATAATAATAAGAAATATTCCTTGAGCAACAAATCAGCATATTATAATGAGATCTGAAGGATCATGTTACACTGAAAACTGGAGTAATGATACTGACAAGTTTTTTCAAGAAAAAATTACATTTTAAAATATATTTAAAAAAGAAACAGTTATTCTAAATTGTAATAATATTTTACAACTTCAATGTATTTTTTAACAAATGCAGCCTTTTTGAGAATAAACACCGCACTGACTCCAGGGTTATATGCAAATAAAGCTTGCTGTCTGAATTCCCCCTGACAGGAACCTGTCCCCAGCTGTGTCCCAGCAGGGAAGGATGGATAGGGATGTAATGGTAGTACTGCAGCTCTTGTCGTTGTGAGAAGAGTCGGGCAGGGCAGGGGTGGAAACAGCACTCTTAAGCACTGTTGTCAGGCAGTAATAATAGAGTTCCTGTGTTAATCGCTGTGGGTGGAGAGGCAGCCATTATGTTCTTTTTAAAATGTACAGTCGCTATTCACATGACACGCAGAACCACACACACACTCATTCTCACTCACTGCGTGTTTTTGTGCCTTCCCTAAAGGTCCTGGCTTTATGTGCTCCACATGACCGACCTTTACTGTCAACCGAGTGCCACAGCAGTCATTACAGAATAGCCATTTCACACATACATACACACATTCACCTCTCGTGGGCCAAGCAAGGAGAGACACCTCACGCAATATGAGCTTTCTCCCTGCAGTGATACAGCCAGAGGGGAGATCAGCAGATGAGCCCTTACAGCCCTTTAAAAAGCATGGAAGGTCACCTGTGACTCTAAACACACGCCATACACACATAACTACACAACCTCACTCTCTGTCACTCTTTCAGTGAATGCCTAGTGCTCTCTGTAGGATGCACCAAAATAAAAATTCTGGGCAGACACCAAAAATTCAGGATGCAATTAGCCGAAAAAGAATAATCAGTCAATTATTTGTTAAAATAACTTCTAAAACACTCAAATAGCTAAAACGAGTTAAATTACACATTGTTTCTAATCCAGTTTGTTGGTGAAATTTAAACATTTAAACAACGATTAACTGTAATAATTTGTTTTAGTGACACATTTATTCTAAAATACATTAAATAATGAAGACATCACTAGCAGGTTAAGTAAAAATATGATGAATTTGTAATACAGTGCATTTATTAAGTAAAATACTTTTTTTCCATCTAACTAATAAGTTTATGGACATTGAATAGCTTTCTTTAGGTAAATGTAATGTTAATTGATACTGTATAGCCTACAAGCTGTTTTATTGATGTGTTCTGCTGCAACAGTGATCTGTCACGCTGTATTAAAGAGCAACAAAAGGGCTTTTATTGTTTAAAATTCTGCCGATTTTTTTATTTTAAGTTGAGACTTCATATTAAAAGTAACAAATCACAAAGCTTTTTGCGATTATTTGATGGCAGTTGCGTTACACAAAATATTCAGTGAAGTACAGCTGACATGTTTAACTAACTTGTAGCTCATCCATGTTGTGTGCATGAAATAGACCCTGAACACAATTAAAACGTGCCACCTGAGAGTTAAACATGTTTCGATGACTGACTTCGCCCCTCCAATACCTTTTTGGTATTTTGGGTGGCCAAACTTTTTGGTGCACCCCTACAGAAATCATTCTCACCGAGTGAGTTCAATTCACCTTTATTCCACAAAGTAGCAATCTCTGATACACAATGATGAAGTGACATTTCACAGTTACCTAAGGCAAAAACCAATAGAATAGGAAGTATCATCAGAGAAACTCTACTGCAGAGCAAGTACTGAATGCAAACAAATATTAGTGTCACTGTCACTTGATGCTGTCAGCGATCAGATATTGATTTTGAAGATGTTGATGGAATAATCCTGTGTTTGCGGCTCTCTTGTATTTACTACTACATGACATGATGTGCAAATCAGAGGGCAGGGTTAAAAAGGCAATGATGTAGAAGTAAGTGTTGAACTTCTGCATTGGCAGTCTTTCGTCACACTATGACATAATAATGTAACACAATCTGAAATCTGAAAAGTCGTTTTCTGAGCTTGGTTTCAATAAAAGCTGTTTTTGGACTAACAAGGAAGTTTTGAGTTCTAAAACTTACAGGATATATTTTATAGTACAATACCCTTTTATATGTCAAAAAGTCAAGGATGATTTCTCAATTCATGACCCCTTTAAAGAGAGCAGAAATCATCTGTGGGACTGTTAAAGCCACTGTATATTTTCTAGACTGAGCTAAATGAAAATACTGTTCGATCTTGTGTCCCTGTATTTGAAAACAGAAGAGGGCAGGTATCTCTCTACCGTGTGTGTGTGTGTGTGTGTGTGTGTGTGTGTGTGTGTGTGTCTGTGTGTGTAGAAGAGTGAAAATGACATGACAGGTCCATCATCATTTACAAAAACCCATACCACAGTGCCTGTCAGCCCGAGGCGGGTCTGATGCTTGTTGAAAAATGGATGGAACAAATGCTTTTGCATTTCCACATGGACAGTTTTTCAGATTTCATAAGTTTGTCTGGAGCCTGTTAAACAATCAATACACAAAAAAGGGCCTAAAAACGATACCACTATAGTTTGACTAAGACACTTCTCACCTGCTTTCTCTCCTTTGATGCAACACAGTTGATCTCAGATGAGACTGTGGCAGTGTCTTCCTCTTGTGCAGCAGATCGGGTGTGATCGCCGGAGCAGGTCTGTGGCTGCAGACGTCAAGCATAAGCGGTCCTGATGCCTTTGCTTGAAATCCACTTGTCGCAGGGAACGGGCTGGGAAACGATGAGCTCCGAGCTGTAGATAAGAGATGATGGAAGAGGGAGAGACAGTTAAAGAGCTGGCGCAACTTCTGAATAATGTTGTTTGCAGTGCTGCAAAACCCACTTGGCTTTCTTAATTAGCCTGAATCTAAATAAGGTGGCAGACTTGGCATAGTCTGTCACTTAGTGCATCAGGCAGAGACATCAGAGAAAGAGAGAGGGAAAAAAGAAAGAAAGGAGCTGCTGACAGGCAAAGCAGGAACGATGAAAGACTATGGGGAGTACGAAATTAAAGGGAGAATTTGTACTTTGAACTAGACCAAGGGTCTTCAATAGGGGGTCAAACTGTTATTATTTGATCACAAACAAAAAACTGTATATATCTATCTATATATATATCTATATCTATATATATATGTAATTAATGAAGTTAACTTTAAAGGGATAATATTTTAATGTGTCCCTATAGTAAAAGGTAAAGTACAATTATATGACTCAGTATGTTACTAAAAACAACTATTTCAATCACTTAGCAATGTACGCATAGCAATGTGTGTAAATACATATAATTGACACTATATGTATGCTATTTTAGGCTTAAAAAGAAAAATTACGTCTTATACTATCAGGGGGTTCTTGCGCTGAGTACTTGAAAAAGACCTTAAAAACAATAAAATGTGGTACAAAACCAACACATCCGCACTCCTAACTTGGCCAGGACCCCTCAGAATCACTTTTTAATGCTCAGGGTACCACAGTTATTTTTCGATGTGCATAATACTCCATGAGGTACTCCATGTTTTCCTTATGCATCAGATCAAGGTGCATTTAATTCTTTTGGAAGGAGAAAATATTTTTATAATTATTTATAGATATTTTGGAGCACCTAGCCCCACACTCTCCTAAACCTACTTCTCAACAATACAAAACACATAACCTTTATTTCAAAAACTGACCAAAAAACAATATAAAAGTATTACAAACTTGTGTTGCATTCCAAGTCCCAGTTCAAACAGTAATTGTATATGAAGAATAAAGTGAAAATTTATTTTTTAACCACTGAAAATGACCCTTTTATTATTCTGTCGTACTATTATTCTGTCATATCTCATTCAAAAGATACACCTAAACATTAGAATGAAGCAAAAAGCTCACGAGACTCATGAGAGCCAATGACATTTCTTAATCAAAGCTTTTTCGGGTGGAGGGAGATGTGATCGCTGATCTCTTTCAAATTATAATTTTTTTTTAATAAATTGTGACTGTAGTTGTATATTTTATATTATATAATACACAAAGGGGTAGGGGTAGATGTGCTCTAACATGTCTAAAAATATGAGCTGATTAAATTGAAAGTCACACCCCAACATCTAATTTCCTCTAAGAACCCTCCACTGCGAAACCCTGTGCATTAAATAGTGATGCAGAGAGGTCCTGACCAAGCGTCAATATGTGACGAGTTGGGAGTGAGAATGTGTTGACAAAACAGGACCAAGTAACAACATCAGTTACAAATCAAATCTCCAGACTCATTCCAGAAGGGCGAGAGAGATAAGAGACAGAAGAGCACTGGAATATTTTGTAGAGACAGAATGAGGGATAAGTGTGGTGGAATGAGCCTGGGGAGATCTGCGATCAGTGCATTGGCTGACTGGTAGATGCCGTAATTTAACAGGCAAAGGTTCTGGTATTGGTATTAGAGAGGGAAGGTGGGAGAGAGAGGAATGATGGGGCAGATCTTTCCATCAATCACACACCCAAATCAATGAGTCAGGCATCCGTGAGCAGAGTCAGAAGAGATGTAAAGATTCAGAGGAGAGAGACCGGAGGTGGATGAGGAATGAGAAAAGAAAGACTGAGCACTTCTTTATGTTCATTAACTCAAGTAATGTGCATTCACATTCTGTTTTATACAAAATATAAATCACTTTTCCAGTTTCCAGATTACCCGCTGACTCTGACACAATTATTCAAATCAAAACCAGTCAGAGGATTAAAGGAGATTCAATACTCTGATAAGACACTTAATTGGATTATATATGCTATATTTTGTTTTTAAATTAATTCCCCATTTATTTATTTATTAGAATTGTTTCTCTTTTTTAACATTATCCTTTTATTTTCCCCATAATTTATTTACTTGAACTCATTTATTTCCTGTTGTCTACACCTTTACAAGCAGCACATGAGTGCACTCAAATAGAGTACACTATCATGAATATTTCTTAACACACTAAAATAAACTTTTTAAAAGTGCACTCAGTAATAATGTCAATTTAAAAATTGTACTTTTAAGTACATTTTAATAATCTTTTGTGTGCATTAAAGATGTATACTTATTTTGATGTCTTAAGTAATGCAAAGTATTTATTGTAATTTTAACTGTAGTGTGTTATTTGACAAAGTTTATATATTTTACTAAATTGCAACATCGTCACTAAATGTGTATTTACAGATATATTTAAATGCATACAATGTAAAAAAAAGAATATTTTAAAAGTAAGTTACCTGGTTACCTTAAAATTTTGAGTTCATTGAAATAATTTTTTTTTGAGTTAATACAATGAACATTTTTCAGAATCGACATCACCCTTTATTCAAATATTATTAAAATATTTTGTTAAAATATTGTGTAATTGTGTTTTATTTATTATAATGCAGTGAAACATGCCAAATTGTGCAATTTTCATGATTTATCACAACATTTTTTATTTTATGTGGTTCAGATACAATAATATTTTGAGTTTCTATTAATTAAACCAATTTTCATCATTGTATTAACTAACATTTTTTTATGTATATGAACTCAAAATTTTAAGGCAACCAGGTTACTTACTTTTTTAAGTTAAACCAACAATATTTTTTTACAGTGTAGAAAGTACAGTACAGCAGTACACTTTACCCATTTCAAAGACAACAATTATGAAATTACATATAAAAACACTTTAAAGCTGTAATTGCATTTAATAGAAATTTTAACTAAAGTGCATTTTCATTTATCTGCAATTAACTTAGGTGTCCGAAAATAATACATTCCCTTTAAGTCTGTCACGTTTGACGTTACTACGCATTGGGATCCGAATAAGTTGTGATGTCGGCATAACGTCTCCGTTCCCTCCTTCAGGGAACGAGGCTTATACGTAACCAAGACGTTCAGTTCACACTTAAGTATATTATTATTATTTCTGTAATAAGTACTCATTCTAAAAGAATGCTAAAGTGTACATATTTTTCACAATGTATCTTGGTTTAGTTTGCAAGCTGTCAAATTGCATCACATTTGTACATGGTATGGTGCCAATAATAGCGGAATAACAAAAAAGATGATGTCTACAATAACATGACGAGTAAATGACAGTTACATTTTGGGTGAGCTGTCCCTTTAACAATGACGCCAATAAAGCATTGTTGACTCTGACAAGGTCCACAGCAGACATGACTTGAGGCAGGTAAACGGAGGGAGAGATAGAATCAAGCCACAGTGGAGGAGGAGTAAAATAAGGCAGAGGTTGTGTAGGAGGATCGCTCTCTATTATACTGTTGTCCCTAGCAACAGCCACTTTCTCTGTCTCTCTCGTTCCTTTCTTCATCCTTCTTTTCTACACCTCCTCTTCCTCCAGCCTCTGCTGTTCACCGTTAGCCTTTTCTGTTTTTGGCCTCAACCTCCCTCACTCTTTCTGCCTCAATCGCTCACGGCCTTGCTGCTAATACGCCATATTTGCCTTTTCTATTTCTTCGCCATCATGTTCATTTCGGTCTCAATTCACTCTTTCTCTCTCACTCTCGGTCCGTGAGTGTAGTGAGCTAATGAGTTCTCAGTTGTCTCACAGTGGCACTGAAGGGAGGAGAGATTGTCAGTCAGTCTGTGCATCTCTAACCCACTAATCCCTGAATTTATCTGCACAGACATGTGCACTGGCACAGCATAGCATGGTCTCTTTCTCTCACACACATATTCAACCTGTACACCCACTATACAGCCGCTGACACTCAGCATCAGAGTAAATAAACCATGCCAGATGCCTCTCGGCCAAGGTCTCGTAATAAACAATAATATACTTGGTAAAATGTTGACAATAACAGCCAGGCAAAAGCTCTAAGAATCCTTCGCAGTGCTAAAGGTGTCTGTTATTACAGGGATTTGACTTCTCGTCTGAGTCCTGATCTGTATTTTGGCCCTCTGCTAGCCACAAGCAAAATAACTTCAGTCGCACTGCGATTTCCAGACAAATCAAATCTCGGACCGCTGCACAGGTATGTTTATTTCCAACAGTGTGAACTTTGTTTTGGCTTCTGACTTCTGTCTGGTACCCTGCGGCCCCCTTCAATTTCTGTTGCGCTCTTCATTTTGTTCTCTCAGTCCTCAGGGATGTACTTTTGAGAGTGAAATGTGGAATTTTCAGCAACAGTGCATACATTCAACCACAGCTCACTGTGCTTTAAAGGGTCTTGGCGTTAAAATGACCACACAGAGATCAGCTGCGGTGCTATGTCAGATATTGCTGTTGGCCTGGATGATGGACAGATCAAAGTGCTCTTTATACAAATAGTAAGACATTGTGCTCTGTGTCGGCCTGAAGTTGTGATTTTACACATGCTCCCTTAGATGAGAGATACAGAGACCTCTAAGTGTGTATGTGGACCTTTTATCGAGGTCTCAGACGAAACATGACCTGCATGTTGAAAGACTCAGAAGGTTCAAATTCCCTTGAAGGCAACTCATTATTCAAATTAATTATGTCGTTAATCTAATCAGCCTCATTTTTCCACCTCAGATCAATGACTATCGATAAGGTCTCAATCTGCTCAAGGCATTAGTATCATTACACCATCTTCTCTGTCTCAAACACAAGGTTGTTAAGTCTTAATGTTAGTCATGTGCTCCTGCGTTGGCTCAATTTTGAATGAACCTACAGTTGAAACTAACAAAACAATGTAATTCCTAGGATAATACATGGAATATTTTACGGGGGTGGGTGATTGAGAATTATTACAAATATTTTCTTTCTTTTTTCCCCTCCTTTTTACATGAGGAAGATCACATTTACGCCCCAAAGATAATTCATTTGCACAGAACGGTACCCAGACACTAAACTAGGGATGCAATGATGAGCTGGTAATTATTTTCATGTTATGGCCGATTACCGGTGGCGATATTAAAATTGTATTCTATTCTGTCATTATTTACTCAACCTCATATCCTTCCAAACCTGTATGACTTTCTTTGTTCGGTGGAACATAAGAGAAGATATTTTGAAGAATGTTGATAACAGTCTCAGTTCCCATTGACTTTCATTATATGGACTTTCAAAAAAATAAAATGGAAGTTGAAACTGTTTGGTTACCTACATATCTATAAAATATCTTATTTTAATGGTCAGTACAGGTTTGGAAAAATTTTAGATGGACAATCCTTTAAAATATCCAAAACCAGCCAATATTTATAATCATAACATGTCAATTTTAGCGCCAAAATGAATACTCACCACTTTGTGGTGAAACATGACTAATGCTTGTAAATCACACAGAATGGATTCTATGTGGTTTCTCATCAGTTTCTCTTTCTTGGTAAAATGAGGAACAGTGTTTCTGACTCAAAAGACCCAATAGTAATTGGCTATTATTGTCCAAATTCTCAGCAGAACAAAACGAAATTGCAATAAGTCACTATGTTCATACTTCAGCTAATGACTACTGCCTCCTGTTAGCATCGCTCGCAGCTGCAGTTAAAGTGACTGATGTGCCCTCTGTATATTTAAACGAGATACAACACAGATGTTATTTTAACTTGTTCACCCTGCTCACAAACACAAAAACCAGCAGGCTGCGGCAAATGATTCAGCAATGAGACACAATGCTGAAGTATAAACTATGAGCTATAAATGACAAATGTCCTGTCATTCCAAATTGGGCCCAAACAAATATAGTAAATGAATTTAAATATTTAATATTCATATAAAAAGAAATTTGTAGAGAAAATTCCACTGAGAACTATTTTAGCAGGATACAAATTGCTGATGGCCAACAGCCGCATCAACTGAAGGTTTGTAAAATGTGATTTAATTATGAGCTGTTATATTTTCTGAATGCAGATGTTTTTTTTAGAACACATTGGCAAAAAAATAAAAACTGTTGCGACAACAACGTCGGACGTAACGTAAGCGCTTTGAAAAACCCATTGATTTGCTTTAGAAGGCCTTTATTAACCCCCAGAAGCCGCGTGGATTACTTTTAAAATGGATGGATGCACTTTCTTGGTCTTCAAATTTTGGGCTGCCATTCACTGCCATTATAAAGCTTGGAAGAGAAAGGACTTTAAAAAATATATATAATTCCGATTGTATCCATCTGAAAGAAGAATTTTATACACCTAGGATGGCCTGAGGGTGGTTAAATCTTTTAATTAGATTAATTAATTAGGGTAATTTTAATTTTTGGGTGAACTATCACTTTAATAACTGGGGAGTGATAAAATTGCACCTATATGTTGCCATAGACAACGGTCAAGTATTCAGTTTAGTGTTATTATATTTGACTACTCAGGTCTGACCAATGCGAATCAAGGAATTCCAGAGAGCTGTGCAATAGAATAAAGTTTAAATTGAAAATAAAACATGTTTATGCCTGTTTGATATATATACAAACAGTCATTATGGGCTGTTTCGCAGTAGGTGAAGACAGACTGCAGTTAAAAGAAAGAGAGAGAAAGCAGGAGATAGTGAGAGTGCTGAAATGCTGAGGGGAAGCAGGAGGGTGGTTTTTAGTAGCAGTCACACTGTGAGGCCTGCAGAGAAAAGCGGTATTTTTCCATCTGCTAGGTGAGCACTCGAGTCATTAGGTGTCTTAAAAACACGCATACACATACATACCCTCACTAAATACACATATCACATTTGAAACTGTTCCAATATACAGGCCGATGTGCCAAATGTCTATAGTCATTGTTTATTCATCCAGTTTTGCACCCCAGACTGAGTCTGTTGCCTTCTGCTCTGAGGGTGACTCATTAACTACCTGCAGAATTAACCATGCATGTGCCCTGGTACATAACGAGGTGCAGGGGGAGACGTACGGAAAAACAATGAGAAGAGTGAGAGAAAAACGAAAGACAGAGTGACTCCCGAGGAACTTTTTTTTTTTGACCCCAAAGGAGGTGCATCACACTGGACCCCATAGACCTTATAGACCCTATTCAATTTATTGAATGAAAACAAGGCTGTGAGAGATAGAAGTAGTCAAGTCAAGTCAACTTTATTTATATAGCCCTTTTAACAATGCAGATTGTTTCAAAGCAGCTTCACAGTGTTAAACAGAAAAATAATTCAACAGAATATATTTAGATTATCATACAGTAACAATGTGGGCTTTAGATCAGTAATTTGGTCTATATGGTTAATTTAGTTTAATAATTAGATTTATTTTAAAAAATATATTAATATAAATATTTTTCCCCCAAATGAGCAAGCCAAGCCAGAGGCGACAGTGGCAAGGAAACCAAAACCCCATTAGGAGACCTAATGGAGAAAAATAAACCTTGGGAGAAACCAGGCTCAGTCGGGGTGCCAGTTCTCCTCTGGCCAATTAACAAACAGCGTATTATTATTATTCTGGCAATTTTAAAGGTCAGAGGTCATAATAGATCTGAATATTCAAAAAGATCTGAGGCAACACGCCGGAGACGGGTTTATTGAGGATGATGTATCAATTAAATAATTATTAAAAATAAATAATTTGAAATATCAGAGTCATTACGCCGGAGACAGGTTTTTATTGAGGATGCCGTATTGATTAAACAATTACTAAAGAGTAATATTCGAAAGATTGGCGGCAGCACGCTGGAGACGGGTTGTTTTAAGGATGACATATCGATTTAAAGAATTATTAACTAGAACTATTCAAACAAACGGAGTCATCACGCCGGAGACAGGTTTATTGAGGATGCTGTGTCGATGAGGCAGCAAGTACAGTGTGTTCAGTGGATTGTTCTGTTGTTTAACAACAATCTGATTGTTCAGCTGACAAAACGAAATAATTGTTCATTGTTTTGAATTTTCATTTAAAAAATGTCATAAAAAAACCCGTATATTCAATTAGCAATTTAATTTTGCACAATTTGAAGGGTTCTGCCAAAATCACAAAAGTAGACAAATCGATCAAAGTCTGGTAAATGATGGTAATGATACCAAATACAATAGAGCTAGAGACCAGTATAATGCAACCTATAGCCTATATAATGGCATGGCAAGACACACAACCTCTTTTTCTTTTCTTTTTGTTTCTATTCTTTTATTTTCCTTAATTCAATTTCACAGCACAAACCAGGCATGCATATCTTCCACAACATGCCACGAGACTCTTCACTTCTCGGGGTTCAAGCAGCATTATTTTCTGTTGTTTTCTGGTCCGACACATTCTCATTGGACTCTGCAGCTCTCTCAGTTAGATTAGAGTTAGCATGGCAGCGGTCAAGGTGTTTCTTCAAGTTACTTGTGCTATTTCTCAATGTAGAGAGTTCCCGCAGTGTCGCACATGTATTGCACTTGACTATTACGTTATTGTCCTTTTTTGTGAGCAACTGAAAATATGAAAGAATGAAAAAGGATTTATGAAAAAGAAAGTATGTCCATTTCACAAATGTAAAATTTATCTCTGCAGATATCAACCATCAAATTCCAACAACAGGAAATATACAGGAAATATTTTACCCACAACATTTTTTCTCTGGTGTAAGAAAATCTTGTCCCCTAACACCAATTAATTTGGGGTTAGAATGCGCTGTTGTAATGTGTGTTACTGAGATTGTAACTGGCATAGTATTACAAAAAAATGCATTATTATTAATGCTTTATATTACTGTGTTACAACAAAAAGTAATATATTACTGTAATGGCATTACTTTTGTAATGTGTTACTCCTAACAGTGTCCATGTCAACCTCACTTGTTAACTAAACTATACCACTCCCACACCATACACATGCCAAAGTACCCAGAGGATTTTTTCTCTTACAGATATGACGAGACATGCACAGGTGAGTGACGCAATTTTCTGCGAAAACCGTCCTGTCAGGTTTAAAATACAAACACTTTTATAGTGAATTAGGGTCCGTGGTCCAGTTCTTTCGGAGGTGGACAGGGGTCAGCATCGGCACTCTGAATGGTCTGCGGCTATGCAGCCCCATACACAAACAAACTGAAAGCACTGTGTATATTTTGACCTTTCTATCAGAACCAGCATTAACTTCTTGAGCAATTTGAGCTACATTAGCTTGTCTGTTTAAACGGACCACATGGGCCAGCCTTTGCTCCCCATGTGCATCAATGAGCCATGGCCGCCCATGACCCTGATGGCGATTCACCACAGTTCCTTCCTTGGACGACTTACTGACCACTGCAGACCGGGAACACCCCACAGGAGCTGCAGTTTTGGAGATGCTCTGACCCAGTCGTCAAGCCATCACAATTTGGCCCATGTCAAATCCGCTCAAATTTTCCCATTTTTCCTGCTTCTAACACATCAACTTTGTGGACAAAATGTTCACTTGCTGCCTAATATATCCCACCCACTAACAGGTGCTGCGATGCTGAGATAATCAGTGTTATTCACGTCATCTGTCAGTGGTCATAATGTTATGTCTGATCGGTGTACATTGAATTATACCATGGTCTGTCTACTTAATTCTGATTGGCTGGAAGCAGTGCAATAAAACAGTTTAATGCACAGGTAGTTCTAAGTCTGTTAAATCACCTATATTAATTGCGCTGTTTTGAAGCACACACACACACAGAAAGTGGAGATCGCGCAACACACAGAAACATTCAGGAGTCGATGATCTCATATCTCTCTTTCTCTTTTGATAATTAATTCAAATAAATTCGAGAATTTATTAAATCAAATGTAATTTAACACACTACTTTATCTGTGTTGGGCAATTCTTTGCCTCCACGTTGTGCATTAAAATTGTTTAATGCACAGCTAGTCTTGGATTATCCCTTACTTATCATAGGTCATTTTATTCAAATATATGCAGAAAATGGTGCAATGAATAAGTGTACTGCATAAATAATGGTTCTTTGGTGGGGTGTATGGTTCCATGAAGAGCCTTTAATATCCAAATAAACTTGCTATTGGCCATTGTGAAAAAGGTTCTTTGAAGCACAGAAAGGTTCTTTCAACAATGGTTAGTAAAAATGGTTCTTTGAAAGAACCTTTCACAAAACATTTTTTTATTCTATGGCATCGCCATGAAAACCTCTTTTTGGTTCTGGCACCTTTATTTTTAAGGATGTGTGTGCAGATCATTGCCCTGGATTACACTGTGCAGATGACTCAACATCCTGGCCAGTGAATAAACAGAAGCACATGGGCATGCAAGTGAAGCGAAGAAAATTGACTCTCAAGAAAATCTTATATGGGGACCTCATGATTCCATTCACCCTCTTTGGAATTAAAGAATTGTCCAGGAATTAATCCATTTGACCCCGTTCAGATTACTATATGGGCACAGACTTTCAGGGTTCCCTGCCAAGGAGGTTTGGGAACAATAATCATCTCCCTGCCACGCCATCATTTAAACCATGAGGAAACAGATCAGTTCAATCATGCACCATATTCTGGTATGTGAGTTTCACCCTGACTGCAGAGTATTTATTTTGTACTTTGTATGTGTGTCAAATTCTGTATTTCTATATCTTTTACTTTCCTGTTCAATGAAGGGCTCATGACATAAAGCTAAGAGATGGGTCCGCCATCTTGGCCGAAGAAATGTGTAGCAGCTGTAAAGCCAGATTAAGAACTCTGCTGAGGACTCATGACACCATGAAGATGTGTGTGACCAACTCATGTCAAGACTCTTCATCACTCCAAGACAGACCATAATACATCTATATACCAACTGTTTATTAGCAGATGTCCTGCAGATGAGTGCAGACAAAGCATCAAATGACTGGACACACTGCCAAACTTCTCATGTACCATGTCAAACTTGTGATTGAATGTTGAGTGTTACATTTTCAAAGAGAAGGAGCGTCCTGTGGTTTTAATCAACCAAGAACTCTCATTGTTTAAACTCTCAAAATGTCCCTGCATAGACCAATATGCAAAGTTTTATGAGGAAAGTCACCCAAAGTTGTTTTATTACCTTGGGCGTTGAAACATAATGCTCTATCCGAGTTTTCAGAAAACGAACAGCTCAAGCTTAAATTTGACTATTTACATAAAATATTTAAATATATAACTGACATAAATTGTACACCCTACAATCCAAAACAGCAAAAGTAGCCATGCATATGATATGAAGTGTAACTTGTATAAAATACACCATCATTCAAAATGTTTTAGGGTCAGTAAGATGTTTTTGAAACAAGATTCTTATGTTCAGGGTTGTTCATTTTCATCAAAATTACAGTAAAAACAGTAAGATTTTGAAATATTATTACAATTAAATTTTTCGCATATTCTTACCGTGACCGTTCCAAGATGGCGGGCTCACTGACATGTGTGGGGCGGTGGAATGTGGCATCTACGTATACATATCTATGGCTTCTGAATACTCGTTTAGTGGACAGACACAGCAAACAACATTGAAAAAAAATCCTTGTTTACTTTTAAGTTCTCTAAACACAACTCAAATAAAACTACAAACAAAGGATGAGGTGAGCGCCTATAACAATCACCCTGGTTCTCCCTACGCCCTGAGCAGGGGATAAAGCGTGGCACATGTCTCATGGGCAGAGTCGGGGAAACTGCCATCCATTTTCAAACTCATGTCAACAGCTGTGGAGTGACAGTGCACACTGGCCTCTAACTCCAAGGAGAATCACAGGTTCAACCCACACAGAATCATTGACTTGGTATACAGCTGAAATCAAACAGAAAAATATTCTTCATACTCATATTTAGCATCTTAATTTGCCACAATAATTTCTGTCATTTCTACTCAATCTTCATTTTTAAGAATTTTAATTGTATTTTCTAAATCAATATATAAATATTGGTTGAATTTTGGTTCAATAAGTTTTCAGTTTTAGTGGTTTGAAATCAAGGGGACAAGGAGGCAGTCACTCTTGAGGTGAATGGGAATGTTAATGGACAGATTACCTTTTTTCTTCTTCTTTTTTTTTACAGTGATTGGTTACATTCCTTGTTGGTTTTCACTCTGATTTATTAACTTTGATATATGCAAAGGAAATTAATCTCCACTCTTTCCTTGTCCTCGTGCAACTCTGTCTTTCCTTCACTTTTATTGTCCCCAGGCGCTCTGACGCCTCCATGCATGTGGTCATGTGGCACTCTGGGGTGTTAGTGAGTCAGTAGGGCGTGAACTGCTTTGAACAGGCCGCCTCTCTCTCTCTCTCTCTCTCTCTCTCTCTCTCTCTCTCTCTCTCTCTCTCTCTCCCGCCCTCCATCCCTCTTTTCTGATGATTTCACTCAACTCTGAAACTGTGCGTATCTCCCTCCATCTCATTTAATCTCTTTCTCTCCCTTCCTTGTCCATTTATGCCATCTGTTTTTAAAACCTTACGCTAACCATCCATTAGGAATTAATGAGCTTTACATAACCAGGCCATACTTGCTAATTAGACTACTCTACACAAGTTGTTACATTTACAAACCATAATTTCAATCTAAAGCTTCGTGAAGGCTTTTTATGCTGTCCTTTCAGAAAATACTTTCAATCTAGAAATCACTAAAAACAACTGCCGCATTAGCTTCCTCATCCTCCATAAATCTCCACAAAGGTAAGCCAGATCAATGTATTCTAGTGTGCACATTGAACAGTGCCTACCATATCAGCCCGTGCAATGCCTCCTCCCGCTCCCTCCTTCTGCATTTGTATTGTTTAGGACCACACTGTGTTACAATCTCAACACTGCAATAATCCCATTTTGCACAGTCATCACAACTGTTGCCATTCAAACCCCTGTGAGCAACAGAGCATGACAGCATGCCCTCATAAACACCTTTTAACGCTCAATCTCCCTCTACCAGCCTGAATACGGCTGCACGCCCAGAGCCGACTCGCCTGTCCTAATCAAGTGGTGCAGGGAGGAAATGTGGGAGTGAGGAAAGATGACCAGACTGTGAATGGGTTGTGAAGAGAACAAGGTGTGTGGACCTATTTAAAAAGGAAATCAGTCCCAAGATAGCATGGTGACATTGATGGTTTTGATCCAAACCATCATTTTGGTTGAGATTGACATTTCAGTGTTTAAAGGAACACTCCACCGTTTTTAGATATATGGCTTATTCAACTTCTTTCCTACATTTAGATATGTGGGCAAATGCATTTTTTGTCTCAGTGCATGCATTGTCATAATCAATGTCCACATGTTAATGCTGTTAATGCAAGTTAATGCTGACATTAACATGGGACTATATTATGGGGAAGCACAGGCAAAGCACTGCTACTTGGGCGCAGAGATATCACGCAACACATGAAATCCCCAAACTTCCGTCAACATACCAGCGTATGTTGTGCATGTGTTGCGTGATATCTCTGCGCCCAAGTAGCAGTGCTTCACCTGTGCTTCCCCATAATATAGTCCCAAGTCAATATCTGCCTAGGAAATGGCCTAGTCTTAATCTGCATCGCTATTTGAATTCGTTGTGAATACGCAGGGCACAAGAAGTAATTAGGTGGGGGTTTTTTTGGGTTTTTTTATCACTTTTACCTGGGACATGCTAGCTGGCAACATAGGATTCCATTCATTATGCTAAGCTAAGCTTGCGGCGACCCTACCAAACTAAAACAATGCATGAACTCAGACACAATGCATTTGCCCACATATCTAAATGTAGGAAAGAAGTTGAATAAGCCCTATTTCTAAAAACGATGGAGTGTTCCTTTAAAGTGTGTTGGATCAGCATTGAAATTGTGATGACAGTCAACAGCACACATGGGTGGAGACACTGAGAGAGTGACATTGAACTAACAGTGATTTGTAGTTGATGACCACAAGATCATGCAGGTGTGTGTCTCTTCAGAACACTAGTGGGTGTTTCCCAATCAGCGGGGCGTTTTCAAACCACAATGATAGTTTTCATGTATTGTAGTTTGAAATTGGCCACTGATTGGTAAGTGCCCATTTTGGTTTAGCATGTGTACTTATTAGTAGCCTAACTGATGCTGATGAAAACACAGGTGCATCCTCTACAGTCTTGTGTGTTGAACCACCTGACATCTCTTGTGCAATTTACCTTATCAACCTTATTATTTCTCTATTCCTTTATTTTGCATGCTTGTTATTTGCATTTGATTTATATTGTTACTGAATTTAACATTCTTTAAAAAATGCATCTTCCTTTAGTAAAGTTTATTGGGAAATTACTGAACAAAGTTCTAACATCGTTTAACAGATTTCTTGAAGTGCAAGAGACATGAACATGAGCAGGACTGTCACACTGCCATTGTCTTCATCCATCAGTGCTTGCAGAGCACATTGCTCCTTTAGTAGGAGTGAAGGGAGATGAAAATGAGAAGCACCCTCCTGATAATGCTGACATTGATTATACATTGAGTTATTGTCGACAGGATAATCCCCTGACCTGTGCCTCATCTCCTGCTCCCTTGATTACTAATCAGGTAATTATTCATATTCCTGAATCACTATTACATTTAGGGAATATAACTGATCTCCGTTCAGTTTAGCCTGTTTCCACTGAAACACAAATTATTAAAAATGTCTTGTGTTTATAGAGAAAGTGACTGACATGGCTATTTTATGATATTAAAAGAGATTAAGGTCTACATACGGTGAATCTGCAGATTTAAGTTCACCCTGAAATTAAAATGGTAATTTACTCGCCCACAAGTTGTTCCAAACCTGTATGAGTGTCTTTATTCTGCTGAACACAAAAGATGATATTTTAATGAATGTTGGTAACCAGACATTTGATGGCAGCCATTGACATCCATAGTATTATAGATATCAAAGGCTACCATAAACTGTCCTAAGATCTTTTTTTCTTCGATTAACTTGTTCTTTGAATGCTATGTAGTTTCACAGATTTATGTAATGGTCATAGCTCAGGTGTTTATTCCTCGTTTAGCTCCTGTAGTGAGATGGACTTTGTAACGACATCTTTATGGTCTTGAGAGAGGAAATGTCATTGCTGCCAATGTGGGCCTTTCTGAGCCATCAGATTTCAACCAAAATATCTTAATTTGTGTTCCGAAGATGAACAAAGGTCTTACAGGTGTCGAACGACATGAGGGTAAGTAATTAATGACAGAATTTTGGGTGAACTAACCCTTTAAGTTTTTGAAGTCGATAGAAAATGCATCTGTCCATCAAATAACATGCTCCAACCAGCTCCGGGTGTTTAATAAAGGCCTTCTGAAGCAAATTGTAGCTTTTGTGTAAGAAAAATATCCATATTTAATACTTTTTGAATGAAAGTTCTAGCCGATCACCTTCCATGGAAAAGTGATGAAAGTGCCTTCTCTGAGTTCAAGATGCGTACTCGACGTCTGACGAGCGTACCTGGTAGCGTAAGCCTTTGAACTGCAGAGGCACTTTCAACACTTTTTCCATAAATTGAATACGGAAGGCGATCGGCCGAAACTTTACTTAATAAAGTTTTAAATATGGATATTTTTCTTACACAAACGCATCAATTTCTTCTTCCAAAGGCATTTATTAACCTCCTGGAGCCGTGTGGAGCACGTTATTTTACGGACAGATGCTCTTTTATGGACTTCAAAAACAGAACAACAGTTACTGCTATTATAAAGCTTGGAAGAGCCAGGACTTTTTAATATAACTCAACATTGATTCGTCTGAAAGAAGAATGTCATATACACCTTACTTGAGGGTGAGTAAATCATTGGCTAATTTTCATTTTTGGGTGAACTATCCCTTTAAGTGAACCATATTGTGATTAGTATATTAACATTCTTGAATGTGACTGTATGACAACTGAATTGACTACTTCTTAAGTAATAGCCTATCATGTTTTCTTTTTTCAGATTTCAGAGAACCCAAAGGAAAAGAGTCAGTAGGCTAGTCTGATGAAAGACAGATTTTTAAAACCTGAAGCATTGGACCACATGTAGTTATAATGACATCAGACTTCTGAAGCTAATTTTATTTTTAAAGGTTGTAATGCTTCTGTCCTATTTTTCACCTTTTCTTTTTTTCAAGGATCTTTTATATATGTTTTGTCACTGATTGTAGTAATCTGTTAAATAAAATAAACTGACTCAACTGCTGAGAAGGTGTCATTTATATTTTAAAAGGTTTTCTCAGAGTTTGAAATGGTCCATTGTAGTGTAGTTGAAATATTCATGTAGTTTCAACATTAACTTGGCAACATTGTTTTATGTTGTCATTACATTTCAGTTTCAACAAAAGTGATCTAGAATCAACATCACATTGTAACATTGGTCAAACAATATTACTATTGATTATTTTTGTTAATTTCAGTGTTGATTCAACATTAAATGTGGGTGCAAATGTGATATTGAACCTCAGTTCATAATGTTGATTCAATGATCTTACAATTGATTTTTTTTTGAAATTTCCACATTGTTTCAACAGTAACTGAGGGTGCAAAAGTAATGTTGAATCAATATTATTACCATTGATTTGTGGTTAAAATCTCAGTATTTCTTCAGCATTAACTGAGGGTGCAAGAGTGATGCTAAAAAAAACATCACTTTATAACGTTAAGTCAATGTAATTGGCGTTAATGCATCAACACTGAATCAACATTGTTTCAGTGATTACATGCAAATTTACAGTTTCAGCTTGGCAATACACAAAGTTTGATGTTTTGACAAAAGTTTTGGGTAGTGAAAAAAGAGAGAGATTTAGTTTAATATTAAACAATATTTAGCGTCCAAGAACTCAGATTTGCAGTTTGCTTAGTTTGTCAATAGTCTGTGTTTATAGTAGGGATTTTTCAGTGACTCAGGTAATGCCAGTAGGAGGCAAAAAGTGTCTGTTTTTATGAGTGAATCAGTAAATGATTCATTCAGCTGATTCGTTCAAATGCAGTGATTCTTTCAGGAACTCAACAAGTGGCTCTCTTTATGAGTAAGTCATTGAATCACACAAGCATTTTGTTCAGAAACACTTATATAGCCGCACTGTATTCAAAAGAAAAACTATTGATATTGCGAAAAAATACTGAGTGAAAGAGCTGGTATTTTAGTCAGAAGCCTTTTTGTTGGACCTTCAATGTCAAAAGGATGAATGTTGAACATCACTTATGTGTGCATGGAAACACAAAAAATCTACGGACGTGTCAGGGTGACATGACTCACTTAAATTAGGCATGCATCTTGCACAAGCATAAAGCATTATGATCGGTTGTCAGGCAGAGATATGAAATTTGTGTGTGTGAGGGGGGAAGTCTCAAGTCCACCTGCTTTGGCATGGAGATCAACATTTACCCTGATATACAAAAGCTATTTGTGGGAAATACTTAAGTAAAGAAAACAGACATGAGTTGACCTGATTCCTTATCCCCTGACCCAATCACATGTGAGAGGGAAGCCCATTGGGCGATGCATCATTACTAATCCACTAATGCTGAATCGTGGAATAGATCAGATTTAGAGATCGCACAAAGAGCAGCTTATTGAGGACCTGGCCACTGACAGAGGAAATGTGCAAAATCAGTAAAACAAGGTTTGTGGTAAATCCTGGTGAACGGGTTTTAATGGAGTCCACAGTAAAGCGATATGGAAAACGAATCATACAATTTCAGCATCAGTCCTCAACTTCACCCCTTACTGTGAATATAAAATCTTCAGTAGGATTCCATTAACTCTGGTCTTTTCCATTACCAAGATTATTTCATCAAAATTTAAAGGGAACATTAGGGTTCGAAAGGAAATAAGTCTGCTAATTCATTATATGTCTTGTAAGACATTTAGCTCAACTGGAAACCTAAATGTTACATCCTGCAGTAAAATATTAAGTAAAGTGAACTCTTCTGGCACTAGGTTTTACTAGTTACCTAGGCTTTAATTTAAAATAAGAACACTTTTTTTCTTCTCCCAGAAATGATGGTGCAAGCTGGCATGGTACAAAGCATCAAAGAATTTTAGTAAATTTGCTTTTCAACATTTGAGTCAGCAATATGAATTGCAATAATTGAGTGTTCATCAGCTCTGTCCGGGTATTATGTATCATATCAAAGATCTGATCACCATTTACTCACCCTCAAGTTGTTCCAAACCTGTATGAATTTCTTTCTTCTGCTGAACACAAAATATATTTTGAAGAATATAGGTAACCAAATAGTTGATGGGCCCCATTGACTTCAATAGTATCAAATGCAAGTACAGTCATTTATATTACATTTATTCACACATAGTATATCATACTCAAAGCCCCTAATCTGCACAATTTAAAAGTGAAGTCAATGAACTCTGCAAAGTGAAGTGAACTTCTACACGTATGCCCTGCTCATCGTGTAGGGAGCAGTGAAACTGCACTAGGAACCCTGGGAATCGGAATGCAGCTAATATCTGCGTGATGGGAGAATGTATGCAGCATGTGATGTTTTCATGATTGGGCACAGAAACAACTGAGCTGTCCGTGGTTCTGAAAATAGAAGTCAGTCATGACTTACAGACAGAGAAATAGTGACAGAGAATGAGAGCACAATAGTTTGGGGAATTAATAGATGGAGTTTATCAAAAAAGCAAACGAGACACATACAATTTTTACCAATTGAATGCATCCTTGCTGCACAAAAGTTGTTTTCTTTCTTTCAAAAAAGAAACTTACTGACCCCAAACTTTTGAACAGTACTGTATATAATAATAATAATAATAAAGTATATAAAGAGCCAGAAGAGAAAAGTCTCAGCGGACACATTTAGCGCCGGTCTAGCGGCTGTGTCTTGGTTTATGTGCCTCAGTAACTGTATAATACCAGTGTGGGTCCACAGGGAGAAAGGGTTAGAAATGGAAGTCCCATTGGTGACTGCTGACCTTGCAAACATGTTCCGCTTTAGTGGACATGTCAGTCTGATGAAGGCCTGAGTACAGACCCGTAAAATGACCTCTGTATACACACATTCACACACTCAGCGTTGTGTGCTGCTGCGTCTGCCCACTAAGTGAGGATTCAGAAACACCATCACTCATGAAGTCACATTTCAAAATGAACATTTGATATATTACGGTACTAGAAAAAACTAAAAAAAAATAAACTAAAACATTTTGATATATCAATTAGTCAAAATATGAGAAAATTACATTACAGAAAGTCATATCCCAAACATCCCAACATAACATAAAGTAAGATTAAATAATACAATTATTTATTGAGTATCACATCAAGAAATACTGGTGCAATATAACATTAGTAAGTCCCAAAATAGAAAAGTGTTTTTTATAAATCATGTAATTTTACTAATATAGTTATATTCAGTTAATCATTATTACTGTGCTGTCAACCTCTTAATTAAAAAAAAAAAAATATATATATATATATATATATATATATATATATATATATATATATATATATATATGTATTATATATATATATATACTCAATATATATATATATATATGTATTATATATATATATATTATATATATATATATATATATATATATATATATATATATATATATATATATATATATATTTGCTGAGCAACAGTGTACATAACAAATCTAACAAGTGTAAACAAGAGCAATGTTTCCGATTCACTCTTTAGTAAAGCCAAATGAATGAGTCCCTATAAAGACCTCTCAGTAACGCTGACTCTAGTGACCTCAGAGTGCTCAACTTGTGGCTGCTGTAAGTCTGAGGTCAGATGTTCGAAACATGCATACTGATTACAATTGTGCGTTTGAATAAAAGCACACCCTTTTATCCAAAGCAACACTGAAGCGTATTAATTTAGAGAAGATTATAAAAAAAGCCAGTTTGATGCAGCTAAGCTAAACTTGTAACACAGATTCTGATCTTTTATCAGCACTATGTGTACTGGCTTCAGCTCTAAACAGGACTATGAAGAGAGTCTGGATCTTGTTTGTCTCTCAAATTTTCAAACCCTGACAGAGAATTTGGAAAAAAGTACAGACATAGTGAAAATAATTCATGTAGAGTCGTTGCACTAACGAAAGACCAAAAAGAAGCAACAAATCCAGTGGGAATTGTGGGATCCTCACAGTTTCGCGGATTATGTGCTTTAGAAGGTTAAGTTTGAAGTTGCTCTCTGGAGGACTATTGTAAAAATGAGACTTTTTCCTAGGTGTGTTTTTCGTTATTGTTCACACTGTTAAAAATAACAGAGATGAATATCATTACCATTTTCAACAACAATCAAGCTCAAACAAAACCAGCGTTAAAACCATTTGCATTCTCATTTAACACACTAAACACGTTACTCCAGCACATCTTGAAGTGCACAAACAGTATAAATATGTATGGGGAGAATCACATCAAACAGAAAAGCAGAAAATAAACTAATTTCCGTTTTTTTTCACAGTGATATTGCGCAAAAAAAAGGTCAGTGAATGGGTGGCGAATTAATTCTCACTTCACAATAATCTGTTTATAAAAGGGTCCCTTACCAATTCAGGGCCATGCTGTGCACCAACCCAGAGCTGGCCTGAGATATTAAATTAAGATTTAGGTAATCAAAACACTACTGTACAGATACACATTTTTTTGTCTGCTTCTTGCTTCTGCTGCTATAATTAAATTTTGAAGACAGTGCATCTTGTCGGAGGCTGATTTAAATGACCTGTAGGGTTGCATGAGTCGTATGTAAGGTCTTAGTGACATGAAAGTTAGTTTGTAAGTATCTTAAAGAGATAGTTCCCTCAAAAATGAAAATCAGAAGAAAGTCATAAAAGTTAGGATTGACATGAGGGTGAGTAAATGATGACAGAATTTCATTTTTAGATGAACTATCCCGTTAAGGCACAGGGCAACTTAGGTCATAAACTCTCCATAAATTAATATGTAGTAGCAGAATATGACATATCAGCTGTACTTTAGTTATATAATTTATATGATTTTTTTTTTAATTTATTAAACTGTTAATTTACTAAATTGGTCTGATACATTTTCAGAAACTAAATATCTAAGATAAAGAAATAGAGATAAAAAATATGTATTAGTATGACAAGCTGTTTTGACGTTTAATTATGAATTTCTGATATCAACTATTCAGTTTTTAATAGTTAAAATCCGAATTCTGGATATTAGAATTTGGATTTCTACTAGTAACAACAGGAATTTGTTATATCAGGAATTACATTTCCACTAGTTAAAATGTAAATTCTTGATATCTGTAATTGTATTTTCACTAGTGAAATGTCACCAGGCTGCCATTCAAATTCAGTTGTTGATATCAAGAATTTAATTCATGATATCAACAATTACATTTTTTATATCAACAATTAATTTCTGAATTTATATAATTTATTGATATCAAGAATTAGCATTTTACCTAGTGAAAATTGAATTGTTGATATCAAGAATTCATAGCCTGACAAGCCAGACCCACATCAAGATGTTGGGTCTGGAAACTCACCATTGACAGGGCTCAATCCGAGGGGCGGGATAAACGGTTGTCTTTCAAATTCCCTCTGCATGCAATTGGATAGCGCCATGAGTGCCACAACCAACCAGAGCGAAGAAAAAGGTGAAGCCGAGCTAACGTTAATTGATAGACTTTCGCCGTATCCGGTTGGCAAAAGAACACATCTTCTTTTCTTAAGAATGACTTCAGTGCCGTTCTTTGTTCTTTTCTCAAAGAAAAGCTTAACTCCAAGTCTTCCAGAGTCGCGGTCAAAGCCGATTCAAAAGACCGATGTTCGACAGCTTCTTTGTTTACGAGTAGCACGCAGAACCTCCGCAACTCTGCCGTGACGTACCGTCATTATGTTAAGCTCGTCCACCGACTCTACACACGCTGTGATTGGCCTGACCAGAGTTTGTTTTTTCCAGCTCTCAGGTCTACCGAGAGTTGCTAGACTACACTAGCGGCAAAATAAATTCTGCCGCTAGGGTGCGTCTAGATTTCTAGGCTAAATAATTCATATAACTGGGAATGAATAAAAGTCAAAACGGCTTTCCATAGTATTAGTATTTTATTTTTTATGAAACCCTGCATGAACAAGAGACATCAGGTGAAACACATAGGAAAGTGTCCATCACTCCTGGTTGAAGGCACCCGTAAATGTTTACATTTTAAGTAGTTGTAAAGCCGGTCAAAATCGTCCCAATGGAGGTAACGATCCGCGGTTGAAAGTCGCTGCGCGTTGGTGTTTTCAGTTGGGCAAAGGAATTTAATTCCAATTCCTCTTTATCTGACTCTATAGACCTGAGTCCTAAAGACCTGTATTGACAAAAGACCAAATGGCTGAAAGCCACACCCACTGACCCCATAATAAGCAAAATATCTCTAAACTCTAAAAACTCTTATTATCTTCTTGTTTACTTCTGTGGAGATGAGATCTTTGTACCAGTCACACTGAGACATTTCTAATGATATCAAACACATACATACTCTATAGTATCTGTTCACTTTAGACCATATAGATTTTGGGTGAAGTTTGGGGGAAGTTTCATGTGAAAGGGAAGGCATGTAAATTAGTGTCATTTCACGAGTTTGTATGCCCCTATAATCTTAGTGAAAGTGGTAAACAGATTTGGCGTGCTGTCTGCTATAGAGGGGCTCGGAGAGGATATTCTACCTGAGCTCCGATTGCCCCCCTATAACAGGCAACTTGTTCAAAAGGGAGGAGCCGGGGAGGAGGAGGGATGCTGCAAGAACTAACAACGGGAAGAGGTAGGCTGCTGGTTTTATACCTTGGTATTAATTGGAAGATTAGATGGGCGTACTTCCTTCCGAAATTACGTTTAGTAACTTCACTCATAGTTGATTCACTCAGTGTGATGTCGTCTCGGACGGAGACACTAAATGCACAAGTTCAGATGCAAATTACCTTTGTTTTCTCAGGGAGTATATTCCTTACAGTCTTACATAGTGTTACAGTTTATTAGTGCAATGCTTAAATATTTACGACTGCACAAGTTGTAGCTTAGCGCACATTTAATTTGCAACCAGGCAAAGTTATAACTTTTGCACAGCTGGAGCAATCGGACCATGGAGTTCCCTGAGAGGGAACAAGACGCTGCGTCATAATATCATAGCACTTTGGGAATGCCCCCAGCATGACTGGTGCCTGAAGCATGTGTGCATTCTTGGGGCTCGTAGCTCGATCTTGCGGACAAGCTGAGATGGAACGTTCCCTTTCTCCAGTCTCACTCCCAAGCTCACAGATCCTCAGGCAGGATCAGGAAACACACTCGGCAGATTCTTCCAGGGTATTGGTATCGGGCCTCCTCCCTTACTCCTGCTGATCATGAGCTGGTAGACGCTTTGACCGACGCCACGGCCAGACTCAAGCTGGAGTGGTCTGTTGAGGTGGAGGATTCCCAAGCCTGTGAGCCTTCCCTTTCTCCTGGGGAAATCCATATTTTACTTGTGTCTTTTCGGCCCCAACACTAAATTATTGAAACAGGAAGGGGCTGGAAGAGCATGGGTGTGCGAAGATGCCCCCGGTTGAGGAGGCATTGGCAAGCTACCTCTATTATCTAAGCTATTGTTGATTAGACTTGAGTAGCCCTCTCCCCAATCTAGGGTGGAGAGCTTTGCTCCCCTGAAGCTGGGAAACTGCATTAGTATGTGTGTGGTTAAGATATACCCCGATATTAAAACACACATTTTAGAAAGGGGACATTTTGTATCTGGGTTTGGTTGTGATTATAGAGAGACTCTCACCAGCACTGTGAAATTATTATCATGCACATTGTTTGCAGTGACACGGGAGGTTGATAGAGAAGAGACTTTTTCTGCTGTCACTCTCATGCTGTTGTGTGTTCCCATGACCACACCTGAGTGAAAGAGGAATAATGTTCCTCTCTCCTTCCTGTCATTCAGTGTGATGGGCTGCGTCTGACAGCGTAGCGGTGCTGCGTTCAGCCCCCGCCCTGTTGTGAAACAAGTTGTGATACAAGCCTGACACAAATATGAGCGCTGACTACTCTTGTATGTGAGTCAGGCTATAGCTTCAGTCCGACTCACGTACTGTGGTGGTGGTCTGCTTATTAGTGTGTCACTTTATTCTGCAGATAAATGAGTCATGTCTACATCACTGTATTCCCTAATTTTTGTCTGAATCTGCTCTGGGTTCGGGATGAGAGTTTTAGAAAAAGGTTGGTGGTCACCACAGAGTGTTTCCGCACTTCTCATTAAAGCACCCTGTGTTTTCATTGAGGAGGGTGAAGTTGATAGGCCTATGGGCTGTTGATATTCTGTATCAAAATGAGAGGTTGAGGCAAGGTTTCTCATATCATTCTCGCTGCCCAGCACTAGTAGTTGGAGCTAGGAGAGGATGCAGTATCCCCCGGCTTAGTTCACGTATCGCTCCATTCCTATTGCTCATCCTATCCTAGAGTTATTCTGTCTGCGCTCAGATGAGCTGTCTGTCGGTATATGCAAGCTTATTAGCTAAATCTTAGAGATTATGCTTCCTTGGATAAAGGCATATTGGACGGTGGATGAAGCATATGCTTACGCACATCCCTCTCTTGGGTGACTGACTGGGAGGTTCCTCTACCAGTATGCTAACCCTCCCCTTGGTTTGGTTGCCTATGCAAAGTCCCCTTTTTTAGGATGCTGTATAGGCTAGGATGAGACTAGGTCCTAACTGTTTCTGAGTCTTGGCTCCCTAGATGTCGGATCCTTGGTGGGGTTTGTCTCAATGTTCCCATGGTGTCGTGAAACATCTTGGGTTATGTATTTAACTCTGCCATAGTACTGCGTCTTACTTCAGACAACCTGGAGCTGATGACGTAGTTTATGGGTGCATGCCGGCAAGCCAAGTGTCAGCATCGTCTACTGCGGCCAATTTAAATTGGCGTGTTTGCACACGTGCTTCAGGCACTGGTCATGCTGGGGGTGATGCCAAAGTGTCATGACATCACGACGCAGCGTCTTGTTCCCTAATATAACCAGGGTTATATTAACCTGAATATATATATATATATATATATATATATATATATATATATATATATATATATATATATATATCAGATAAACCAGTAAAACCACAGAGAGCTTGGCATTCACAATACTGACTGATTCTGGGAAATTGTGCTTATGTGTGTGTGAGAGAGAGAGAGAGAGAGAGAGAGAGAGAGAGAGAGAGAGAGAGAGGGTGGGTGGGAGTTGAGATGTGGGCAGAGAGTCAGAAAAATGTTATTGCCAAAACACTGAATTGGGACAGACAGGAAAAAACACCAGTATCTGGGTTTCGGAGATTCTCTCTGAACAGCCGTTCCTTCAAAGAGAGAAGAAAGGATCACCAAGACATACTTGGTTACTAATTGCTACAAATGCTCCTTTTTCTCAGCTTCTTTGTCTCTTTCTCTCAGTTTCCCAGGTTTGTATGCTTCACACTCACTAGTGGATGATAGGGGGTAACGGGTCTGGAGTGCTGCAGATGGCAGATGGTATACACACACACACACACACACACACACACATACACACACACACACACACACACACACAAACAAACAATGTCTCTAACCACGTATGCCTTCTCTTGCTCATATATGAACATACGTGAATGTTAACCCCTTTTGTGTGCCTGTCTCTCACAGATATGGACATGATCAAGGTCACGCTGACTCCAAACAGCTTTACCGGGCACTAATAATCATATTCCAAAACAAGAGCAAAATATACGTAAAAAAGAGAATTTATGATGGACTTATTCCAATGCAAAAATCAAACTTATCGCTAAAGCTAAAAAGGTAAATAATTATCTCTTTCAGATGTGTACAAAAGCAGAAATGAAACATACTGCTCTTACACATCAAAACAATTCAGTTCAATTCAGGTCAAATTATTAATGTCTCTTCAAAATTATTCTCTATAGTGCACAAAGACAACAAATCATAAAATGTAAGTTTTTCATGGCAAGAGAGGTTTAAGAATAGCCAGCAACATAACAAAATATGTATTTCAACCAAATGCTTGAATGGGGCAAACATTCGAATATCTATGGTAATTCCCAATTTTATCTCCCTCTCTGCCTCTAGTTGTCTTATCAGAATTGCTGCCTGTGAAGAACACTGTTTTTTGAACATTATCTTCACAATGATCATCAATTTGAGGCTGAGAGAGTGATGGACCTTTTTTTCTTTCTTTCTTGAGATGAAATACTGTATAGAATAAAATCCTGCTCTTAGCCAAAACACCTGCACTGTATTATGTAAACTGTTTAACAGTCATTATCATGAAATAACCCCCTTCGGGGTGATACAAGATGATATGTCTAGATCATATCTCTCTGATAATTATATGGCTACTTACCAAATAAATAAATATATAGAAAAAGAAAACCTGTTTTGATTATTTTATCATTATTATAGGGCTAGTTATTTAATAGTTTACCTGTGTATTAAAACTTCCGCTCATAAAAATAGTCAATTACAATATATAAAACAATCAGCCTACCAACAAGACTAAAAGCCCATTCACAACAAGCACGATAAATATAATGATAAAGATAAAGACAGAATTGGCGAGTAATTAGTTACATGCAACTACATTATGTAATTTAATTACAAAGTAATTGTAAATGTAATCAGTTACAGTTCCCTTTCGAGAGTACTCTCGTATTGCGTTTGCTAACGCTACGCGGGAATTCCTTTCCTCGAGATATTGAAGCAAAATTTTTATCCTAAAAATTACCATATAACACGCAGTGCAGCTGCACAGCTCTCAGCAGGAAGCTGCTGCGTGCTGATTGGCTGTGCCGCTGCAACTGCAGCAACCTATGGCGAGACCGCTGGGCGGACGGACCAATCGGGTCCTCTATATTCCCGCCACAAGGGGCAACAGAATTTGCATAGCCAAGGGTACATAACTCCCTGTCTCGCTAGGTTAGTCAGATTAATTCTTCTTCAGCGACTCACCTCGCTGAGCTCTGGATCGAAGCCTGCCGTCGACACGCACCCAGCGGAACTCTGCAGCCTGAGGACGTCGGAATCTCCGCCTTCAGCCTGCCTTCCAGCTGCGCCATCCGGCATATATCCTTTTACCATTACTATGTCTCTTTCTTGTGCCTCGTGCAGAGGTTTTGTGCGGGCGAGGATCGACACATCGCGTCTGCGCATCATGTCTCGGGCGAGACCACGCGCAGGCTGCACTCAACCAGGCGGCTGCCGGTCACGGCGAACTAGTGCTGCAGACCCTTCGGGCTCGGCTCGCCAGTTTCGACCCGAATCCCGTCCCTTGCTCTCAGCCTCTCGAGCCACGGAAAAAGAAACGTCGCGACCAGAGGCCCCGGGAGCGCTCTGGCGAGCACACGCCGGTCATTTCCCGCGTGCCTCGCCATCGCCTGTCATGTTCGTCGAGGAACAGCACAGCTCCCCTCGTTTGGCGGCTGCTGTTTCGCCGGCGGACAGGAGGAGGAAGAGGAGGATGACAGCCTTTCTCTTGCTGCATCCAGCGGGTGGTCGGATACCGTCTCGGAGCACGCCACTGCCGGCGCGGACTGCCAGCGGCGCAAAACCTCGGTGGGCGCTGAGCTCATCGCCTGCTCACCAAGGCCGTGGGCGACCTCGGCATTGACTGGTCTCAACCGAGGAGCCCACGAGAAGCAGACTTGACGAGTGGTTTTTGAGAACCGTCGCCAACCAACCGCTCAAAAACCCGCTCCTTCTTTCCGGAAGTCCGAGGAACTAACCAAGTCGTGGAAGCGCCATTTTCTTCGCGCCAAGTCCTCCTTTTCTTCAGCGCTCTCGGTGGTCGATGGCGCTCAGAAAAGGATATCAAGCCCTTCCTCCCCTCGAGGAAGCCGTCGCGCACACCTTTGCCGCCCTCCGCCAGAGGATGGCAGTCTAAGGCTGTGCACCCTTCCAAAGCCTGCCGCACTACTTCCAACCTCGCCCGGTCGAGCATACGCCTCCGCCCGGCCAGGCGTGCCAGCGCTTCACTCACTTCCAGGCCAAACTCCTCCGTTCCTTGGATGAGTCTGTCCCGGATAACGAGGTTCTGAGGATCTGCGGCGCCACTGACTTGGCCCTGCGTGCCACAAAGGCCAACGCCCAGGCGATCGGCAGATGTATGGCCAACTTAGCGGTATTGGGCGCCATTTGTGGCTTAACCTATCCGAGATGAAAGACTCGGACAAGACTGCTTTCCTGGGCGCGCCCATGTCGCCTTCAGGACTATTCGGTCCCTCCGTGGTTGGATTCACGGGCGCTTCACTGAGGCACAAAAGGCTTCACAGGCAATGCGACATTTCCTGCCCAAGCGTTCCAGCTCCTCTACTAGCCGCCATGCTAAAGCTAGACCGGCCCAGCCCACCAAGGCGGCGCAGCCAGCTCAACAAGCCTCGCGCGGGCTTCAAGCCGGACAGCGCTCCCGCTCTCACGAGCCGCAGCAAACCTCCGGGCGCCAGGTCCCGACCCAGCAATGTGTCGAAACCTGAGCCGCGAAGCTGTCCTAGCCAGAGGCACGAAGAGAGGTTTGATAATGCCGCTTGGCGGTTTACCACCTCGCTCTCTTCAAAAACGTTCCCTAGCTCCCTTCAATCAGGTGGCTGGGAACATCACATACACAGTCAACGAGCCCGCAAGCAAAGCGCTCGCCTGTACACAAACGCCGTTTTTACGGCGACCCACATGGGTCACGAAAGAGTTTTTCTCTGTAGGCAGTGTGCCAGCAATAAAGCATGTACCCTACACTCAATCACTCCCCATGTTCCCCAGCTCCCTGCACTCAGGTGGCTGGAAACACTATCCTCACAGACAACGAGCCCGTGCTCAAACGCGCTCGCCTGTACACAAGCACCTATATTATATGTCCCCCAGCCCCCTGTACTCAGGCGGCGGGAAACAATTACCTCATAAGTGCCACTCTAACGCAACATTATCGGGCCACGAGTCCCTGTTACTCAGCGACTCGACCCACAAATTAATCCAGCCCCTGTCTTCGAAGGCCGAGGCCTGGCAGGCCATCCCCGGCATTTCAAAATGGGTGTTGAACATAATAAAACAAGATTACTCGCTACAGTTTGCTGCAGACCACGCTTCGCGCGTGGAGAGACAACGGTGAGAAGCGACACAAGTCACGTGCTTGAACCGAGATATCAAAACTGTTAATAAAAGGCGGTGGAAGCCGTGCAACCCTCACAGAGCGAGTCGGGCTTTTACAGTCGCTACTTCCTTGTACCAAAAAAGGTGGTCTCAGACCCATCCTAGACCTCAGACACCTGAACAAAGCCCTTATGAGCGCCCGTTCAGAAGGTTGAGAACAAAACAAATCCTCGCGCCACGTTCGCCGGGAGATTGGTTTTCACTGTGGATCTAGAGGATGCCTATTTCCACATACAGATTGCCCCTCATCACAGGCCATTCTTGAGATTCGCCTTGAGGAAAGTATACCAATACAGGGTGCTACCCTTTGGTCTATCTCTGGCCCCCTTACGTTCTGAAGTGCATGGAAGCGGCGCTAACCCGCTGAGGCTTCGGGAATGAGAATTCTCAACTATCTCGACGACTGGCTCATAATAGCTCAGTCAGAGATACAGTTATTAAACCACAGATCTTGGCTTCTCAACCATTTGAAATGTTTGGGCCTCAGAATCAACGTGGCAAGAGCTCATTGTCTCCCACACAGAACATTTCGTTTCTGGGAACAGTATTGGACTCACTGCAGATGAGCAGCGCGGCTGACGTCACAGCGCGCGCTCTCTGTTCAGAACCAGTGGTTTCCCTCAGGTCCGGTGCACTCACCCCTCTCAAACACTTTCAGAGGATGTTGGGTCTCATGGCCTCGGCGGCCCCAGTTCTCAGACTTGGTCTGTTACACATGCGCCCATTACAGCGCTGGCTGAATCGCCGCGTTCCAGCTCACGCATGGCTCTCGGGCGATTACGAATCAAGGTAGATCACAGCTGTGTTTTGGCTCTGGCTCCTTGGAAAAATCCTGTCTGGTATCAGGCGGGAGTGAGCTTGGGCACTGTTACGAAGTGGAAGGTTATCTCGACAGATGCATCCAACCTAGGTTGGGAGCCCTTCACGAGGGCAGGCCAGTCTCCGGTCTCTGGTCAGACTCGGAAAAGAGCCTTCACATAAACTGTCTAGAGATGAAAGCGGTCACGTTATCGCTAAGAGCTTTCCTTCCGTACATAAAGCACCACCACGTCCTAGTCGAGCGGACAGCAGGTCGGTGGTAGCTTATATAAATCGCCAGGGCGGTCTAAGATCTTTCAATCTGCACGCAATGGCGGAAAAACTCCTAATATGGGCAGAGCGCAACCTGAGTTCGCTGAGGCGACTCATGTGCCAGGCATTCTGAATTTGGGTCCGGACATGCTGTCCAGGGACAAAGTGTCCCCAGCAGAGTGGTCTCTTCACCCACACACAATTCAGACAATTTGGGGCAGGTTTGGAGAGGCAAAAGTGGATCTTTTCGCCTCACAAGACAATGCTCAATGCCTAACATATTTCTCCAAGCACAAGGATGCGTTGGCCCACGAATGGCCCAATCTTCCTCTTTATGCTTTTCCCCCAGTCTCAATGTTACCTCAGGTTATAGAGAGGATCTGGGAGAGCAACTGCGCTGTGCTTTTAATAGCCCGCTTTGGAGAAATCAACCATGGTTCTCACTGCTAAGTCAGATGTCAGATACTGCTCCGTGGCGATTCCGCTGAGGAGAGACCTCCTCACGCAGGCGAACGGCAGATCTGGCATCCCGTCGATCTATGGGCGCTTCATGTCTGGCCCATCAACGGTACATGAGAACCTCTCTGAAAATGTATTAAACACTATTGCTGAAGCTAGAGCCCGCGACCAGGCGGCTCTATTCAGGCAAATGGGCAGTCTTTTCAGACTGGTGTAAAACACGGACCCTGACCCCACACAATTGTGAAGTGTCAGAGGTGCTCATTTTTTACAAGAGCTGTTGGGCGCGGTCGTTCCCCTCCACGCTCAAAGTGTATGTGGCCGCTATAGCAGCGCACCACATTCAAGTGAACGGACTGTCACTGGGAAAGAACGATCTTATCGTGCGCTTCCTTAAAGGGGCTAGAAGGCTTCACCCACCTCGCCCCCCTTCAGTTCCTATATGGGACTTGTCTACAGTCCTGGATGCCATGAAAGGTTCTAAATTCGAGCCTCTGCATTCGGTGAGCTTAAAGCTCCTGTCACTAAAGACCGCTTTTCTGCTGGCGATTGCATCAGTTAAGCGGGTGGGTGATCTGCACGCTCTCTGTGAGCGCCTCTTGTCTGGAATTTGGGCCAAACGATTCTAAAGTCGTCCTCAAACCAAGGCATGGATACGTACCTAAAGTGCTTTCAACTCCGTTCAGAGCACAGGTCATTTCACTTTCAGCACTTTCATCATCGTTAGATGAAGAGGATGCTAATTTGCTCTGTCCTGTCAGAGCGCTGAGAATTTACATAGAGCGTTCTGCTGTTTTCAGGCACACTGAACAGCTCTTTGTGTGCTTTGGCGGCCGCACCATGGTCTGTGGTTTCAAAGCAGACCTTGTCACGTTGGATAGTGGATGCTATCTCACTGGCTTATGAGTCTAAAAATCTCAGCTGCCCTTTAGGCGTCAAAGCCCATTCGACTAGAGGCATGGCCTCTTCGTGGGCTTGGTCTAATGGCATTTCTTTGAATGATATCTGTGCGGCAGGCTGGGCCTCACCGTCCACTTTTATCAGGTTTTATAATTTAGAGGTTCCTGCCCTACAGGCTGGGCTTCTTGCTGTGTAAATACATCTGACCCATTAAGGCTCGGTATTCTGGCCTGGGTAAAGTATTTGTATAAGTCATAACCACTTATATGACTCAGTTATCTGGTCATTCACTATTCATGACCTGACTATGTCTGGTCTACTCATATATAGATATATATATATATATAAATATATATTGTATCTTATGTGTTACTTCATTAAATGGCCCGACTCAGGTCTGGCTTATATTGGACTTCATGATACCATGTTACGGCCCACTTAGGTCGGCTGGGGTATGGTGTCTCCGGGCTTCAGAGCCGTTAAGCAAGCCGCGGCGTTTTGCATTGGTTCCCGTGGCGTTAGCAAACGCAATCTGAGTACTCTCGAAAGGCGGCCGGTTACTAACGTAACCTCGGTTCCCTGAGAAGAGGAGCGAGTATTGCGCTTGCTTGCCGTGCTTTGCTTTCTCAGGAGTCGCTTCAGTCGATTAACCTGACTAACCTAGCGAGACAGGGAGTTATGTACCCTTGGCTATGCAAATTCTGTTGCCCCTTGTGGCGGGAATATAGAGGACCCGATTGGTCCGTCCGCCCAGCGGTCTCGCCATAGGTTGCTGCAGTTGCAGCGGCACAGCCAATCAGCACGCAGCAGCTTCCTGCTGAGAGCTGTGCAGCTGCACTGCGTGTTATATGGTAATTTTAGGATAAAAATTTTGCTTCAATATCTCGAGGAAAGGAATTCCCGTGGCGTTAGCAAACGCAATACTCGTTCCCTCTTCTCAGGAACCGAGGTTACGTTAGTAACCGCGTTACATTTACTGAGAAAAAAAGGGTAATTAAATTACAGTTACTAATGAAAATGTTCATGATTACAAAGGTTGTTACATCTGAATATTTTATGTAAAAAGCTAGAGTATGTTGAATAATATTAATTTGTTGCTTTGCCTGTTTTTAATGTGCACGATGCCTCCTGCCATTTCAAGGCCATTTACTAAAGCAATGCTATTCTGATGCTTTTGATTTGCAGTGCACCACGTCTGCCAATTACATCAATCCACATTGCCACTGAAAGCTTTAGGCTACAACCTGTCTGAGAGTTGCCACCATGTCAAGTGATAAAAAGGCGTTTTATTGCTGGAAATTAGAAAAGTAATCAAAAAGTAATCAAATGTAATCAGTAACTTTAATAAATCATTTAAATTGTTACACTACTTATTACATTTTAAATAGGGTAACTTGTAATCTGTAACCTATTACATTTCCAAAGTAACCTTTCAACACTGGATTAAGATATAGATTAAATCACTCTAATTGTAAAAAAAAATAGAAGAGTAGAATAGAAGAGTCACCACCACACACCTATTATGACAAGCCGTTTAACATTTACTCCTTAAAACGAACTTACATCTACTTTCAATCTACTAGTACTTATTTTTTAGATACTTGTATATATTAAGTACTAGTATATTAAACTACTATATCTAATAAGTACTAGTATCAATTTAATAGGCACTAGAATCTAATGAATAAGTACTAGTGTCTATATGGTGTCTATCTAAAGAACAGGCACTATACCTAAAGAATAAGCACTAGTGGCTAATGAATAAGCACTAGTGGCTAATGAATAAGTACTAGTACTTAATGGAATAGATTCTAGTATCTAAAAAATAAGTACTAGATGCATGAAAACAGATACTAGTAGATTTTAAGGATTAAATGTTAAAACGGCTTGCCATACACCTATAAAGATAATGGCAATTGGAATCACTTTAAGATTTTTTTTTTTTTTTTTAGCTGGAACAACTAACATTGACAGCCAATTCGAATCCTTGGATGTCATAGACGACCACAATGGACAAACCAGAATCAAATATCCCTGAGTGGTGCATGTGTAATAAAGAAATTATGTAAAATCTCAGCTAAATGTCCAACAGGCCACTAACTTTGAAAACTTCCTACTGTGTTAGACACTTTTAAGTGTTGTGAAACCCTCAGCGAAAGGTCATTTTCTCTGAGTTGGCAAAGTACAAAGATGGACATCATATACATCACTCTTTTAAATGTCAGAGGTGGTAATGGTGTGGGTGAAAGAATAAGAGAGAGAAAGAGAATTAAAGGTCTGATCTCAATATATACGTTTTTCGTATATGCAGAGAGAATGTTAATATTGTTTTTTTTTTTTATTATTTATAAATGTAGCATTTTCATTCATTACTACACTATATCAATCTATCTTCCACCCCAATCCACCTCTGAGAACTTCTCAGTCCAGGTGTGATGGAAATTTGACCAATCAGAAAAGAGCAGGAGAAAAGCCCTACAAAACAATGTAGATATCATAAGGCCAAAGCAAGTGGCATGACAGCATTTGCCTTTCATATAGAATAATTATAGACAGAATAATTCAATTAATTTTCCATTCTTTACAAACTATTAGTGGTGTTTGCTAAAGCATCACTATTACTACTGGTAGGGCTACATAATGTACACAAGGAGAGGTGTACAATTACTTTTTTTAGATACTTATTTTCGACCAAAGAAACTTGCATTTCATGCAAAAATAAGCAGATTTACACTGAAAGGGGACTTTACACATTTCATAGAGGCTTGAGGGTGGGCTTTTTTTCTTTGTCTTGGGCTTTTAAACAACAATCTAATCCCTCACAAAACCCTAGTAACCACATAGCAATAAACAACCACCCATGATGCTAAAGAGTTTTACACAGGTGTGCCACTCTCAAATAATATGTAAAAATAAAATAAAATAAAATAAATAAATAAAAATATGCGCCATGACTTTCCGGCAATATTTTGTTGTATTTTTTAATGTATTAATTTGAATATATGAACTTACACGGACACAACAAACATGTATACACTATGCAGACTGTCTGCATACCCGGTCTAACAGATTCACGTTGTAATAGCAATGCTTAAGGTAATTTAGGGCCCCCCATAGTACTGGGAGTGTAATTAGCCCCCTGAGCCAGCCAATAGGAAATGACAGTAAGGTAAACAGGCAAGCCTCATTAACCCATCATCATGAGACTCCATAATGAGGACACACACCACGATTACAATCAGCACATCATCACGCTGGCAGGAAGTTGTAGATCATCTGGAGAGAAGAGTCTGCTGATTGCTGGGCAAACGTGTGAAGATGATGAGCATGGTTAGGCAACACATCCACTATATCAGCCCACAGAAACAAATCTACTTTCACACACTCAAGTGTAAATTCATACAAATGAATGTATACTATGTGTGAATCTGTGCGAGTCTGATGCTAGATTGGCACATATTAGACAATACCTGTAAGACAGCGGCATGCATTTCCCTATCAGTGTAGTGTGCCAAAAAATTAGCCCATGATTTACTCACCCTCAAGTAAATCCTATAGGTGTATATGACATTCTTCTTTCAGACGAATAAAAGGAGTTAGGTTAAAAAGGCTCTGGCTAATCGAAGCTGTTTAATAGCAGTAATTGTTGTTCTGTTTTTGAAGTCGCATAAAAACGCATCTGTCCATCAATTAACGTGCTCCACACGGCTCCGGGAGGTTAATAAAGGCCTTCTGAAGCGAATCGAGGTGTTGGTGTAAGAAAAATATCCATGTTCAGAACTTTATAAAGTAAAGTTCCAGCCGATTGCCTGCCGCGGAAAAAGTGATGAAAGTGCCTCTCGCAGTTCAAAATGCTTACTCTGCGTCTGATGAGCGTAATTGGTAGCATAAGCATTTTGAACTGCAAAGGCACTTTTAACACTTTTTCCATAAATTGAATACGGAAGGCGATCGGCCGAAATTTTATTTTATAAATTTTTAAATATGGATATTTTTCTTACACAAATTCATTCATTCACTTCAGAAGGCCTTTATTAACCCCCCAGGGCTGTGTGGAGGACATTAATTGATCGACAGATGCATTTTTAGGTACTTCAAAAACAGAACAACAATTACTGCCATTTTAAAGCTTGGATTAGACAATTTTATTTGTCTGAAAGAAGAATGCCATATACACCTAGGATGACTTGAGGGTGAGTAAATCATGGGCTAATTATACATTAGTGAAAGTGACACGCACACAATGTTTTAAGAGTTGTTATGTTGATTTATTTATTTACAAAAGTGACCATAAAGACTATTACATTGTTACAAAAAATATATATTTAAAATAATTCTATTTCAATTATTCTTCAAATAAATGCTGTTATTTTGAATTATGTCAAAGAATCCTGACAAAACAAACCAACATAACCAACCAAACATATTATATTATATTAAGCAAAAAAGAGTTTTCAACATTGATAATATTCAGAAATGTTTATTGTGAACCAAATCAGCATATTATAATTATTTCTGAAGGATCATGTGACACTGAAGACTGGAGTCACAGGATTCAATTACATTTTAAAATGCTGAAATATGGATAATGTCCTTTTCCATTAAATTTACAGGCATTTCCTTCAACTCTAAACACATTATAATGCGATGAGTAAATCAAACTATGGGTAAAACACATGTGAAAAATCTATATAGAGAATTATTTTATATTAACAGTAAATTGGGGAGAGTTTTCAAGGACTTTCTTATAGAGTGTATTTGTAAACTTGACTATTTGTATCAGACAAAGTCTAAAATACTATTTAAAAGATGAAATGCTGACACAATTTTGTGAAGTTACTATAGGCATAAGCATGGTCACTCTCAATCAGTTTAATCTTTTTAAATATATCTGGTGTTGCATAAGCCAAATTACTTATTAATTACCCAGAGCCTCATTACTACAACAACATGTGCTTAGATGCAAGACATACTTACTAGATGAAACAGGTTCCTTATTTGCCAAAGGGCAAAGACAGTTCTTTCTTTCCAAGGAGTTACAATATAACAAAAACATTTGAACAAATGTTCACAGATGTAGAGTTACACTGATATCATACGATATATTTTAGCGATTCTGTTTAACTCTTATGTTTTATAGATTATGTGGCTTGCTAAGGCAGCATGACATATGATTACTTAATAGCACTGGTCAGCACTTCTCTACTTTCACCCTAACAACATGATTAAAAATGTGATTAATGTGATTAAAAATATCAGTTGCCCCACAAAACAGGAACGGTTCTTCACGCACAACATTCTTGTGGTCCAATAGCCACAGTCTTCGTTTCTAAATCAAAGTGATTATTCATTAATGGGAAGCAGAATATAAGACACCCATCCCCCTTAACACACATACTTTCTCGCTCAGTCTCTGTCTCTCTTATATCATTATAAGGCTCTAATTAAAAGGCACATTAAAAGCCTGCAGGGATTCGATCTTTAGGGATGTATTTGGAGCAAAGGGACAGTTGCGCTTGGCATCATAATTACTGCCTCTCTGTGCAAAGAAAAGAAAGATGCATTAAGTGCACAAGAACAACATCATCTAATAGAGCATATTTCTTCCTTTATGCTGGTTTCATCTCACATGAGAAGCATCAACCACATTTGGACATTTAAAGGGATAGTTCACTTTGAAATTAAATTTTGATATGTTTTAGCTTACCTCATGGGCATCCGAGATGTAGGAGTATTTGTTTCGCCAGTATTTTTAATTTTGATCATTTTAGGTCAAACCGTTCTTGTCTGTGCCTGACATAATGCAGGTCTATGGTCACCACCTCAAAGAGCATACACAGAGAAGTCCAAATTAAACAATCCCCCATCGTAAGTACACACTGATGGCCTAAGACACGAAACGAGTGGTTTGCGTGAGAAAACGAACAGTATTTATATCGTTTTTACCTCTTGTACACCACTACGTCCGACTGATCCGAGGGCGCACAAGTGTGTTTCCTGTTGTGACATTCGCACGTTCTGGCTTTAGTTTGTTCGTTTTCTCACACAAACGGCTCGTTTAGTGTCGCAGGCCATCAGTGTGTACTTACGATGGGGGATTGTTTCATTTGGACTTCTCTGTGTTTGCTCTTTGAGGTGGTGACCATAGACCTGCAATAAGTGAGGCACAGACAAGAACGGTTTGACCTAAAATGATCAAAATTGAAACTACTGGGGAAACAAATACTCCTACATCTCGGATGCCCATGAGGTAAGCTAAAACATATAAAAAATTTATTTCAAAGTGAACTATCCCTTTAAAGACCAGATTGTGCACCCTCAAACTGGGACGCTTGAGGGATGTAAAAATGCAGCCTTGCTGAGTGATGTTGTCCAAAATGTCCTCCACTTCACCACGCTGGTGGCTTGACCTTTGTGTCCATAGCTGTTGGGCCGTCTGCGAAAACACAGCGCTCCTGTGGCCGAGGAACTCAGCTAATTGCTCTGGTGATGAACTGATGAGAACGAGCACTGTGGCACCCACCAGTGCAAACCAATGGGACTGTAATCCTGCTAAACTCTGCTATAAGCACTTTCACAAGTCATGTAGGCTATTGTTGGCACTGATTGGCAATTTCAAAACTTTTTTTTTCAGTATTGAGATACTGACGACTGGCTAAGGAACACACTGTGATATGAATTGACTGATAAGCTACACTGTTACAAATATTACACCTGCTGCTCCAGACTGCATATAATATATGCATTATATAAACACACAATGCACGACTATCCAAAATGTAAGTGCATTTATTTAGAATATTATATAACCTATATTAAACAGAATATATTTAGAATGTATTTTTAAAAAAAGGTCCAACAGGTTTTTCGGGAAATGTAGCCTACTGAAACTTTACTGTCATAGAGAGTCCAATCAAAGCCAGTGCCACACTATTACCTGTCGATGCATATCGAAATAAACCAGCCAAAAATATCTTACTTTCTCATCCTTTCAAACACGCACATCCCCTCAGCTGTGAATATAATTCCACCACACAGTTCACGGAGACGCAATGCTTTCTGACATTCTTCCTTACATGCATAGGCTACTAATGAATAATACATGAAATGAAAATAATAATGTCAAATGTCAAAGTTATGAAATAACGAGGAAACATGCCCCTGCCATCGCCTGAATGCTGCTGAGCCGAATCCGTGTCACGCAGTTCGCCAACAAAACCCCGCCATGGTATATTAATACCAAATCCCCTCCGCACATCTGTTAGTGGCGATCCGACAGTGCGCCCTATAAGTGCATCTCCTGCAGTCGCTCTCCATGTTTTTTAAATGACTATAGATTAAGACCAGCTTCCAGTGGACTGCATTCCTATGTGAGGAGATGCAGGATCATTCGGCAACACACGAGTAACATTCACGAGATAAAACATATCAAACCTACATATTTGAGCTTCAACGACTACCTTGAAATACACATGCTTCGAGACGCATACACTCTGACAGATAACGCGCTGCGCCAGAAACGTGTGTATGCGTTTGCATGATTTCTGGATAGAGCGCATGAGTCGCGTCGCGTGCAGGTGGCTTCTCATCAGAGCACTGCGCAGTCTGGGCAACCACGATGCCTGCACTCCGATACAGTGTGAAGAGGTGGTCCATCTATTCCGCGCAGGTATGCCTGCCATCGACTACTGCAATTTTGGGTGATATAAATACATGAAAGTTTCTTACCTCTGTCGGTGTCTTCTCTGAAAAGATTCCGCTGTTTGTATAGCTGCCTATCCGCTTTACTACACTGTGGGATCAGTGAGAGATACAGAAAGAGGATGGGAGGGGGAGTGAGAGAGTGGAGATCGGGGTAGACCTCTCTACACTGGGATGATCATGCCACTCCTGCGTGATCCCAACCGCAATATGCAGCCACCCCTTTACGCTATGCCATCACTTTTTTATTTAAAGATTAGATTTTTTATTAAAGATCTGTTCCAATTCTTAGTTTTCTGAGGAAATTACCAAAATTATCACTTAAAGGGTTAGTTCACCCAAAAATGAAAAAAGAGAAAAAAAAGTCATCAATTACTAATATGAATCGAAGAGACACTTCATGACGATGAACACATTCACAAACAGCTGTACATGCTTGACGTGCCAGAACAAACCTCATTGGTTATTGGAAGCTCAAATGTACTGCTTAACCCAAGAGAATGAACCTCATTGGTTCTCGCAAGTCGAACATGCCAGAGCTTCCATTTACCATAGCCTATCTAATGTGTGCCTTCATGAATGTTTATATGTGAATAATGCTGCCTTGTTATATCAGAATTGTCTTAAATACATTTTCCTGCGTAAAAATTGCACATAAACACCCTTCTGATGTCGTGTTTACGACATAATAATTTTGATACCCAAATTCCCGAGATGGGAGTGCCATAAACTTTAAACATGGTGGTGGGGAGAACTATTGCTGTGACAGGCAAGATTTATTAGTTTCCCCCCCAAAACAGCTATCATATTTTCTTGTCATTAATGTAATCCATATTTACATCCGACTAAACATTTGAAGCATATTGTTGTTTTATACACAGCTAAAATAGCCTGGATTTGACCGAAAATACATAATTTGCAGAAAGCAGAATATCTGGATAGCATAGTGAATGTGTATATTGTTTTCAGTGCATGTGCCTCTACATATCATTTTGGTTTTAATAAACTTTTCCCAATGAATAGGCGAGTATAAACATGGTGTCCTCCATGATTCCTGTTCATTCCAACAACAAGCTCGTAATCACGACATCTGAACTAGAAATAATAAAATTTCTGATAGCACTTGAAGGCAGCATTAAAGTGTAAAAATGTCTCTTTAGAAAATTTGGACTAAACCACTCAATTCATATGGACCCTTTATGAACTTTTTAAAGGGGTCATATATATTGCCGTTTTTGTACAAGTTAATGTGTTTCTTTAGTGTCTAAATTAAAAGTTTGTAATATACTTTTAGGAAACACTATTTTTACCTGGTCAAAAACAGCTCTTTTTTCAGCAAGCCATTTCAGGGCATGTGGCTTTAAATGATAATGAGCTTTGCTCACCCCTGACACGACTCACGTGGAGTGTTGCCGTGACAACAGTTGAGGGTATATTTTGCTGAAAGAATGCAACACATCTGTGCAACCGTATTAATTCGAGTCGGACCCGGAACAAGATAACGGCCGCAACGAAGTTCAACAATTAAGGCTCGAAAAGTACGTTTGCAATGTCATTTTGATCTATCTTTGTATACTGGCAGGGTAACTTAGTGAGATACGAATGCTAACGTTATGTTTTTACTGATGTTTACGTTAGTTCATGGACAGATTGATGTTACAGTAGTGTTACCACGTTAACTTTATCACCAGCTCACACAGTTTGTAATACACAATAACCATAACGCGTTGTTCATTATAAACATGGGATTATGAGTTATATTGAGAACAACATACATAGAAAGCATGCCGTAATTTAACTTACCCTGTAAACTTTAGCCGCATTCATTGTGAAGCGTGCACGCGATTTGCAAAGATGAATATAAAGGTTGATAAAACGTTACACTCACTTCTTCTGGAGGTGCAGCAGGAACACGAATAGTTGGTACCGATCCTTTTTTTCAGGAGCAGCTTCTTCGCAAAACCTGCTTTATACTGACCCTCGTTTATAAAGCAGTCTGGTGAGAAATGATTTGCGCAAACATGAAAGCACTGATGTTAATCGGGGGGAATATTCCCAAGAACAGAACACCACAATCGCTTAGACGCCGCTCTGCTCCAGCGTATCAACAACGGAGGACTATGATGACAGCTCGCCCAGGACGGGTCTGCGCTGCTGTCAATTAACAATCGTGGGAGGGGCCTACACCGTGTGACGTCACACAGTCAGACGGCTTGATTTGTGACAGGGGAAACAAGGAGATTAAAAATATAAACAAAAACCACTGGATGGATTTTTATCCTTATAGGATGGTTGTGTACAGGCACTGCCAACGCACATTTCCGTACAGTCAACCTGTAAAAGTGCATGTACCATTATATGACACTTTTAAAGCGTCAAAGTGATAGTTGTGTGGACTGTCAATGGAGGGACAGAAATCTCTAAGATGTCAACAAAAGTTTTGTGAGTTTAGAATGACATGGGGGTGAGTAAATCATAACAAAATTTTCATTTTTGAATGAAACCAACTAGAAACGCCTCCCCTCACCCCGAAAATGTATTTATTCTGTTACATTTGTAGCCTCAATGGTCTAACAGTGCTCACCAATTTAAAAAAGAGATGCCTACTTTGATTTGATTGAGATGGTCAATCAAATCAAAGTAGGCAGGGTTTACGTACTGTTTTGGCTCATGCACAGTCTACACACACACTGATGTTGAGCACATCAATCTATCACTTAATGCTGTTATGGAGGGAGAATCTATTCTTTCTGGTGAAATCACAAAAAAAAAATGCAAACAAACGTCCATGCTCTTAATATACAATCATTGATGAACATGTTTGATTTTATTGAAGAAGAAAAAAAACTATATTAGAGCAGATTAGAACCCGGAACCTTTGTGTGTGTGTGTGTGTGTGTGTGTGTGTGTGTGTGTGTGTGTGTGTGTGTGTGTGTGTTCAAGACATGGTTACGGCCTTGGGTGAACTAACCCTTAAAATTTGTGTAATGAATCTAAAGTGTGGAAGGTTTCACAAGTAGCAATTAATCATAAGGGAAATGCACTTGAAATATATGTTGAAGTTGACTCAAAAGGATATTTAAAGCACCTCCAAATGGTGCCTATAGATTCGTCAAATGGCTGTGCTTGTATAGATTTAAAACATTTCTTACGTTTTTAAGGGAAGGAAATGTTTGACTGCATATTTTGAGCATAGCTGAGCCTTCAAGCATTCATCAACTACTGTATGTCCATCACAGCTTAAAAACATGCTTGACTACATATTCTGGTAGAAAATAGTACTAGACATTATGCCACCATGTGCAGCGTGATTTTTTGGGGGGTTCCCTAACCTTTTAGTGAACATACAACCCTTTTTTATTTTGGCTGGAATGCACTACATGACCGATTTACTGTCTGGAGTCTGGACAAGTTGACGCTGGTTGCCGAAAGTCAGAGTCAGTCTGCAGTACAAGTTTACAGATTTCAGAAAATCGTGTTGTGTATAATGGTCACAGACTTTTTTAGCTTCAAAGTTTGTTTCCATCCATTCTGAGGATATCAAACATGTTTGATATTTTGAGCCGATTTTAGAATATTGTTTTCATGTGTCACTCGTCTCCTAGCAACAAGGCAAGTGTTTCTGCATGAGTTTGTTGTGTTCATATAATGACTTGAAAGTCTGGTAGTGTCAGATTCTCCTCAGTCATTTGGTGTGTGATTCCTCTGTAACTATTTACAAAGTCAGCAGGTTTATGATGCCTAGAGTTTAAAAGTCGTGTAGTGTATTCCAGGCTTTTGTGAGAGAACATTTTAATAACCTCTTTTTTCACTATAAAGATGTTAAATGTTCTTCATATACTATGCCAATAAACAATATTTATAAGCGAGGAAAGTTCTGTGATCACTTGCTCACCCTCATATAATTTCCAACCTGTATGAGTTACATTCTTCTGTGAAACACAAAAGATGATGTTCTGAAGAATGAATAAAAACTGATTTTGTCCATACAATTAAAAAAACGAACAAAACACTAAAAAATCGTAGAGTTTTGGACCGTCACGAGGAAATGAGGAATGTGAGGAAATGATTTTTGGGTGAACCATCCCTTTAAAATTCATGCTTTGAGTCTATGTAAGAAATGTTAACATGTTGGTGCCCAAATGTACAACATAAGATGAATAGAAAAAGATAGAGACATTTGGATGCACTACGAAGTGATCCTCGAGAGAGCCGACTTTTTAAACCCTCCAAGATGAGAACATTTCAAGCTTCTAAGTACAAAACAACACATTTGCTCACACTGTTGGCATGGCTATGACTGTAGGTTCTGTATAAGCCGCCTTTTACCCATCCAACTGGCTAAATCCAGTGAAGAAATGCAAACGTGTTTACTAAATAGCAACCACCACCAGCCTCCCCAACTCACGACTCAAGTGCTGCAGCTGTGTTCCCATGGCAACGTGCCGCAGAAGTGAGACAAGCAATGAGCCAAGGTAGAGCAAAAAGATACAGCGTGTGACACTGCTTAAAAAGGCAGATATTTCTTCTTATTACATGCTCCCATTCCATCCCTCCATTATTGTCACTCTCTAGTCTCTCACGTCCATCTGTCAGAGCACCGGAGGCTCAGGCAGTACAACTGGCGGTAAAACTGTGTAAAACGGGCAGACCAAGTACCTACTAAAAAGGTACAACACTGACGTATGGGATGTTTTATTTGTGTTGAGAAAGAAATGACGAGAGGACTCTCTTGGAGAAAGAACATCATGTTCCTGTCTCTCACAGAGGAACTTTGAAATTCACTTTGAAAATAGAGACCAGGGTAGAGAAGAAAAGATGAATAAATGATGGCGTGAATAAATGAACACATGCTGGCATGAGTAGCAGTGGCTGTTGATAGACTACAGGCTGTGGTGGAAAACTCACCCGATCACTTGTTCATTCTGTTATCATCTATTCAACAAGCACATTCCTCTAAGATTCTGTACACTCGTGAATTTTAACCAACAAGTCCATTTCACACCACTCGCTCCCCATCTGTCTGAATGGCACTGAGTGCTTGTTTTTCTCCTTAAAATCTCTTCAAAACAAGAAACATAGTACTGAGGACAGAAAACCTAACAACTCCACAGGCTAAGTAGACAAGAAACTCACTTCCAGATGTAAATGATTTAGGCCTACTTGTTTTCTAGTGCAGGATGCTAAGTAGCACCCATCTGGCCCATCTTAGCCACTGTTAAATTCACACTGACGTTTTATCATAAAACTTAACAGCTATGCTAAGTTTGTTTTTCCGAAAAGTAGTCTGCAGAATGAGAAGACACAATTAGCAATGAGCAAAGCCATAACATTCAAGCTAGGGCATCTGAAAATAAAAGAGAATAATCTAAGACACCTAATGTCTATAATGTAATTGGATAATTAGAAGAATTGGTTCAGATGTAAAAAAAAAAAAAAAACTGGATAATATTAAAAAGTAAGCAGTAGCTTAATGCTTGTTTTCTATAGGGCCACAATGGAGTGTACAGAGTCTGTGGAAATTAGAAAAACTTCCCATCTGGGGGTCTGAATTGAAACCCCTGTTCTAGAGAACTTGTATGTAATTGTAGAAGTTCCCTACCATATGAAAACAGCATTTAATTCTACAAATGGATCGATAGTAGACCTATTGCTACAGGTTATCAGTAGGTGCGTCTCAATCAGCTCCCTTGTTCAGTCAGGGCACTGATCAGGGAGTCAGCCCATTGACTTATGTCCTCCTGATCAGTGCCCTGTCTACTAAACTAGGGAGCTTAAAGAGACGCACGCAATGTCTTTAAGTAACGTGTGTGAACCATAAGATTATTTTGTTCCTCATTGCACTACTGCTCTCAATGTTTCTGTAAGCAGCTTTAGCGTCACCAAGTTTCGATGTACAAGTGCTGCCATCAAGTGGTGAGAAGAAGTAATCAATCAATCCGTCTTATGTTGTGATATGGTTTCCCTCAACTGAAGCGATTCCCCTCTTTACCCCTGCCATCTGTCAGTGGACGACTCTTTTCTCCAGACAATCTGTGCTCAAGCTGTGAATTAACTACGGATGTCATTTTCAGCAGGCAAACACTGTTCAGCTGCCGCCAGTGGTGATACATTTACTGTAGGCTAAGAGTATTCTGTAGATGCTAAAACATATAAATGTTGTAGGTTGCTTCACACATGCAAATGCAGCAGATCCATAGAATATGACCAAACCACTAAAGTAATTAAATGAGTGAAATATTAATAGTAAATTAATAGTAACATAAATACCCAAAACTAAAATAGTGAGGAAGGCAAGAAAGTGTGCATTCATAGATTAACACATATTATGCAAGAAAAAATGCACGTTGCTCAGCATTTAAAAAAGGCATGATTATAGTACGTAGATATAATATAATAGCTAAATGTCTCTGATGTGCAATAGGATGCAGCCTGAAATAAAGAACAACTAACAACTCTATATGATGCACAAATGTGACTCTGTAACAGGCTTAATAGCCTAAAAAAAATCTAGTAAATTAAAAGAAAAATGTGAATCTCAAATATTAGAATGCAAAAGATTCAGTGGCTAATATAAAAGTGATTACATGAGCTTCTCAAGTGAGAAAAAAAAATTCTGTATCATGAGATACTGTAATACTGCCACTAGAGGGCAGTGCACCTTTTTGTTTGAATATTCCGTTAAATGTATACATTTCACACTAGCACTTTTCACAAAAGGTACAACATGGGGCCTGAAACTCTCTCTCTATATATTGTCAAATAAATCCTGGACATGTCTATATGTAAAAAGCCAGTTTGATTAAATAGTACATAACAGTACATAGACCTTTTACAAGTTTACAAATTGCCACTTAGTATGCGCCATAGTTTGCGACCACATTTTGGTATATTCAACTAATAAAAGCTAAATATTATTGGCAATTACAATGATTTCATATTTTACAAATAGTTCTTACTGCAATGATTTTAAAAATCAATTCAACACGTTTATTGAATAAAACTAAACTTTATTCTGTTTCTTCTTCTTCTGTGAAATGTAGACAAAAATTCCCATGAACACACTCCTAAACCTTGTGGAAAGCCTTCCCAGAAGAGTTGAAGCTGTTATAGCTGCAAAGGGTGGGCAAACTACATAGTAAAACCTACGGATTAAGAAAAAAGTTTTGCAATATAGCGTATACATGCATGTGAGTGTATTTATATATACATAATAATGATATACACAGCACACACATACATATATTATGTAAACACAAACTTTTATTTTGGATGCAAATCGTTAATCGTTTGATAGCACTAATATGTGTGTGTGTCTGTATTATATATCATATAATACTCCATTCTGGGCCTGTCTGGTTCAGTGCTTCTGTGGAGGTGGACAAAAGGGTAGAAACAAAAATATTTGCAGTGTAATAATAACAAACACACCAATCTGGCAACCCAGTGTTTTCACTTTCACCAAATCGTGACTACGGAAGCCCGTGCGCACGTTTTTCGCACATAAAAAAATGCAATTGGTAATGTAGCTCACCGGGGTAATGTAAGGACATCTATAGGGTCAGCATATGACGTCACGCGTTCGCATAGTTTTCCATGTATAGTAAAACACATAGATGTATATGACCTGCAGAAGGTGCGGGCAATCTTACATGGATTATTCGAGCCAACAGTGAGTATTTCGTGCTTCCCATAGGAAATATCTTGAGAGTTGCCCACTAGCCTCATTACATATTTTTAGGGATTATTTTCTAACGGAATGGCTAAATGAAATATACATGAATCTTGGATCTTACTCTAATTAAATATGCGAGAAATATTGACAACAAATGCACTGAACTTGACTAGGCTAACCATTTCGGGACGCAGTAAAATCCCTCAACTCTAAACATTGCTTCAATGTAAGGCAAACTTTATTTGATGTTCCCGTTAACGTTCCCTCGCGGTGTACTGTTATGAGTTCATGGCGTTCTCTGCGTGCTCTATATTGGAGATCTGTCTGGCGAGACGTAGAGGCATGGCCTACTTTTAGCGCACGTATGGAAACGAGGCGGTGGCTCTTTTCGCTGTTGCTGTGCCAGCCTATGCGCAAATACATCTCGACGCTGGATAGGTCTCCTGGCATTGAGGCTGCGCCTGTGATGATCATGCGATTGAGTGACGATGGGGAGTCATGTCTAGTCTATGCATGATCAGTGGCTCTGCGCTCCGTATCCCGCTGGAAAAAGAGTTCGCGCTCGATGGCTCTGCAATCGACTTCGCGCCTATGCCCACAATGAATGGCTGTTTCCAGCGCGAGACAGACGAGGCGAGAGAGTGAAGGAGAGCGAGCGCGTCGGACTCCATTGAAACACTTTGAAACGGCCTCCAGCTAGGGGTGAGTATCCGGCCTTCGAGTCCCCGCAGCGGGTCATGTGAGGCTGCGTGACACGCGAGGACGGCGCGCGAGCGGCTGTACTGGCATTTCGGCTGAAATCCGGTGGCTTTGAGATGTTTGGGGGGCATTGTTTTGGGGAAGGTGTGCGGTGGGGGATGGGCACAGACTAATGGTACCAACAAAAAGTTTAACCACTTCACCGACCTCACTGACATGGCTGAACGCTCGTGCTGGCAGATGTTCCGGAGTCAGATCTGGCTAATTTAAAAACCTGATTTCCGGGATCCTTTTTAATCCGTTAACCGAAAGGCTCACGTTTGTGCATTTAGTTTGAAGATACCAATTTGAGCATGATAGATGTAACGTTAGTTGTGGCGACGAGTAGTTCAATCATTTTCTTATTGGCGGATCTAGCTGACCCCCCCTACTGTCAGCGCTGGTTTAGTCTGGCTCGCCCCCAGTTCGTGCATTTGTCCCGGGATGACCTGTTGATGTCTGTGAAATAAGATAAGGTGGGGTATCCGAACTAGCGCGAGATCGCTGTGGAACATTAACTTTGAAATTCCGTGGACTGAAAAGTATGCACTTGGGTATTTAAGGATGCTAATGACTGGCTGCTCATCCAATCGTTAGAGATTGTTGAGTGCTGCCGTTGGAATTGAGTGGCGTGGAGAACGGGGCGAACCCTCATGTCAGCGGTGCCGCGCACGAGACGGACCCGTCTAGGCCCGAGGATGTAGGCACGCTCGCTCTCGGTGCGGTGCATTGGCAAAGACGGGACAAGAGCGGAAAACTTGCTCGTTTCGTGCGACCCTCGGTGCGTCGCGGCGTTTCCCCCGCTGCGTTTGTGCTCGCTCGCATGTAGGTGCTGCATTTCTCACAGAGTGGCTCATAGTGGGCGCTTTTGCCATCGTTCTTCACCCCCCTTCACGGCCCGTGCCAGTGGAGACCTCCGGACGGACGGGCAGATTGACTGACACACGGTTAGCCTGCCGCCGACACAGCCTCATAACACTGCTGTACTGGCAGGTCTGGCGGCCAAAGGTTTGCTTATTATTTTCTTATATTCTACTCAACTATTCTGCATTGTTGAATTAGTGTTAGTGTATGCATCGTCGTATGTTCAGTGGCTGCGTCTGCACGTCCATCACACACGCTTGGCATCACAGTATTAGACAGGATTCCAAAGCTGTGCTGTTTTTTTCCCCTCAATGTATCAGTGGTTCTCGACTGGTGCCCCTGGTTCCACTAGTAAACTTCCCAATGACCCAATCATATTATATTGGAAATCTTTTTTTAATTTTTACAATTAATCTGCTAAAACATGCAATGCAATATACATGTGTGTGAAATATAAATAGTGTAACATGCATCAAATTACTATAATGGAACTTCATGTCTTGCTGAGCTGTCACTCAGACATGTTTGTGTGTGTGCAACATACAACCTTGGTGAACAAAATGTACTTTTAATATATGCCCCTCTTCAACAATTTTGTTTAAAACATGTTAAAACAAGTGGCAATTTGTGTTGTTTGTCTGATATGTATTCTTTAGTTGAGCAGAGAAGTTTTTCAGCTCTTTCAGTTCTTCTATTTGTATTTATTTATTCTTTCATTGAAGAAGACAGAATGTGCTAACATGTCATCTAAACCTTCCAATTAATCGGAGCTTATTTCCAGTTAAATATAGGTAATAATAATCACAGTTAATTATTTTAATATATTTACATTCACAGTTTCTGTTAATAGAAAAGGTGCAAGTCTCTGAACGTGACATCGAGAGACATTGAAGTTACAAGAGTTGAGAACCACTGACACTAAGTCTGTCACTTTAGGAAAAAAAAGTAAATCACTTTTTGATACTGACTGACTAAAAGTGTCCCAGTTGACCTGAATTTACATAATATTTAAGGTATATAATTTTTCATTGAGAATAAGTACATTACATGAATATACTTGATTGTTCATTAGTAAAGTACTATTAAAGTTAGTTGAGAAGTGAGATTCCTTTCTCTTGGTGTTTTTAGACTCGTGTAGAAAGTTTCAGAAGGGCAGTTTGAGTAAAGTCTTTAAAAGGTTGTGCCCCCCTCTCACACACAGTGATAACTATACCTAAGGTGTCCCTCTCCTCCCCCATCCCAAGGGAAAGCTTCTTAAATAAACCCTGGGCCTCTCAGTGTGTATGTGTGCCACCGCTCTCTGGCCAACTGTAAACAAGCCGTTTTGTCTGATGTCTATGGTTTGTGTGTGTGCATGCAAGGGAGGGGGGAGCGAGCCTGAAGTCAGACAAAGAGAGTACTTCTTTTACCACGAATGTCCTGTTAGTTCTGTGTGATCAGATCAGATTCAGTGATTTTTAATGTGATGGTTTGTGTGGGAAACATGTGCCCAGATGTTTTGCCTACCACGGTCTGATCTTAATGTGTGAAGTATATCACATCATCACACGCAGTTATTCTGCCGTGTTGGTTTAGCTGACATCATTTGAGGGCTGTTTTTACTTCACCAAATAATTGCTAAACAATAAGCCACAATTCTTCTGTTGGAAGCAAAATGTCAATCCGTACCTTCTCAGAAAGTTCTGCTACTCATTCTGCTGACTCACACTCATTCTTGCCCCCCCCCGCCCCAAACAAATATAAGTGTATTTGTTGCTTAAAAGGAGGAACCACAGTTTTAAACTCTTTTATACTCGTAACATGTTGGACAGTGTATTTTATAGTAGAAAGTTCAGGTTATAATGAATTTCCCCAGCAGCTTGGCTGTGAGCTGTAATGATGGCTTTGCTCATGGTGTCACATTTAGACTAATAAGACTGACTGCAGTGTCAGTCAAAGCCCATTGTTTTCCACCCTCTTCCTCAACTATGACCTCAATCACTGGTTTAGTATCTCTCTTGCACTCTCCCCCTCTCTCCCTCCCTGATGTAGTACTGTAAAGAGTGCCATTTTATCTCTGTCTCAGCTGAATCACCATCTCATTCAGATTAGCAGTCACATCCCGCTCACAGGATTTTAGAGGCGGCTCGCCAACCCCCCTATTATTTTTCAGAGTTCGCAATGTTTTAGGCCAGTCTGCTAAAGGTGCCTCCAGGCTCGTCCCTGGGGTCTTATACATTTCACCTTTTAATGTAACAGTCTGTTTCCAATAACCGTTTGTGTCTTTGCAATAAATTGTTTGATTTAGTGGATTTTACTGCTTCAAAAGCAAATGATGGTTGCAATGAGTCTTTAGGGATGAACTGCTGTGCTGCTGAGAGAATGCTGCTGACAAAGATCTCTTTCTTTCTCTTCCATCTGTCTTTCCCTCCTTCTGTTCCTCCAATGCCGCTCAGATTTCTCTGGTGGTGCTGGCCATAGCGCCATGGCTCAGACCCTTCAGATGGCGATCCCAAACTTCGGCAACAATGTCCTGGAGTGTTTAAACGAGCAGCGGCTACAGGGCCTGTACTGCGACGTGTCCGTGGTGGTGAAAGGCCACACCTTTAAAGCTCACCGTGCCGTGCTGGCAGCCAGCAGCTCCTACTTCCGTGACCTTTTCAACAGCAGCGCGGGCAGCAAAACCCCTACGGTGGTGGAGTTGCCCCCGGCCGTGCAGCCACAGAGCTTTCAGCAGATCCTGGCTTTTTGCTACACCGGCCGCCTCAGCATGAACGTCGGAGACCAGTTTCTGCTCATGTACACGGCTGGATTTCTCCAGATCCAGCAGATCATGGAGAAGGGCACAGAGTTCTTCTTGAAGGTCAGCTCGCCCAGCTGTGACTCACAGGGCCTCCATACCGAAGAAACTCCTCCATCGGAGCCTCAGAGTCCCGTCACCCAGACGGCGGCGGGGGCCGCGGCAAATGGAGGCGGCGGGGTGGTGGCTACGGCAGCTAGTCGGCCCACTTCCTGCTTGACCCCATTGCCCCTGGTGTCTCGGGTGAAGACAGAGCAGCCGGAGGCTTCGCCCTATTCCGTCGTGTGCACACCGGTGGCCAAGCGGCTCTGGGAGGGAAGCAACCGAGAAGGCGGCGGAGGCTCAGGTACAGCCGGAGGAGGAGGGATGAGGAAGGCGGCCCGCTTTTCCCAAGAGATGGCACGCGGAAGCGCCATCCAGCAGCAAAGTAGCATGGGACTTGGTATGGGTCTTGGAATGGGCACGGGGGGTCACAGTGGCGGCAGCAGCACCAATGGCAATGGCACGAGCAGTGCCACTCCTGAAGGCACCAGCCCCGGTACATTGAGTGCCTATGCCAGCGATTCACCCATCTCTTATCATGACGACGAGGAAGAGGAAGAAGCAGTGGATGACGGCACTGAAGAGCAGTACAGGCAGATCTGCAACATGTACACCATGTACAGCATGCTAAACGTGGGAGCTACAGGTGAGTCCACAGCCTTGCATGAAATGAAATGCTTAAAATTATTAAATCATTACTCAATCATTATATATAATCATTTACTGAACCTCACGTTGTTTCAAACCTGTATGATGACTTTCTCCCATGGAAAAGAACATGTAAAATTTTAATAAGGTACTGGTTGTCTTTTCCATGCAATTACAACGAATGTGAAGTGGAGATTTCAGTCTTTAAAAAGAAAAAGATTCAAATGCATCATAAAAGCTGTCCATATGACTCATGCACTATTATTTCAAGTCTTCTGAAGCCATACGATAGCTTTGTGTGAGAAATTGATTGGATTTTTAAAATAAAACAATCAAAATTAAATGAAACGTTTTTTTTTTTAAATGCACGCTATTGGTCTTATTTTGATATACATAATGCATATTTAATTATACATTTTTTGATCTTGTAATTTTGAATCAAAATGTCAACTCATTCTTCTGGTGAAATGACAGAAGTGTGGTGACACCTGTAGTTGATTGCAACTTCCATCCACATCAATTCGAACAACCGATGTATAGAATCATAAATTTTCTTTATCGCTGTATGTTACACCCGACGTACATCACAGTGATTAAAAGTTGATGTTTTTTTGTAACTATTCATTGGTAATCTTCCCCTCCCATGAGCTGGTAACGGTTGAGATCATTGATCCAGTCTGATTCATGAATGAATAATTCAAACCGGTTTTGTGAGCTGTATTAACGGATTCTTTAAAAAGATTTTTCAATTCATTCATAAATCTAACATCACTACTTCTCGCATAAACTCTCATGATTTTCACTGTATAGTGACAGAAAATTTTAGCTCCAGTCCCTGTACATGATTGCATGGAAGGAAAACAACCCGAACATGGTTAAAATGTCGTCTTCTGTGTTCCACTGAAGATTAAAGATGTCGTAGAGGTTTGATGTCGTAGAGATGATTTCATTTAAGTTTTAAAATAGCACACCCCAAACCAGCACTTCCTTTGATCCTGGATGTGTTGAAATGTATACAGGCTCCTGCTTTTTTTGGTCCCCATTTTAACAAGTTAACTATTGTCTACTTTTATGTTTCTTAAATAAGAATATCATCATAGCTAAATTCACAATTTTTGTTAAATGCTTTAACTGTTTGGAGCTCATGAATATTTTATCATAAGATCTGCTCTCAGACGGCATGAAAACGGAACGTGTTCTGATGCCTTTGGATTTCACAGGGCTTTTATTAGTCTTGGTCCCAAGAGGTCTGCATTATCTGTCTGTTTTTGAGAGTCAAAAGACTTGAGTAGTGGTTTAATCTTCGCGACTGTCTAGACTGCATGTGCCGAGATCACGTTTTTGTCGTCACACTTTCTCTACACTCCATAAACGTCCTTTTCTCTCTTTTTTTTATTTTCTCGTCTTCAGCGGGTGAGCGTGTGGAGGCCCTCCCGGACCACTCAGAGACGCGGCCTAGGATGCGCGGCCGGCAGGATCTTGCCTCTCTCCCTGCTGAGCTCATAGCTCAGATCGGCAACCGCTGTCATCCCAAACTTTACGAGGAAGGTGACCCTGCAGAGAAACTGGAGCTAGTTTCAGGTCCGAGTCTGATCGTTTTACCTGCTCCTTAAGAAAACGCAAACCATGAGCCTAAACATCTTGAGTTAGTAGTGTATTATAGTGTGACAAATCATTTTGTTATTCAAGCATTTGTCATATCTCCCTGTATTCCCTGTAAGAAAACGTCTGCTGGGAAAACAATGTTAATCTATAGAAAAGACAAATAGGGAGTATAACGGGCATCATACAATTGAGTCATGTTCAATAGGCCATGAAAAGCAAAGGATCTCTTGTGGTGATTGATAGGTCAACTGTGTTTGGAGAAGCCATGTTTTGGTATTGTGGTGTAAAACAGGTTTTTTTGAGTGACTGTAAGGTAATGGAGGCTTTTATGAGCTGTAAAGCGTGGCCTTAAGTGACTCAGCTATGCGACTGGAACTGTTCAGTACACATAACAGAGGAATTCCGCTAATCGCTGGAACTTTATTTAAACAGCAGTCGCATTTATAAACATGCAGCTCAAAGTGCTTTACAAATACGATAAAAGAAAGCATTCGAACAAGACCAGACATGAAGCAATATAAAGTGGAAAATGTAATGAGTAACTGAAACAAGACGAGAAGGCTAACGATAAAAAGGTTTTTGGGAAAAAATGTCATCAGAAAGTCATTAAATGATGAACAAATACAAAAGCGCTGGAGGAGTGAAAAGCAAAAACGGAAATGAGACAAAAATGTTTAATTAAGATCATGATGGAAAATAAGCTTTTGAATGATTTTGAAATGTTGTTTTAGTAAAGCCCCCAAACCCATCCAATGGAGGCAGGTTTTCTTTTTTGAATTGTAATGACTGACTTTTCATCTATAACCCTGGAAAACTGAGCAAGCCAGTGCTTGATGATCAGACACAAACAGCCAGTCAATCTCAATATAAGTGTGTGCTGTGCATATATACAGTGTAAAGTCTAGGAAATATGATGAGATTGCAATTTACTCCAATTCACTCCCTTCCGGGTTTTAAATATGAACGGTATTTATTGGACCTTTAACTTCTACTGTGTATATATATATATATATATATATATATATATATATATATATATATATATATATATATATATATATATATAATATACATATATATATACATATACATATATACACACATACACACATACACACATACATACATACATACTACAATTCAAAAGTTTGGGTCAGTAAGATTTTTTATATATATGAAACATGAAACATTCTTAAAAACATTTATAATAAATTACAAAGACAAAAATAATAAATTACATCTAAAAATTTTTTTAATTGAAATACAATTTTACTGTTTCAATGTTGTTTTTATGACATTATTGCAGCCTTGGTGAGGATTTTCTTTCAAAAACAAAAATAGGTAAATCCCCAAACGTTTGAACAGCAGTGTATGTGTATATTATAGCATGAGAGTTGTTTTATGCACATTATTGCCATTATAGATTATTCGTTTCTTGAGCTGCTACTGTTTGAGAGTCACTGTAGAAGCCATCAGAAACCTTTGCTGTTGATTTTTGTTTTCTTGTACTACTATCTGGTGACTGGCTTGATTTGAATTTTAAAAATGCAACTGCAGCCTGGTATGATTTATTTGTATAGTGTTCTGTATTTTAAAGTTGGATTTCATTAGAAACTACACTTGAGCACAGTGACGCTCTCAAACGGATGCAGTAGAACAGCAGCCATATTTAATGAAGACGTAGGTGCAGAAAAGCTACATAAATAGAAAACAGTTGTTAATGCAACAGTCGCTGCTTAAACTTTACAGGTCACAGTCAGTACTAACACACATTGAATTAGCTTTAGCTCTAAGGAGGAGAGCTGAATTTTTTTATTTGAATGCGTTCATGCAAATCGATGAGTCATAAAGCATTTGTCAGTCTTTCAATATGTATCTGCTTGTATATCTTGAGGGTGTTAAAATGAAGTAAGTTTCACACCTTTTAATTAAAATTCATGTATTTTGTCCACAGGCACCAGCGTGTACATTTCACGAGCTCAGCTGATGAACTGTCACGTCAGTGCAGGGACCAGACACAAAGTCCTTCTGAGGAGGCTACTGGCTGCTTTCTTTGATAGGTAAGTCTGAGAAACACTGAAGATGTCTTCCATAATAGTGAAAGTGTATGGCCTTTAGCGTTGTTGTTTCTGTTTTGATGCACAGGAGCACGCTGGCTAACAGTTGTGGAACCGGCATCCGTTCCTCCACCAATGACCCCAGCCGTAAGCCGCTGGACAGCAGAGTGTTGCACGCAGTTAAGTGTGAGTTCCTGCTCTTATATCAGATACTCAGACCACCTCATTTGCATACCTATTAAGCCCTGTTATACCAAGTACGGTAACTATAAAGTTTTTAATAGACGTTCTATGAGAATAGCGTAGATCACACCAAAGCTATAACAATTATGACACAGGATTGATATCATTGGAATCGCTTTCAGAACAATTTTTTCCCAGCTGATAAATGATAAAAATATTGATAGCCAAACAGAATCAACCCGACTTCAAGAGCATTTAACGTCTCAGATAACAACTGCAGTTAATGTTATTTATTGCAAAAATGCAACAATACGTATTGTAGACAGCGACAATATGTATGTTGAGTTCACCCAAAAATTAACATTTAATTTAGGCTTTTATTCAAATATCAGCTAATGATCCGCGCTGTATTTAATATGGTAAACCTGGAAGGCTTTTTTGAGCTTCCATGTTTATTAATTAATAGGGATGCATAATACCCTGCCGTGGAAACTTTCCCCAGGAACTAGGGACTTTAGGGTGGTACTCGGTGTGTTTCGACTAAAGGAACACTGAGGTGCGTGCAGTAAGAGTTGCTTGCTGAAAAAATACGACCGATGGACAGACGATGAGGTTCAGGCTTTATTCATTTTATTTGCAGAGGATGAAATCCAGTGGGATCTGGATTGTCACGTGTAGTCCTACGTCACCGGACTAATCTTCACGGTACTTTAGACCGCGATGGAAGCGCAGACAGCGGCAGGTCTGAGGGAAAACGAGTTCCTGTGGGAAAAGTTCTTGGGATAAATTGTTCCGGGTAATTTCCGTGGAAACGGGGCTTATAACAAACAATTATTGGCCTATTCCGATATTTGTTACTTGCTCTCTTATTTGAAGTTTTTTTAAAAGTTAAAATAGATAGTGTTTTGATCCTGTTTTCATGAGCACATTTCAAAATCAAGAGTTTATTGCTGGATCATCAAACAATTTCTATTGAATATGGATTGGATCCATTTAACCTTCAGCATGCAAACATAAATACAAATGAAATAAACAGTGCTTTTTAGGTAGGTTTAACAGTAGATTTCAGGTGCAGAAATAAACAAATGCAAATAACACTGAAGAATATGCAATGTGTAAATTAAATGCATATTTAACCTTATTAAAGTAAAAAAAAAAAATTACACAATAAATCATAGACAGCAGTGCAGCAGGAATATTAATATTAAATTATTATTACTGCTGGCGCTTTAAGAGCGTTACACAAGTGTTTTATTTCTCAGCTGTTTATATTTCTCAGCTGTTTACGTTCATTTAAGACCTAACCGACTATGTTTATGAGGATACTCGCCAAGGCGTCCATTTTTAATAGTGTTAAGTGTTTTGTGACTTAAAAGAAGCAAATGACAATTCCCTTCAGTATTCGCACACTGTCGGCTTTCCGGGCGTGCTATGGATGTATGTCAACTTACAAAGTGAGAAGAATTTAGTTTTGTGTCTTCTTGAGCTTGAATATTTAAATTTGCAAGGCTTAAAACCACATGCAAAGGACAAACTTACACGAAGATGCAGCACAGGCCTGATCGGGGCATGGAACAAATCACTTCTCCCGAGCATTATTCATGCTGACCCTGTGGAGTCCTTATTGTTGAGCCCTGCTGTATTTTGTTTAGATTTCATTGTGTTTTTGCAAGTATGTAATTCTTTTACCCAGAGAAAATGATGGATTATGCAACAGATATTATACAGATCAGTGCCTTCAAGGTTTGTTTTATCAGCCTTTTCATGCTATAGCAGATATGCCAGTGGTTGTAAAGTGGCTGATATATCGCTGCATCTCTATTAATTATTATTAATAAATGAAAAATACAATAGATTATTCAGTAAAGTACAATATTTAAAACTATAAATATATGTAGCCAGGGACAGAGCATAATCAGGAATATTTTGGTTCTGGTCAATGAACAGTTGCCAGTTGTATAAATTTTATTAAGTCTTAAAAACTAGTCCAGGGGTCAGCAACCCCTTGTTGTCATGAAGTGCCATTTTTAAGTTTATGAATCACTGTGCCATACTTATCATTCTTGGTGAACATGCCTTTAGAAATGTCTCGCTCCCGTATGTCAACAGTTTACTGCCAGAACTTCGCCACCAGCTTTAAAGAGAGCGAGATGAACGCCATCGCGGCAGACATGTGCACTAACGCTCGGCGCGTGGTGAGGAAGAGCTGGATCCCCAAGCTGAAGCTACTGATGGCGGAGGGCGACGCCTATGCCAATTTCCTCCCCGACAGCATCAAGATGGAAGCGGATGGCCTCAGCGGCGAGCCTGCTTTTGAGACCGCAAGCCTGGAGGGCGGCGCTTCGGTGGAGACCGGAGGATCTTCGGGCGAGTCTCTGCAAGGTGTGGGCGGAGACAACGGCACTTTGTTTCAATGAGCGACCCGGCGAGGAAAGCCCTGCCCCATCCCCTCTGCCGCCCCACCTCCTTCCCGCCTCCCACCCCGCTGCGTGACTCTGGGCTCTGCTGCTTTTGCCTGGGATGGGAAAGGGAGAGTCGGGTAGGAGATTGGAGGAGATAGCACGGTCTAGTATCGGGAGGAACACGGGGTTTATGGCAGGGGTGCCATTTTCTTTTCAATCATTTTTGTTTTTGCTGAATAACCCTCTTTTGCACAGAAGATCCCCTTTGCCTCCATGCTCGGCAAGTAAATCTAGTCATCGATGCTTTAGGAATACATAATTAGGACCAGGAGAAGTTATTGCGACGGGAGGGCCAAGGTTCCCTGATCTCACTCTACTGAATTTGAATGTATTAGTTTGTAGCACCTGGCTATGTCAGACTAGCCGATTGTATTTGGCCCAGGAGAGAGACAGGAAAAATGCTTGTCATAAGATCTACAGGAACAGCAGATGGAGAAAGTAGTGAGGGAGGAGAGGAGAAGGAGAAGTAGGTGGCATATTCTGTCTCTCATTCTGTCTAAAATGGAAAGAATCTGATATCCTCCTCTCCTTCCATTCCTCCCAAAATATATGTGGGATCTTAGTCTGCCACGTTCTTTGTTTTTTATGTCGCCGTTTTCTCCTTTCTCCTTCTATTTGTTCCACTGTGTGTGATTTTTATATGAATCCAGAGTTGATGAAAGATGATTAAGGACTGTAAAGGATAAAAATATATTTATCTGCTCACACCTTTAGAGCTTGAGAAAGAGGGATTGTTTTAAAATCTCTTCTTTTTTTTTTTTTTTTTACTTAAATGTTTCTCAAGAGACACCTTGTTATTGGGCTTTAAATGGAAATGGTATAAAAAATTAGACATATTTTTGCATATGGATTATCTTGCATTTCAAAGACTAGTGCTTGGCTTCTATCTGGATTATGATCACTTCCATAGCAGAATTAGTTTTGACCAGTGACGTATGATTTGTGGCTCTCATTGATTAAAGGGATGGTTTATCCAAAAATGAACATTCTGTCATCATTTATTCAACCTCGTGTTAATCCAAATCTGTATGATGTTCTTTCTTCTATGAGCAAAAAAGATTTTCTCTCCATTCTCTGAAAGGCAGTGGGATTCAGTGGTAATTTGGACCCAACTGACTTTAATTGTATGTCCAAAAACAGTTGAAAACATTCTTTAAAATATATTTTGTGTTCCATACAGTTTTAGAACAACATGAGTGAGTAAATTATGGCAGAATTGGATAAACTATACCTTTTTAAGAGAAAATTTAAATTGCGTAGGACATAAAAACAAATCGTTTTTAGAGTGTAAACCTTTTAGCTTTCTTCCCCCATTATCGCACACAAACATGCTTTTACAGCCCAGGGGGAAAGGAGGTTGTGCTTCTTATTGTTAGTCACTTTACTGTCTTAAGGTTTGGGCCTGACTTTGTGTGTGTTTGGGAGTGGAGGAGGGTTTACATTGCCTGTGTCCCAGGAGAGGAGGAGCAGAATGATTAAGTCTCTTCATGTTGCCCATGTCCCTGTTTGGGCAGCTGTGTATGCGTGAGTGAGTGAGTGTGTGTGTCTGTGCTCGCTTAGGCAAGCATGTGTGTGTCCGCACAAGTCACCATCTGTATACATTCCTTGCACATAGTTGGCACTGTGTATTTGCATGTGGGTGATGTGTTGATTCTGGGATTTAGGGTGTTTGTTTCTGCGTTTATGCGTCGGAGGCGTCTTGTACGTATGATTTTTAAGGAAATTCGGCCATCTGAAGGTTTGCCATAACCCGTGAACTTTTGCATAATCCAGATTTCCATCAGGATTTGAATGGGATTGCATGTGATGTCTTAATGTGCACTCAGGCATGGGTTTTAAATGCTCATGCCTCGCAAAAACAGAAATACGATACTTTAGGTGATTTTAATATTTCATGCCCAAATTATTAGGCCACGCGTGTTTGTATAAGTCATGTTTTTTTGTGCATCTGATCTCCTGGGACACATACAGTAGCCACCCCCTTTCTGACAGAGGAAATGGACGTCTTTGCACCTTTTCGTAGACTGAACTAGAGCCTTTTGCACCTTTTTGTAGAGGAGAGTGGTGGATTGTGCACCTTTTTTGTAGAGCGTAATCGATGGTTTTTGGACTAAACTTCGTGGATGTGTATGTGTCGGTATCTGGCCCGGGACAGGATGCACCCCTGCGTCTGTGGCCAACTGTGTTGAATACTGATGTAAATATCGAAGAGACTGTTGAACAGATTTTGACCACGTTTTTAACAGGTCGTTCGTCTTTTTAATTGATGGCTTACATTAGGTCTTTCACCCCTCTTGTTTTAGCTCATGTTTTTTCTTTTTTCTTTTATTTGCATAACCAAGTCTGGCTTACTGCTGTTTGTATATCTGGAAATTTTAGTTCTTTCTTGTTTTGTTTTCAGGCTTTAGAGTCGTAGGAAATAAAGTGAACTCCTGGCAAGTTTACATCTTAAATGCAGTCTGGTTCAGGTCTGACCAGTGACCTCTTTTCTTTCTTTTTTTTCTGTATTCTTTTGGACCAGAAGACAATAATGCCTCTAGTGTAGAAATGTATAACATTCGCTAATCCTGCAAAATCAACATCTAGGAATGTGCATGCATTCATTCCTAACCTCTTTTTCATTTCTCCATTCTTTTAGCAGACCACGTGTACTGTATTTACTTTTCAACTACTACTAATTCAAGGTAAAAGAGTTGACTTGCCAAGTTTTTTTAAGGATACAATATAGAGTTGTTTGACTGATGATAGAGTACTGAGTATTTTTTCATTTCTTTTTATTGACTAAAGTGCTGTGTGTGTGGGGAGCCATGGTGAGGGAGGAACTGGTGCTATGTGTGCTATTCTTTAGATGTTAAAGGCCTGCTGGGTCACTGGTGCCTTTTCAGGAGGACTGCGGGAGACGGACTGCGTGTGTATCTGGGTGGGGCGTGGAGTGGCGGCACTCCTATCTCTGCTCTCGCCAGCTATGACTGTGCCAGTGTTTATGCGTCCTCCATTTTGATGGCACAGATCACATATGCTGCATGCGTCGCTGGAGAGGAACCGCTGTGTCCATGCGCCACCTGCTGTCTGTGTGTTGTTACTGCGGCTTAATTTTACTACTTACAGTCAACACCAGGAGGTGTCATAACTGAGAAAGATGACTTTTAGTGGCCACAAAAGATGGCCTTTCTTCTTCTGGGAAGTTGAAGGTGACGTGTGTAATTTTTTAAAATGTTAAAATACTAAAAGTAAACCATTCGATGGTTGATTTTCCCCGAAAGGTGTAACACTGTGGCTCTCTGGCGCTATCAAAAAGTTGCTCTGTTTGTTTGAGCATCGCAACAGCCCGAAAGAGCTTGAAATCATTATTTTTGTGATTTCAGTTTCAAATTACACACTTAACCTTTAAAGGATTATTTTTATTTAGGAAAAAGATCTCACATGGTATCAAATGTTTCTTAAGGCAAATATATAGTAGGAATGAAGGGTCCAGTGTTGATCAGAAAAGGCCAGGATGTCCATATCACATTGCCTATCTGTTTGCTCTCTATGCCCTGAGTAAAGCACCTTTTTCTGGGGTTGGCGCTCATAGACGTGATCCCCGGCACCTTGCAATTCAGTCTGACTGTGTCACGGTGCGCAGAGAGCAGATAGACGGCGGACGCTTGTCAGGGTGGAGAAAGAGCGTGAGAGTTTAACTGCCCATAAGTCTCGTCATTCTTCCTTGTAACACAGTTTGTTGGGGTACTGTGTATTGTAGATCATTGTGAATTTGTTACCTGGTGGATCGCTGACAGCATGCAAGAGAGAGTATGGAGCGGTGTATTAAAAATGGAACTCTTTTATAAATAGTGACTGTATCTCCTCTTTGCAAAGGCAGAAACCGGACCTGTCTGTTTTGAAGCAACGGACTGGCTGCATTTTGCAGGTTTTCCTTTAGCTTGCAGTTTTTGCTACTTTTTTTTTTTCTAAGCCTCTTTACCCAGAATGCAGCACTGCTATTTCACTCTAAATAACAGACATACAACATAAAGATACTCTCACCTCGTTCTCTTCCAGCACACCCCGACACTCTTGCTTTCGGTCTTCTCCCTGAAATGAGATGGATTATAATAACCCAACTTTGCAAATGTTTTGGTAACGTAACGTGTGACAGCTGGACAAATTGATGTCTGGATATGGTATCACAAATTACAGAGAAATACAGACAGGATGGGTGATGACATCAGCTCGCTTGAACACTCAAAACAACAAACTGGTTATGAACCTTTTTTTACGATGCAGTGTCTCACTTTCTATGACTACATCCCTATACAAATCTATATACTGTATATTACATAGAAGCACTAATGAAGTTTGATTGTTAGTCGTGCACTCTCAGCATGAGTTGTAACCCATACCCAGCTGTGCTCATGCGCTGACCCTGTAACGCCAGTGCTCATCCACTCCATTCTGTCTGTGTTCAAAGTGCCAATAACTTTGTGAATCCCTAACTGTGACCCAATATTATCAAAAGTAATTGCACATTAACTACTGTAAAAAATGAGTAAGAGAAAATTCAAAGGATACAGCTGAATATCTTAATAAAAGTTTGTAACAAATATTTTTGTCTTTGGTGCTTTTATTTGATTCACCCAAAAGAAAAATGAAAAATTATTGGCAGATCTCGTTTACAGTTCTAACCTTTTTCTTTTAAGACCTAATATCTTATCCAAAAAAAGTCTCAAATAAATGTTAATTTAAGATTGATCAATATTTGTAGTGAAAAAAAGATGGATATACAGACTAATATATATATATTTTTAAAGCTTTTTAATTTACAAAAAGTAATCTTGCAGCCCCTCGGGAAGTCCGGTGAGGCCCCCTGGTTGACAACCACTGCGTTAATATGGACATGGTAGTATGTTTAATATGCTCTCTGTTCGCAGTCCTTCAGGAACGCATACACCTCGACTAAAAATGGAGGTCTTCACTGAAAACAAGCAGCCATTGTTATGTGAATTCATGTTAATTTAGGTTCTAGGAAAAATAACATTTGATTGTCTTTTATTTAAGGCACGCAACTTTAGTAAAAATCTTGAATTCGAAATAACTCTATGTACTCTTTTCTTCTATCAGGCTATTCAGTATGGTCAGTATGGTCATGCAACCTTGGGAGGTTATTGAGAGCTTATTAAGCACAAATGGCCCCTGAACGGTAGCTACACATAATAATAAAGAAATACGTGGAGTTTAGAAAATTTGGGAAATCAACATTTGGTTAAACATCTGGGAATCTAACGTTTGATAAAATGGTGATGTTGTACGTTTTACGCGAAAACAGCTGGATCCTCCCGTAAATGGGCAGAGGAAGCTTGACGCGCTCGTGTCGTGAGAGGTTATTGGTTATGACGAAATCTCTTGAAGCAAATAAGGCAACAGGAAGTAGCATGAACGAGCCCACGCATCATGGGTTTTCCATAAGACGGACCAACTAGCGGATGCACCTTATATGGGCATAAGAGAATGAGGAAGCTAACAATATACACGAGAATAAATGTATATGCTAACCCAAGCTATAAAAAAAGGTAAAGACGACTTGTGCATTAGTCATTGTGTTGTATTGTCGAGATATGATAGAATAGAATATAAATATATAATAGAATATAATACATTTCGGTTTAAAAATACAATTATTTAAAATAAAATGTAGGGTAGCCTACTATAAATAAAACAATCAGAAGATACAATCCGTCGACATTTACTTCACCTTTTCCATTTTAAAAGGTCATTGATAGTCTAGTGATTTTGGTTATTAATTTAGTAGGCCTATTAATCGTCAAAAAATCTTCTGACTGATTAGTCTACATCAGAAACAGAACCATACACGTTCTGACTTATTTCCTCAACCGGAGCCGCAATTCATGGGAGGAGCCCGAGTGTCAATCACAAGCGAATACGTCACCAAAACTATATAAAGCCCGCTGTCTTGCCGCTGAGGTTTACTTCGGTGAATGAAACGACAGAAATAGTAAACTAAGCTCAGAGAGAATTGTCTACATATTGTTTGTATATTTACAAAGAGATTAGAAGTTATTTAAATAAATAAGAACAATGGATGTCACAGCGGAGGCCAGGCAGATTATGGTCCAGGCTTTGAGTAAAATATACAGCTCGCGCACCCAGCGTGGTGGACTCCGACTCCACCGGAGCCTGTTGCTGACTCTCGTCATGAAATCCGCAAGGGACATATACCACTCTGCCCGTCTGACAAACGAGAAAAATGGACAAGCCGACACACTCGGTGTCACAGAGAACACATCACAAACAGAAGAGCCCATGGACACAAGCTCCACGACAACACCTCTGCGCGCGATTGCGACACAGCCGACCGAGGACGGGCAAAGGTCCGGTCTCGGGGGTCATGCACATCCACACAACCCCGCAGGACTCACGCTGGACAAAGAAAACTGCAACCCAAACATACTGGACCGTTACTCCAGAAAGCGACGGAGCAAAACAGCCACAGATCCTGACTTCCTACCATGCAAAAAAGCCAAACTGGAGTTTGTGGAGGCCAGAGGAATTCTTCAGAGTAATTCCGCAAACTGCGGTAGAGCGCTAGACTCATTGTCACTTGTACCAATGCCAAGAACAATTGTCACATTTTGAAAAGACCAACACCAATGGCACAACACAAGCACAGTGAAGTGAACTTTGCGCACTACTGAGGGAAGCGTATTGTGGCACACAGCTGCTACCTGCTGTAGTATTGAGGGCACTTGACTAGCGTGGAGAAGTCTGTGGGTGGTTACTCACAGCGGAACAATGTGACAGCTGATTACTCATCGGAGAACGGGTCGTTTTGGAAAACGGTGTGACTCATGATGCTTGTTCAAACTGTCGCGCTTCTCTGATTCAGGACCTTCTACGAAAAGTGTTACTGAGAGAACTTCCACGGACATTCACATCAACTTTATCTATTTATTTATTTGCCAAGAATGTTTTCTGGCTGTACAATTTGTTGTTCAGACTGTATTTGTCTATGGTGCTGTCAGGATTGGCCAGTTATGACACTGGGATTTTTGTGGTCTCCTTGCCATATTAAGCTGTGTTTTGGAACATTGTAGCTGGTTTCTTACTGATCCAAGCTAGTAGACGACCAGCCAGCTGGAACATTGCAGTTGATCAACCAGAGATTTTCCAGCTGGTCAACATGACGACATAACAAACATTGTTATGATCTATCTACCTCAATTTTGTACAATAAAAGATTATCTGATATTTAATTTTTGTGTGTATTTCGTGTATATCGATTGAGATCGGTTTATCCAGGAAATGATCTGCCGGAGCCAGCTAGGCGTGTATGCGCTCTGTTGAAAGTATTCGTGGTCACGTGACCGGAGGTGCGGATGGCTCGCGGGCAGGAGCCAGGAGGTGTGTTCGCGGAAGGCAGGAAGCGGTGAGCACATCAGGCCGGATAAGCTGTCGCCTCTTTTCACACTCCCACTTCTTCTTTAGAACCCTCATAACCGGTTCAGGATATGGGGAACAAAAGAAGAGAAGCTGTAAAACGTTTAAGTCGTTTACGGAGTAGGCCTATTATTAATGGCCCATTAGCAAATGTTGTTAAACCCAAACTTGACTCTTCTTTTATTAGGCTTGTCATTGTCCTTATCCTGATTGTCTTCTCTATATAAAGTCTACGTGAAAGTTATAGGCCCTACTAGTATCTGTGTGAAAGTAGCCTAGGCTATATGTTCAACCAAATATCACAATATCCAAACAGTGACTTTTCCAATTAATAATTTTCAGCTGTAGCCTGATGTCAAAAGTCTTCGCGCGCACCCTAAATTGTCTTTTGGCGCAGTTGCCTATTTTTTTGCATACTTGTATCTAATATAGTAGCTAACAATGACAGGTTTTGCTATAGGCCTATATATGCGCGATTTGTTGGTTTTTACAACTTAAGCACTCGCCGACACGTTTCTAACGTAAAATAATTATTGAAACGTTAGCCTACCTATCATACAATTATTTGATTCAATATAATACAGTAGTTAGAATAGTCTCCACTAAAATCTCGTATGGTTCAAATAGATAAGCTACATAAATCTGTATGTGAGCCATGTGTATATTTTTTGTTGACCCAGCAAAATCATACCCCGTGTTGGATGGATCATGGAGTAAGGAAGCAGGAAGCAGGACAGGCGCGAGAGAGGAATGTGCTAGTGAGCGGAAGGAGGTATTAATAGACTAGAGGAAGGAGAGCACCCTTCACACATCCGCACATCTGGCCGACATACAGCAGACAGCCGGGGGGAGGGGGAGCTGCTGAATGCCTGTGTGGCCCATCGATTGTCCTGCTAATGGAATGAGCCTCCCCCTCCCTTCCCTTTCTGAAACCCGAGCCTCCAGTGTCTGAAACCTCACAGGAATGCACTGTTAGCTCCTGCAATCTCCTGACCAAACGACTTTACAGCACTCGGATCAGCAGAACTACATTCACACAAAGACACGCAGGATCAGAAAAGGACAGAGCAAGGGTAAAACAAAAGGAACAAGCTAATCATTTATATGTGAGGTATAGCCTAGTAGTCTGTGATCACATTTTATAGGCTATTAATATTTAACCTTTGAAATAGACTAACCCCCGGGTTCACAGACAAAGTTTTAAGGTCCATGTTTGAGCTGTTTTAACTGAAAGCAACTTGCACTGACATTTCTTAGATGGAGTCAGTGCCATATTTTTTTTGTTTGTTTCAAGATGCACACCAGAAAAGTTTTTCTTCTTTCTAAAGGGCGTTAATAAAAGCCACTTAATACATGCCCCAATTGAATTAAGGCCAGATTCTGGCTTAATCTAAGTCCTGTCTCTAAAACCTGGCCTAAAAGTGTGCAGCATTTAGCTGTTTTTAAAATGTAAAAGAAAATATAAAAATAAATATTTAAGATTATGTGGCTCAGCTCTTTAACGTGTAATATTGACCATATAAAAGGGATGGTTGTTCCAAACAAAATATATATTTTTAAAAACCGTTCAAGCAGTTTTGGTTAGCGTTGATATGATACAGTAAAAAAAAAAAAACCCAACTGAAACATTTCTCAAATTATATTTTTTATGTTACACAGAAGAAAGTCATACAGGTTTGAAATGGCATGAGGGTGAGTAATATATATATATTTTTTACCCTTTAACTCTTTGTAGGCTATTTGATTTTCTTATTGCCACTGAATCTCACAAGATGCTTTTAAAAACATGCTGGATAACATGATCATCATGCTTGTAGCTCAAACGGCGCTGCCATTAAAGCACAAGTTGGATAAAATAAGGACCGTCATTTATAAAGAAATGTCTTAGACACTTCTTAAACATTTGCCAGCGAGTGCGGTACTGATAGCAGCACCATGAATGGAAAGTGTTAAATCCTGCTCAGAGCACTTTCTCCCGACCGTACTCCATTTAAGCAAGCCACTTAACCTCTGAGGCCCCGGGGGTGTCTTATGACTACTCCTGTGGTCTGATCCCTCTGTGTGTCAGATAAGGCTAAAACAGACAACAAGCATTTTCTATACCACTGTAAATTCTATGAATAAGAGGATGCATTTAGGTCTGTGTAACCTCACTCGTGCACTCACAATCATGCCCTGTTTTGCCAAATGCACATCCCTTTGGAAATGTGTAGGAGTCATAAACTCAAACCCGTAGTGAAAGCAGAGGAAGATGAACATAGGGGATTTCAGAACTAAAAACAGAGTTTTGCGCACAACAGCAAGGATTTTCTTCTTGTCTCTTTTATTTCTTTCTTTTTTGTGACAGTAGTCATATAGACGTGCCCTGAACATAGTGTTGAAGTGTCTCTCCTTCTAGTTGGCAGAAAAGAAAAGAAAAACAAAACAAAACAAAAAACAGCTAAAAACAGAAGAAATAAACAACTTTCAAGTTGCATCAAAGTGATTTTCCTCCCCAGAATATGCTATTTTTTGTTTGTTTTCAAAAATAGAGCCTAAAGGAATATATTAATTTAAAAAAAGATTAATCTGTACTCGTGTTTTTTTTTTCTACAAAACATTATTTTTTTTTTATTCCTGCAGTTTACTTTTTATCAAACGCTGTGGCATGCACATTGCACATGCAGTTCTCGAGGTAAATGCTTTTCTACATTTTTTTCTGACAAAAACTTGCTTGTTTTTAGTTTCTTCTTTTTACAGTGTGACTCCCACATCGGCATTGTATTTTTAATTGTCACTTGTTTTGCCAAACATGAGGTTGTTAGTAATGATGAATTATGACAGACAATGATTAATGTCAATGTCCTATCCAGACAATCACTTGTATTTTCTCTCACAGCCACACTTACAGCAAGACGCTGAGAGAACATCATGCATGCAAATGAGAATGGTGATTTTTGTCAAACACCCTCATGGATCGGATCACAAACGTATACAACGCTCACAAACATACAGACACATGATCATTTCCTTACGCTTGTTGCAACTCATAACAGGTTTGTATTGCATATAGATACTCTCCATATAAAAACTCAAGCTAAATGTCTGTTGTGGATAAAAGAAATCACTGCAAACCAACACATTGCAGCTGTATAAATGTGTAGAGACGTGCAGTCTAAATAATGCTGAATAAGGCACTGATTAATCTCAGTAATAAGAATGCAGTTCTCAAAGAAACAATGACCACAAAATCTAGTAATGCTCAACTAGCAAGGGGAGACATGTAACTTGGATCCTGTATCTTGTGTTTACATCCTCAAAGACTATACTCACCAGTTGTGGACACACTTATACATAGAATCTCAAAGGAGAGCCACAAATTGACCGTTTCATCAGTGGTGCTACATACAGGACTCACTCGAGTGGGACTGTGCGTGAAAATATGGTAGTAAATGCTACATACATCGTCTTATTTGCACATGCTGCAAAGTTGGACTTGATCGGCAGCTTGTCTGTGTATGCGGAGCCATTCCACAGAGGATTGTGCCTCGTAAAGAATACTGAGATGGCAATGGTAATGTGGGCCGAAGAGACACAAAGATCAGTGGGACACAAGAGACAAGTTTTGGCAGAAAAGGCCCGGTCATTGTTTCACCCATGCAATTTGATTGGCTGTGTTACATGTTTCTGTGCAGTTTGACTGCCTGTGTTACATTTCCTGAACACAGAACGGTGCACCATCGGTGACAGACACATAGCACTACTCTCAATGTACAGGTCATTGACATAAACATGAAACAGAAAAGGGTGAGAGACTGATGGAGCCAGAATCACTGGCTGCCGAACAATGTGGATCACAGCGCCATCTGCCGATCGAGTAGAGGTAGTGGAGCTCAGTTACCTTCTCACGTTTACCTACACATCGAAATGTCTTGGGGATTTATTTATTTATTTTTTAGGTCGGTTTAAAGCAGTGGTTCTCAAGCTTTTTCGGTGATTACATTGTATTATTTAAATATATTAAAAATGATTTATTTTTAAGAACTGAAGTCATTTTTGGATTGCTGACCCCCTAGCTGAAAACCACTGGATTAAAGGTATTAAATAAATAATTATTAATAGATAGTTAAAAACATTAAAAAAAAATTAAAAAGGAAGATTATGAGAGAAAATATTTTTTTAAATATAAGAATTTTACGCTTACCTAATTAATCCTCGTTAACTAACATCTAAACGCTGTTTAATATCGAAACGTCTTCTAGAAGACGTTTATATCAATACGGTCGATAACTAGTCAGCTCTTCCTCTTCTTTCTTTTTCATTTTTCCCCCTTCTTGATAAAAAGTGTTCACAGTTACAGAGACTTGAGATCAGATGCATGCTTCGAACTGTCATTAACGCTCACTGATATGGCTGAGAAAGTGTTTCCATAGAAACAGTCCAAGTCGTCGAGCTACCGAGGACATTGCCTGAAGGTCAGATGGGTTTCTGTCATGGCCCATAATGGATCACTATCACAGAGCTCCACAAACCATCTACACAAAACTCACATGAAAACACGTATGGCAAAGAGCAGCAGTCAAATACAAAAACAGGTAGAAAATTAAATTAAAAAGCATCACCATCGTCTTCATCATCACAGTCATCATCATCACCATCACTTATTTATGTGATCATCTTTATACACACATTGTCAATATCAACATGAAATCATATGTAACAATGGAGTGGTTCTCTCTCTTCTCCAACCTCCCCTCATCCCTCTCTCTCTCTCTCTGCATTTAACCTGGAAGACTGGAAGAATGTGTTTACGGCGGTTTAAGAGAAACAAATCACAAATGTCATTTGCCTGTTATATGCTTGTGTATTTTATGTGCTACTATATCTGCATTTTTGTGCAAGTGAGAAAAGTATCTATACAGTGATAGAGGAATGTAAATAAAATGTCTCAAGCATAAAAATAATTGTGGTATCAGTTTATTTTTATATTCACAATCTTTATTGTATGTGGTATTTGGCACCAAATCTGGCGAAACAAAATTGCGAACATCTCTCTGGTAACCCATTTACTAGTTTTTGAACGTTAGCAATGGCGTCATCTCCACGTTTCTTCAGGAGAGAGGGATATCAGAGAACTCGTGAGAGAGAGAGAGATGGAGGACACCAGCGGGGGAGAGAAAGAACGTCACAGACATGACAAAAGAGCCAAATAATGGATCCCTCCTTTCCCCTCTTCTTATCCAAAGTTTCTTTGTGAATTTTTTTTAACTTGTTTTTTTTTTTTTTTTCAGTCATGCAGGATTTCCAAGGAGTTCGAGGAGTTCAAACGAAGCTGGGCAGTGCAACAGAAGATTCAAACTCCAGTGTTTCCAATGAGAAGCAGAAGACGAAGCCGAAGAAGAAGAAAGAGTGAGGAGCTTTTCGTTTTTCTCTCCTATTTTTTTGTTTGTTTGTTTGTGATTCTTCTTTCTTGCATTTGGGGGGCTGAAGTGCAGGGTGGGATTTCCTATTTAAGGTTAGGTGAGTTCACCTCCACCCATCTCCATCTCCCACCCACAACTCACCCGCATGGGCGAACGCCTCCCCCTCAACTGGGATAATTATTAACAGTAAACATAGATGATAAAACTCATCGATATTTCCCAGCATCTGGACTGATTTTTGCAATAAACGAATCTCCATTCAAGTTTAGTGAAATTAAAAAGTGATCCACCTTTTTTTTTTTTAATGGGTGCTAAAGAGTTTGTAGCGTCTCATATTCGGAGGGACTGCACGAAATGTCCTGGGAAAAAAAGTTCAGACATTCCTCCTCCTTATCAAAACTTTTTTTGTATTCTTCAGAAAAAAGGCTAAGAACAGGATTTCATATTCGTTAATCTTCATATTTATTGTCAGCGGTCCGTCGCTCCCAGGGAAGCGCTTGGCAGCAGAGGAATCGGAAAAGAAACAAGAAATAGAAAGAAACGAATCATGCCTTGATTTCCCCTGTGGACATTCAGCGCACTGCCAAGTGTTTCCCTGGACAGATCGGCCAATCCAGTGAGAGTATTGTTTTACTGTGAGCCTACACTCTGTGTGGTGGCAGTCTGTTCCAGAAAAAAGCGGAAGGACTCGCCCCTCCACGTCCCAGAGGCTAGCACCAGTCATCCTCATCAGTCTCACTGTAGGGTTCATGGAGGCCCTTCCTGGGCCCTCTGGGATGAGGAGGCTTATGCGTTCCTGGGTGGGTGGTAGCATGGTGGTGTGGAGAGGGCGAGGACGAACGGTAGCCGTTCGGCATGCGCCGTGGGTGGCCCTGAGAGGGAGTGTTGTGGCGGGAAGTCCTGGGGGAATGTGGGTGAGGGTTGCCCTGCACAGGGCTTTGCTCGTAGGATGGAGGCTCGTTGTGATTGCACTCGTAGTCTTGGTCATCGTAGAAACCGTCGCCCTCCACACTCTCTGTAGGGCCGGGGCCCCAGTGTGCATGACGGGAGGAGCGGGGAGAGCCGTGGTGGGGAGGCGACGGGTGATGGTGAGGGGGAAGCGGGGGCTCTGGGCCAGGGGGACTGAACCGACGGGAGGTTGGGGTGGGGAGTCGGTTCTGCTGGCCAGGAGGGGGGGTGCCACTGATGGGCTTACGGACCACGGGAGAGTAGGTGACGTGGGGCCGGGGCGTAGCAGGGGTTTGGGGTAGCTGACGCCGGCCGCGGCGGGGAGTGCTGGTCCCGGAGGTGGAGGGGACTGGACTGCCGCTTACTGAACTACTGCCCTACATGAAAATGGAACAAGGCAAATAAAACAGAACCACAAAATTAACCACACAACAAGAAGAAAGACAGTAGGAAGTGACACACACACACACCAGGGTCAGAGAGGAAAGAGCGCAGTCATGAGAGAGAGAGAGAGAGAGAGAGAGAGAGAGAGAGAGAGAGAGAGAAAGAAATGCAAGAATGAGAGACATTACAAAGCAGTAGAGCAAAGCGACCAATACAAACAGCCATAAAATAAACGACCAAAAATTAAGCAACATATCACAGGGAAAAGAGAGGACACAAGGAAGAAAAAACAAACAAACAAACAAAAATAATTTAATTCTGTTGCAGTTGTGAAAATGACTTCAGTTTTGGTCTTGATAAACTAGGCTTGTTAATGTCAATTCAAATGAAACTGAAATGTAGACGTAGATGAAGGTAGGCTTGTCTATCAGATATGGTCACAATGTTAATCAAACAACAGACAGCATAAAATGACAGTACAACAGACCTAAAAACGGGATCCTTTAAGTTAAACATCCCGTTTTAATACAGCAATCATACATTTTTTTTCGTGAAACGTAATTGTCTTGTTTTCCAGTAAAAAAATAATTAATAAATAATAATTAATTCATTAATATATAATAATAATAATAAAAAAGTACTTTTTCTTACTATTGGCAAAATATTTTTTTTCTTTGTAAATGTAACTTTTTTTGTAATAAGTGTCTATAGATGCATTATGAGCACATGTTCATTATGAATGAATCGCCCACCTGTCTGTGAGTCAGGCACTCCCTGCCCTCACTCGGTGAGCGGGACCAGCGGCGGTCTCCCTCTCTGGACTGTCTGTGGCCATAGTCCCCTCGTTCTCTCTCATGTCCATAGTGCTCCTTATCTACAGAACTGTGGTGGTGATGGTGATGATGGTGGTGCTTGCGGTCTTTGGCCCGGCCCCGGTCCCTTTCCTTGGATGGCAGGTCACCTGACTGTGTGGTGGTGCTGAGATCAGTACCAAGACCTGCTAGACCACAGCCAGAGAGGGGGTACTAGCATTAGCTCTCCTATTCCCTTGTACACAGAAAAAGCCCTCAATAGCATTAATATATATATGCCTTCGTCTCGGACCTGTGTCAGCATCAGTGTAGCGGCTCAGGGACCGCTCTGACGCGCGGTGACTGCGGTCTCGGTGGCGATGCCCATGTCTGTGACCCTCTTCTGGGATGACTCTCTCCATGGCGTAGTCCTCACCCCGCATTGAGCGGCCTGGGCGCCCGTGTCCCAGAGATGAAGCTGAGCGCTTCATTGGACTGTTATCGGTGATGGTCTGCTGAAAGAGTCGGCACAGGACAGAGAAAGAGGTAGGGAGAAAAAAGAAAAGGGAGCGAAGGAAGAGAGAGGTTTGTGTTTATTGGAAATAGATGGGTCTGGAAGATTTGAGAAGGGGGCTTCTTTTCAGTATTATTTAGTAATAGCAGGCAGATGGTCGTGCGAATGTACGGTCTTGTTTACACCTGGTATTAACATCCGTCTCGGGTGATCCCTTCTCAAATGGTCAGCTGAGACATACATGCTACTGTGGCCACTTTTTATACTATTTCAGGGGACAGATTATTCAATTTTGTATTGTCATTTAAAAGTTTGAGGACAGTAAGATTAAAAAAAAATATATATATATACTTTTATTTAGCAAGGATGCAATAAATCAAAATATGCTTTATTTAAAATAAATGCTGTTCTTTTGACCTTTCTAATCATCAAAGAATCTCCACAAAATATTAAGGAGCACAACTGTTTTTAACACTGATAAGATGTTTTTTTTTGAGCACCAAATCAGGATATTAGAATGATTTCTGAAGGATCATGTGACACTGAAGACTGAAGTAATGGATCTATCACCAAAACCAAGTCATATTATCTTACATACTTTCGCTTTTCAAGTAAATTGATCTCGGTTTAAGGATATTTTTAGATATTTTTACTGGAAAACAAGACAAGCGCCCTGCTCACATCTGTAGATAGTGCAGATCATTTGTGATTGTATCTGACCGGCCATATGTTAATACCAGGTGTAAATAGGCTATATGATGAATTTAAACTTTCTTTATTCAAATTCTGCAGATCTGGGAGTTGGTGTGATTTGATTGTGTATGACCCGATGAACACACTCAGCCGATACCAGCGAACAAATAAATTCACCATTCACCATGCAGAGTCAGAGAAGAAGATAAAGACAGAAAAGATATGAGAAGAAAAAAAGAGAGAGCGAGAGAAACCGAAATTTAGCTGTAAAAGGTCGTGCTTAGCATGCATCCAGGACTGAATCTATGAAGTCAAAATACTTGGTTATAAACACAGTGCTACAACATTTGAGAGAAGCAAATTTCTTCCAGCAAACCCCTCTATCCATCACTCACAGTCATGCACGCCGCAAAGAGCGAAGAGAGGGGGCTGTCCAGGCTTCAGAGAGAAAATGTGTGGGGCAACAACAAAATATGTGGTCCAGGAGGGACGTGCATAGTGGATTGCAGTGGCTCAACCATGGACCTTTTGCTCTAATCTGATCAGAGCCTTTCCATCTCCAAAACAATTTGACTTTTGGTGCAGCTTCACTACCAAACACTATCAACACTGACACCTAGAGTCGTGGATGCAGCTTCACACGCCATCAAGAGTTTTCAGTTACTGATTCAAATGGTAGAAATCTGACATACATAGCTATACACCAATTTTGCTGTGTAACTTGGAGCAAATACAGGCTAGGAGAGTGTAGCAAGTCATCTCTTTTTTTTGACAACATAAAGAGTATTGAGATGTGTTACTTTAGAATTTTGTATTTTATAGACAGTAACATTATGTTGTTGTTTTTTTCCTCACCACTTCCTTCACAATAGTATTATATTTGCAGGTTTTTGATTATTATTATTTTAAAAAAATATTATAATTTGCTGCGGACAGATGTTCCCTCACCGTTTCTGGCATTCATCAACCATATCCCAGTATAGATGTAAGTGTATACTCAATAACACATCCAAACCTTCCTTAAAATAACAAAATAACAACAAAAAAGCCTTAGAAAGTCCCTCTTTTCTCCCTGTGACATGATATTGAACACCAAAATGCACGTCTCTGCTCAGCAACAGTCACACGCTCACAGTACAGACAATTGCACGCTCGGGCACTAAGACTGCGGATACATACACACAGAAAAACATGTAACATGCACATGAACACAGCACATAATGAGTGTGGCAAAGCACAGATAGCAGATATAAATTAGGAGGAGGCAAACAAGGAGTTTTGTGTGATTTTATCTACACACAAATAAAAAATGCCTGTGCTGTACAAATAATAATAACGATAATGCGCCAGTATGGAAAATTAGATTTAACATATATAATATATATATATATATATATATATATATATATATATATATAATGTTTAAATACATTTAGATAAATATTACAATTTCTTTTTAAATACATATTATGTTGCATGTTACGTATGAGCCTTCCTATATTGCTTTCATTTTCTTTTTTTCAGTTGATTGAACTATTTTATCAAACATTTTGAATTAAATTCACTACAATGGCCGAAATAATGGTTTGGTGCCTAAAAAAAAGAAAAAGAAAAAAAAAAAGACTTGAAATAATAGATTAAAAAAACAAAAACACTGCAATATTGAAAGATTTTTCTAAAAATTTCTCCTGAAATATTCAGGCACAAATGTTGTGATTTCCAGAGAATTGGCCAGAGAGACAGATGTTAGAGTCAGACAGGGTCAAACAGGGAGTGATGATGGAGAAAAAGTACGAGAGAGGTTGCACATACAGTGAGATTATCTCCCCGGTGCCGTCCTTTCCTCCTTGGCTGCTATACAGCCATTTCCATACAAACACAAGACACGGCAAAAATATGTCCATACAAACACACGCATATGAAGCACATAGGGCCGCATTTACACAAGACAAAGCGCATTAACAGTGGGTGACCCCAGGCATGGAAAAGAGAAGGAGAGAGAAACAGAGATCGCACTCAAAAGAAGAAAAGGGAATGAGATGGTGTTCATGCAGAAGTAAATTAGGATGGGGAGGCCAAAAACAGAGTGAAAGAGGGGAGGGAATAAGGAGAGAAAGATATAAATAAAGAGAGAGAAGAGAGACACAGAGAACCTGGTTAGACACAGACGCAGTGGAGACGGAAAAAGACACTTACCACAGCAGCACACACACTGAGGGCCAGAGGCAGTGTTAGAGACACGTCACAGTACACCACACAGAATGATACGGTGAGGAACGGTACAGTGATCACAAGACACAGTGGCCATAGAGAGGTAGCCTATACTACTACAACAATGCACACATATACAATACGAATAGCATGAGACCACACCAACAAAACTCTCTTGTACTTGGTTTCTGAAATGTATGTAAATTACTCTCGCACTATACTGTTCAAAAGTTTGGGGTCGATAAGGTTTCTTTAATAGTTTTTTTATGAAGTCTCTTATTCTCCAAGGATGCATGTATTTGATTGAAATCACAGCAAAAACAGGAATATTGTGAAATATTACAACTGAAAACAACTATTTTCTATTGTAATATATTTTAAAATGTAATTTATTCCTGTATATTTTCAGCATCATTACTGCAGTCTTCAGTGTCACATGATCCTTCAGAAATCATTATAATATGATTATTTGCTGCTCAAGAACCATTTATTATTATTATTATTATTATTATTATTATTATTACTACTACTTTGAAAACAGTTGTGCTACTTGATATTTGTTTGTGGAAACAGTGATTCTTTTTTTCAGGATTCTTTAATGAATAAACAAGTTAGAAATAAATATTTTGTAACATTATAAATGTCTTTACTGTCACTTTTGATCAATATAATGCATCCTTGCCTAATACAATAATTAATTTCTTTAAAAACAATCAGAGTGACCCCTACTTTTTGAACAGTAGTGTACATACATAAACTTGGGAGATATTAACACACACACACACACACACACAAACAAAAACACAAACACACACACGCACACGCACACGCACACACACACTAACACTCACACACACGCTCACACACATCCACATCTCAGTACCAACTCCCAAGTCACTGTTTGCTTCAGCATCAAATTCCACTGAGTTTTATGACCCTGAATAAAAAGCATTTCAAACTTGGGCAAAATATATTTTTAAATTATATAGAAAGGAAGCACTTTAGCACTTTTATAAAGTAATACTGGGCTGTAAATGCAGTTAAATACAAAACTTAATTTACTATAGTAAAGACAATGTACAAACACTGAGTTACATCTTTGCTGAGGGAGGAAGTCAGATTTATCTAAACCCAAAAAGGAAAATAAGAATTTAGAGAATAAAAATCAAAGAGAAGAAAAGGCATTCACAGGAAACTCAAGAAGACAGCATGAGAAGAGGATTGGTTCCGAAAATAAAACAACCCAACTCTACTTTTCTAATTTCTCAGCTTCTCAGTTCCCACAGCAACATGGGATAGCAAAGTGTGCACTTGCTACTAAACCAGCGGATGTATTATGTCATCTGGGTATTGTGTTTTCTGAATACAGAGCATTTAGATGTCCTATTTGTGTGGCATACTGCAGGATGGTGTATATTTGGGTCTGTATGAATGAGAAGGAGGCTACTCAAAGGCCAGTGGTGAGAAATATGATAAGGAAAAAGAAAAAACACATACACAAATTCTACACTACTCTAGACCTGCGTCAAATATGCATCATAAGAGGTGCATTATGTAATATGCTAGATATCATATATCTAGACAATTATAATACGAGTGTTTGAATGCATAAATGTATCCTTGAATACATTACATCAAACACAAATTCTGGCCATTGCAAATACTTAAAATGCATATTTATGACAGGTATGCTGATGAAGATTGATGAGGCTTTTTCTCTTGTGGAGCCTCATGGATCTGTTCTGGGCCCAACATGTTTTCCTATTAATGCACAGCATTAAAAAAAATTCAGTTATGAAGATTGATACACTATGTGACCCAAAATGTGTGGACAGCTAAACATATGTATCTAATGATACAAAATGTAATATATGCTGCTATACCAGCTTTTTTACTTAATTCACCCTCACACTTGCTTGTGCAGGAGATCAATCCATTGCAGATGCTATAATGGGTTCTCTTTGCTTTATCTGGTCAATTTAATGCAAAGGCACTAATGGAAAATGGGTTATTTGGAGGGCCAGGAAAAGAAAAAACATGTGAAAAGGGGGTAGAAGAAAAGGAAAGGGGGAAAATGAAGGAATGACAGGATGAGGCGCTCACTTGGTTGTCTGCTGGGAGTCGAGGCATGGAAGCAGCTCTGCCATGGCCTTCCATCGACAGATAGTGCTCAGTGTCCGAGTACCCGTCCCGCCCCATCTCTCTCATCTCTACTGTCTGCAGAAACAGAGGGAGACCATGCATGACTGCCCAGGGACAGCAGGCAAGAGTGGAATGCCAGGGGCCTGAGAGACAGGCCTAAGCACAGTGGATGGAAGGAGGACATCTCCACCTTCATCTCTCCCTTCACCCTGTGGGGAGATGCAAGAGTAGCAGGACAGTCCTGCCCCAGCCTCTGTTCTACACGTCACTTCTGTTTGCTTTGCATAAAGTGATCTGATGCTATCATCCGGTTACATGCAGTGATTCAATGACAGGATGATTTGGAGAAGATCAGGAGATAATGGTATTGCAGATTACACTCTCTCTCAGGAACAGTTTTCACACAGGATATAGGAAACGGACACACATCTCTTCTGTTGATTTACGTATGCATATGCACTTTTGTTAAAGGGTTAGTCATAATTTGCTCACCTTCAAGTTGCTCCAAACTATCTGACATGATATATGATTTGATTTTGAAGAATTTGCTGGTGGCTCTTTTCCATATTGTTACAATAAATGGAGACTGAAGCTTTCAAGCTTCAAAAAGAAGGACAAAAAGCCATAAAACTATCACAGGAATGATCCATATGGTTCAGGCACTATAATTCAATATCTGAAAAAAAAAAAAGGTAACACTTTACATTAAGGTTCCCTTTGTAAAGAGTTTATAAAGGTGTTTGTTATTGACTAATAACTAATTTACAAATGCATTACAAATAATTTAGAAGCAGTTATAACTGCATGAATAAAAAGGACAACTTTAACGCAATACCTGCCAAATAGTGAGACATTTTAACTAGCATACATTAAATTTAACTCAAAACCAGATTCCTGATTTATTTCCTGATTGACTCTCATCGAGAGACTGATTTGTGGTTCTGTCATTAATATCTCATGACTTATGTCACTTTTGTTACTATGCTGCTTACCAGAAGTTACACAGTCTGACCCATGATACTCTGCAAAAAGGTCATTATGCCTATCCACAGAAATATATAAAACTGATTTATTGTTCTTGTTCTAATCTTGTTTATCAAGATGATCAAACTTAAAAGAAAAAGAAAAAAAAACACAAGCACAGCCATAAATTGATTAGATAATAATAATAATAACAACAACAATAAAAAATATTCTGGTATTAGTTACCTGTGAACCTATAGAGTGGACACCTGTGAACCATTTCATGTCTTACAAACATTAATAGCCTGTAAAAGTGAACCTTAATGTAAAGTGAACCATTTAATTTTTTTTTTTTTTTTGCTACAACAGGAAATAAATCAGGAATCTGGTTTTGAGTTAAATAAGTGTGAATAAATATTAAGCATTTATAAAATGTGTGTTAAAGATGGCTCACTATTTGGCAGGTATTGCATTTGAGTCGACCTTTTTAATCACGCAGTTATAAATGCTTATTAATGATATTTAATGCATTTGTAAATGACATATACATATAAAACCCCTTATAAACCCTTTACAAAGGGAACATTATTGTAAAGTGTTATCAAAAAATGTAGTGTTTTTTCTTATTCTTTACTGAGTGAACGGAACTCTAATTCAAACAGACATTGCTGCTTCTCTAATGAATCCTCTTTTTTAGTCATTTTGGGGATTGACAACCCCAGTCCTCATTCAGTCTTATTATTTTGAAAAGAGTGCTCAAGATATGCTTCAAAAACTCACTCTTTATTTTCCCTAGAAAATAAATTCATATGGGTTTCGATCAACATCAGGGTGATTAAACGATTATATTTTGAATTGCTCAGTTTTCATATTTGGGTGAACTAGAGAGCTCAGGAAATCGTGTAATTTTCCAAGCAATTTGGGGACTTTTGTTTTGCAGCTTTTCTCATGAATCACACATGTTGCCTTCCTCATTGATAAGATCAGGATAAACACACCTGCTGTTCTTGTCATGATTTTAATAAATAGTTTAGCTGGGCAGGAGTGTCTCACCTCCTGACAGTACAATGGCACTCAGAACTGCGGAAGGTTTAAACATCCTTCCCCAACAGCTGAATATGAATGCATATATTCAATGACACGAGCTTCACCGTACAAAAGCAGACATGTGAGAGTAATAAAAGAATATAAACGGTAACAGAAGGACACACAGACTGAGGGGAAATATAAGAGAGTGTGTAAGATAGTCTGCCTAATTTAGTTTTTACTCAGCAACAAAGAAGGTGCTTTGTTGCTGTCTGCCAATGAGATGCACATGGATGAGGGATAGACAGACCAGCAATTCATGATTATGAAAACAAACCGCTCCAATGAATGCCCTCCACAAAAGACAGTGAATATCTGATATGCTGTCTTGTAAAGGCAGAGGAAATATTATTGATCCACTAAGACATCCAATGGTGTGACACTACATGAACGTCCTGTACTCTAACAATGCTATGCATTGAGAGAGTTAGCATGCTGCTGGAGAATCCATAGCTAATGAAATAGTGGCTCACACATTACGAAAACTATTGTTTTATCTCATACAGTAGTGTGTGGGGACAATTTTACTTGCATTTATTGTTGCACCAGCATATTAATCTGGTAATGCTTGATCTTAAGAATACAGTGATGCACTGCCTAAACTATTTTTTATCATAAATGTAAGCTTTTATATGAATACCCTAATAGCAAACTATAAAGGAGATGGGGCAGGCTCTGTGTACCTGAGATTGTCTATGGTTATCTGTTGTGTCGTCTGGGTGTTGGCCTTCAGGACTCCAGCTGCCTGCTTTCTGAGACATCTCTTGGGCTCGCGCCGTCACCCATGATTGGCTCTCCGGTATCCTTTCATCAACAGGCCTGACAACACACCCATATTTAGTCAGTTTACAAGCTCTCTACAATCCTGGAAGGGCTCAAGGCTCTGGCTTGTCACTCATTGTGGTTTAGATGATTTTTCTCATTAGATGTCTATTAGATTCAAGAAAAGGCAAGATGATATTCAATAACATTTGTTGTATTGGTCATGGATTATACAAAAGAAAATAATAACAATTGGCAAGCATTAATTGTTACTGTTTTTACTGATCCTTTGAATTCAATATTTTATCATGTGATATTTATTAATTTAAATACAATTTACTGTAACTAGAATAAATAATTGACATTGACTAAGATTAGGTTATTTGAAACTCTTTCACTTATATTCTTTCTAGATTTTTCTTCTATAAAAATGGTTAATATTTTGCTCTATTTTTTTAGGGGCCAAGCACTGAAGGTGTGTAGGAACCTCTTGTGATCGTTGGCGTTCTTCTTATTATTCTTCGGCTCTTGTGAGTCAATGGCTTAGAACCGCTTGCGGGAATGGAGTCTCTAACTCAAATTTGGAGTCTCTTCCTAGCGTCACCGCCTGTTCAAAGTTTGACTTATGAACCATAAGGGTAGAAACAATTTTTTCTCTGATTCCTTGGCTCAAGACGATTGCACAATATTTTCAAAAACCCTACTTTTTCGTACTCCTCCTAGACTGTTGGTGTCTAGACACATTGGCGTATCGTTATATAAAATATGTGTCTTCGGCACCATGCCCTAAAGGTGCTCAAAAAGTTTCAGGGCAGCACAACCACATTGTGTTTAAAAGTTTAAATGAAATTTCCAAAAATGCAAATAACTTTTGATAAAATCTGCCTTTTGTAATAAAATTGGTAAAAATGTGTAAAAAAAAATTATTCGGTCATGCTAAGAACAAATACCAGATCTGCCATAGTCACCCAAACTTCCTGTCAGCCATCTTGAATTTCTTTAAAAACCTACTTTTTCGAACTCCTACTACACCGTTTGTCCGATTTTCACCAAATTTGAGTCAGATCACTTTTGGACTGTGCAGACAAAAAAGTTATGAATTTTGTGTCGATAGACAGAACCGTTTTTGTAATGCGCACCAGCAAAGTTGAGGCATGATGCCAAAATGACCCTTGAGGCTGTTTCACTGCAATGCTTTGACATATCTACAACACAACTTTTTATGTGTCATTGTCACCTCACGCTGACCGCACCACATCGATTTGGTAACTGCGCCACCTATTGGTCAAAAGTCATAAACCATTAAATCACGTTATGAGTGACTGTATATATGATTTTTCAGCCATTTTGCCTAAAATCGTCTTTAAATTGTCTTTAATTGCTCATTGTTGCAGTTGGTCTGACACTCCCAGCCATGTTGGAATGTCTTATCATCTTTGTGCTTGGCCTGATTATTGCTGCTTGATACTATTTTCACATATTTTCTTTAACAGTGTGTTAATTAAAGTCATTTAATTATTGACATGATATAAGCTTTAATGTATGGTTTGTCTCTGCTTTGTTATCATTGACAAAAAAAATAAAATAAAATAAAATAAAAACCTTTGTTAATATTTATGGAAAAAGGTGCTACTCACAGATGATTTGCTGGGTGTGGTTGAGTATCAGGAAGGCCAGTGAGTCCCTGCCCCACATCCTGGCTTGGAGATGGCGGCTCCAGACGCTGAAACATTAATGTCGTTCGATTCTGTGTAAGATACAACATGGCCTACAGCTGGTATCAAGCTGATGGGAAAATGGGGTTGGGGAAAAACATGGGATGGAGAGCATCCCATGTGTGAATGGGGAGGGGATCCAGCAGCGGTCAGTCAGGAGGCATTCCAGGAGCATTATGGGTAAATGGATTTATCCTGTGAGTTGTACTGCCTGAAAGCTGCCGATGGTACCATGCTGAGAATTCATTTACGTTTATTGTCCCAGTAAATGAACAGTTTCTGTAACCAACTGGCTGACATTGGTGATAAATCTTGGTGTCGTTCAGCACACCCCATAAAATTAAGATAGGGTTGTTTGTTAGCTGTGAAGTAATTTATATGCTAGTGTACACCAATACGTAGACAGGAAATGCACTTCATCATTCAAAAGTTTAGGGTCTGTTTGAAATAAATAATTTATTTTATTCAGGAAGGACACATTAAATTGGTTTAAAATGTACAGTAAAGATAATGCTACAAAACAATATATAACTATAAAAAATATTTTCAAGATTGAAGATAATGTTTCTTGAGCAGCAAATCATCATATTAGAATGATTTCTGAAGGATCATGTGACACTGAAGACTGGAGTAATGATACTGAAAATTCAGCTTTGACATTACTGGAATTTACATTTGAAAATGAGTAATATTTAATAATAAACTGTTACACTGTATTTTATACTGTATATTATACTGTGGTCAAATACATGCAAACTTGGTGAGCATGAAATAAAAAAAAAAAATTAAATCCTACAGACCTCAAACATGATATTAATAATATTAACAGATTTCTGTCCAATAAAATGTTTTCTAGGAAGAGAAAAACCACCTCCAAAATGAGAAGTAGCAAATCATAGCTGTTATGTAACTAAAGTCAATAGGCTATTTGCCCTTTGATACGCCCATGCCCTGTTTCAATAGAAAGTGCATCAATTCAGAAAACAATAAACATACTGTATGACTACTGATTTTTTTTATGTCCAGAGGTGTAAAAACTGTTGCATAATCTTTAAAGGCACTTTTTAACACTTGCTGTGTATTCGACCGTTAAAGCATATAATTGGTACCACCAGCCTAAAATGACACCTTGAGATTTGGCAAATGAAGGGGGGAAGAAAAAAAAAATCAACCAATCCAGTGAAAAACACAAAATGCATGTCAAATGCAAAGGCAGGTTTCATATTAAAATCTCATGGGAGGAATTAAGAGTTGAATGAGAGTTGATAAAAGAAAGAAATAATCTGTGAACAACATGCACATTTCACTTAACGCTATCTAATGGATGAGTTAGGAGATTGGCTGTATGAAGAAAAGCTTAGCAAGCTCAATGGTATCTGCAAAAACTGCTACATCCACTTGAATGGGTTACCATTGAGATAATATACAGGCCATGTCCATGTCTATAAAATTGTGGACAACTTTCATGTGGATGTATAGTTGTAGATCACACAAGAACAAAACACTACAAACTGTAGATCAGGCCCATGTTGCATTAAACTCTATTCAGTCTAATATTCATAACCATATGTATAACCATCTTCATATACAACAGTGTGTTGTGTTTGACTACTAAAATAAAAACCTAAAAAATGATTTTGTACACTTTTGCAACCAAAATCAACAGTCATTAAACTGCTCAGGTTTAATTATAGAAGGCCACACATTATTCTCTTATTCATTTGGAAGAATGAATGGACATTATTAAAACAACCCATTAGACATACTGAAGTAATAAAGCACTTATAGCAAGTGACTTCATAAAACGAGGAATTATCTACGGCAGTCAATACGTTTGATAATTAATTATGAATCTAGGTTTATGTAGAAGAGAGCAATCATGCAATGCAATACTTTCCAAACTGTAAAACCTTTCAAGGTGCAGTATTACAAGACTTTCCAGGTTCTATTGCTTTTCACTTCTTGCATAGATGCCACAAATGGCATAGATGTCATTTTAATCTTTACATTACGATCGCAAGTCTAGTTTTCCAAGGAAGATGAGTTGTGAGATGACATTTCTTCATGAAATCCTTATAGGAGTTTTTACTAATTAAGGAGATCAGCTAAAATGTTTCTGAATCCACAATTCAGTTAAGAAGCACTGCTGGACAAAGACGACAACATATCTTACCCACACAGAGCTTAAAGGGTTAGTTCACCCAAAAATGTAAATTAGCCAATGATTTACTCAGCCTGAAGTCATCCTAGCTGTATATGACATTCTTCTTTCAGACGAATAAAAGTTGAGTTATATTAAAAAAGTCCTGGCTCTTCCAAGCTTTATAATGGCAGTAACTGTTGTTCTGTTTTAAAGTCCATAAAAGTGCATCTATCCATTATAAAACTGCATCACACGGCTCCAGGGAGTTAATAAAGGCCTTCTGAAGTGAAGTGGCGTGTTTGTGTAAAAAAAATAAAAATACAAAAAATTCCATATTTAAACCTTCAGAAGGTCTATATTAACCCGCCGGAGCCGTGTGGAGCACTTTTATGATGGATAGATGCACTTTTATGGATTTCATAAACAAACCATCAAATCAATGCCATTATAAAGCTTGGAAGAGCCATTACTTTTTGAATATAACTCAGATTGTTTTCATCTAAAGAAGAATGTCACATACAGCTAGGATGACTTGAGGGTGAGTAAATCATGGGATAATTTTCCTTTTGGGGTGAACTATCCCTTTGAAGGTGATGTAGGTGTGTAATTTTATCTATGTAAAAATACTGTTCTCGTCTCAGCTTAAAGTTGGCATGAAACATGAAATTGCGATCGACTTTTCTTCCCTATTGTGACATATATCCGGCATCTTGAATGATAAAAAATTGGGATGGTACTGGATTAGCCAGTTAGTTATTAGTTCTTGATGCCAATCTCATTCAGTAATTATTGATTACCTAATAATGAACTATCTTAGTCCTAAATTTGATATGACTTACTGATTAGTTAAGCTTGTTTACATATTAATTACTAGTAGTTAATGTAGTACTACTCATTTGTCCTGCATCACTTCCTGTATAGTTGTATATTGAAGAACCATTATTCTACAAGTCTTACTCTGTGACCTCATGTGAGTGACAGGTTTCTTGAGGGGAGGGGTGTTTTTCGTGCTTGGTTTTTGATTAAAGACTAGGGCATATCAATTGTGTTTGGGACAGGACTACAGGTATTTGTCCACTGTTCCATTTGGTGACACTAGTGATGCAGAAGTTACGCACATCACTTTTCGGTCCATATATATCTTATTTTGTACATTCACACGTCATGTATGAATGTAGTACTTTAATGTTAAATGGTTGTTCTTAGTAACAGAAAAAGGTTGAGCTGACATCACTATCAACAGATTTAAGCAAAGAAACCAGGTACATTTATTGGACGACAAAGTACAACGAAAGTTACCACCCACAGTCACAAAATTAGAACAAAAAGTTGAGTACACTGTCGAAATAGTTGATTCCACATGAACTGTGACAAGAGGAGGGAATCCAGCATATTTTTTTTTACTGGTTCCCCATCTGAAGGTGAGATGTTTTGGTTGCGTATGTATGTTAATACTAAGAATGTTCTTTAAACAATATAGGCACATCCACAGCCATACATCCGACTCACTAGCTAAGATTCAAGTGTGTTCATGCTTCAGAGTTGGGAGAAAATGACTATTAGCAGAGGATTTCTCATCACAGCTCATCATGGATTGAGATTGTGACTGCAGGGTGAGAGGAAGATGGCATACCTGCTCATCGTGGAGAGCTTGCGTCCGCTTGGCTTTACTTTGTCGATAGTATTCCATGATCATCATGGCAGCGTAGATTTTTCCCACTGTCAAGTCTGTCGCTGCTGAGAAAAGGACAAGTTACCCTGTACGATTAGACAAGGTGAGATGGACCCTGAGCGAGGGGGATGGGAGTGAGGAAGGGACATGCACACGACAAACGCAGACGCACAAACTCACATGCACAAACAAAGAGTGTCAAATCGACACACACAGAGCCAATGGTCTTTTCACAAGCAGACTGATTAAAATGTCTAAAACTAGGCTTTTTATGCACTTAATTTTTTTAAATATTTTAAATACTCTTACTGTTTCTGCTGTTTTAAGTGTCACAGTATTGCAAGAACTGACAACAAACTACAGCATAACTCCTAGATACAGTAAACAAGGTAAAACGGTCTCCCAAAAATGGCCTTTGCCACAATATGGAACTAAGTCCATATGGAGAAGTTACTAAGAGTAACTTCTGACTAGGTTTACATGCCATGCTTAGTGGTGTTTAAAGCCATGGTCACCACCTCTGTATAGGATCTGCATAGAACAATAAAGATAAAATTAGCATCAAACAATACAATTCTAGATTAGCACATGCTTGCTGCAAACTCATCTGAAACATACTTTTATATTACTAGCGTTATGATTCGGCCAAAACTTCCAAAAGCTTTATTGCCTCATGTGTGACAGCAATGCCACCTCACTATTTCATGCTTTTTTGGAGCATCTAGCAAGCATTAGGCTTTAAGCAGGTCTCATAAGATTAGCCTTTAGCATGTTTTTAAAGTCTTACCGGCAAGCTAGCACATACATCCTATTGGTAGCATATCAATGGTGCAATAAAATGTTTTCTTTTTAATAATAGTGTTTTATGTACTGTACATTTTGTCAGGAATCTCATAACCCCTGTAGTGAAAAGACATCTATAGAGGGTTGATCTATAGTAAGGCACCCCCTGATCTCAGGCATAGTGAGCTAGGATGCACTCGTAAGGCTGTTATCAAAACACTACACTGTCTCAAAATATATATGTTTTTGTGTTAAGGTGCAGAAGTGGAGGAGCTAAACATGCTAAAGATAATGACAATACAACAGCCGTCCTTTAAACATCTTTCAACATTTTTTAACCGCACTAAAGTATATTTTATGTGTACGAGGGTATGTGTACGGTGCATGTGACATACATTTCATTATCAGCCTAGCATATACTAGCATCTAGTATATTTTTCGAACATTGCGTACTCTTGCTAAGATACGCTAAGCTCGCACATGCGACTTGAATTATTTTGCAAGGTGGAGCAACAACAAAATACTGATATTGCCTTGGTTCATTTACATCTATATGCATTGCATCTATTTATAAGTTTGTACTGTTATCTGATTTGCATACTACATACTTTCATTCTTACTGATGCAATAAGTTTGCAATCTTAAAGTGTGTGGTCTATATCTATAGTCCTAAAATGACTCTAAACTAAGGGTGCAGGCCTGGACCATCAGGGGGTGCAGAGCAGTGATTGGGCTGACTGAGAGAAGCTGTCCTCGGGTGGTAAAAGAGAAACACTCTGGACACACCAACCTGCTGGGTAACTTACACTTGTGTGGCGTCACCAGAAGGTCCAGAGTCTTCTGAGAAAGATTAGGCCATATCGCCATCATCTCCTTCCTTAGTTCAGCATCCATCTGGTGTTTATCTACACCTCCTATTTACACAGCAACAGGTACACGTACACACAAATATGCATATATATTTCCTCAAACACACACACAATTTCTGTTATGGTTTGAACAAAGTTGTATCCAATCTTATGTAAAAGTACAAATTATATATAAAAAAAAGGAAGGTTCAAATTAAATTTGAATCTCAGACTTTTGAACCCCACTGTAATTAAATCGCTAAAGTCAATAATCAGACAGATTTAGGTACAAACAGAGGAAAAGTCTACAACTACTCAACATAGGAAATATATAAAGAGGAATGAATGAGGGAAGGAAGAAGAAAGGGGCGGCAAACCTTCCCCACCCTTGGCGATCTTGATGTCCAGAGCAGTTCGAATTAAGGCCATAAGGGTAGAATTAAAGTGCACCGTGTTGTCATCGGCAACCGGTAGATCCATCCGTAACAGTCTCTGTGGAGAGCCAATCAGAGGCAGTCAGAAGAACAGAGCCACTGAAATGTGTGTGTGTTTTGAACCTCCGGGTAGGGTGTGCTTTTGGTGTGTGAGAGGGAATGGGAAGAGAAAGGAGGAGGGATTTTCAGGGTTAGCTCTGTGACCTTTTATACTCAGATTAGAATTAATTTAGAGCTGTTTTAGTGTGTTAATCATGACAAAAGAGGAGAAATTGATTATAAAGAATTATTCTGTGGTCCAGATCAATGCTTCTCAACTGGTTGGTCAAGACCCTAAATTGGGTCATACATACTTACAATATAATACAAATAAAACTTAAAAAAAAATAATTAAAAACTCATTTGTGATTTGGTGGAATTCCATCAAATTAGCCAGATGCCATCATTGACAAATTGTGTGACAGGATCTCACTGTCAAAAATCATGAACATAATGTAAGGTGCCACTAAGGTAAAACAAATCATACTAAATCAATGGGTCAACACCGATGTTTGATTTAAGGACATTATTGCTCGTTTTGTAGATGGGTTGCCCTCTGATTTAAAATCTGAGTCCTGAAGCAAAACCAGTCAAAAACCACTGATCTTGATGTCAATGGAACTGGGGCTGCATATGCTACAAATCTGTGCGATGGTGTATCTCAGCTTCTGAGCTGTCAGTCAAAGAGCTTTTCCGGGAGGAGGTTCACATATCAAACTCAGACCAGCGGATGAAGTAATAAATTAAAACGGCATTGTGTAAATGTCAGTGTTTTAAAGTATAATTCATCCTGTACTGGTCTGGGGAAAGATTATACTCAAACACAGAAAGTCATAATTGCATTGCAAAGGGTTAAATGTTACCTCAGTCCTTCCGATACCATGACACCCTCTGCTATGCAATCACCCACGTTATCCGATGTCTCCCCGTCCCACTCCATCCCAGAAGAAACACTCACCCTCCACCCCCCACCACCGTCTTTCCCAGCATGCATCATGCAGTCACATGCATCACAGGACAAGCAACAGAGCAGCCAACACTGAAAGCATCATCTAGTTGGTTCATTTCAGCTCATTCATTTAGGTTTAGTAGTGGTTGCTGTCATTGAGACTCAATCATAGATGGGCTACTGGATAAAACAAGAGCTTGATCCAGATTCTCTGGTCTCTCAATGCAAAAAAGATGGGTGCAGGCTATTGGTTTAGGTTAGAGCAGCATTCTCCAGTAAAAAAAAAAAAAGAACAAAAAAAGGGAATGGCTTTGTGAGTTGTTGTTGTGAAGAGGATGAGCTAAGAGTGAGGATTCGGCTACCTGCTGCGCAAAGGTAATACTTCAATGCTATAGATGATAAAGAGAAAAGCAGTGGGCTGCCAGAGAGGAGTACCGGAGCAGGAAGTTGGTATAGGACTGACAGCTTTTACAGGAGGAGTTTGGATGGTGGAGATGGTAGTGATGAAAGAGACAGGACAGAGACAGTGACACCAAATTTAAAGAGAGCTCGAAAACTACATGAAAATCCGAGGGCAAAGGAGAATGAAGCGTAAGAAAAAGCTACAGGAAACGTAAAAAAAAAAAAAAAAAGATCTACCACAGGCTGGTCACATTCTCTACAGGTGATCCTCTATTATGGGCCCTAATGTTTGACAGGGAGAAAGAGGGTGAATGCAATGGTCTTGGTCACTGTTCCTCATTCCACTGAGATTAGGGAGTGACAGAGACCCCATTAGACAGGAAGTGTCTTGATTAAATACACAGAGATTGTTGGTCTGCCACCACAAGTCTATTTTGGTGGAGATCATTGAACACTCTGTGGAGCAAAATTGTTTACTTGACAACGAAGTGGGAGTTTAAATGGGACAGAGAAAAATGAAGGGTGGGCAGAGAAAAGGTGAGAGAAAGGAGAGCCCAGTCTTGTTGAGGGCTCACTAAGGGCGCAGATCTCCTTTCCTGCACTTTTTAGCTGTCGTTCACTGACCAAGGGTGAAATGTCAGTGTACGTATGCAAACAGACAGAGAAAGAGAAGGAGAAAGAGATAAAAATCTATGGGAGTATCTTGTGGGAGGGGCCAATGGCCTGAGAGGCAGAGCATGCAGATGATTGGCAGAATGTAAAGAGGAGGGGCTGGAAACAGATTAGAACTGCATTGACAGAAGAAAGAGAAGTGGGAAAAGGATTTTTTTTAATGCAAAAGAGTTACAATGTACGAAAATAACCGTCGTAGTGCCTTAACGCCACCCAAGGATTACATGTGTGTTGTTGCGCGTGTGTGCATATCTGTGTGTAAGCGAAAAGAGAGAGACAGAGAGCTGGTCCCAAGAGGAAAGGGTCCCTAAGAGAGCGGCATCCACAGAGCTGAGGGACTCGGAGGACTAAAGTCCTTCAGGCCTTCCAACCACTGCTGCACACGCATATTTGAGTGTGTATTTGAGCGTGTGTGTCTGAGTGTGTGTGTGTGTGTGTGTGGCTGTGCATGATTATGTAAATAGTATGCATGTGTGTGTGTGTTTAGCTGCGTCCCAATTTGTGTACTTATGCACTATTCTATGCCATTTTGTAGATTAAACAGTGAGTGGTATGTTCACACTGAAAATTCCAACAAGAAAAAGTGCACTTCAAATACCCAGATGATGCATGTGGAATGTTAGACACTACATGTACTCAACTGTCGCAGCTTTACTTAAGTAGCGGAGGGGGAGGGGGCATCAGACTATGATGCTGGATGACAAAATAACCATATAAAATTCAAACACTAGACATTAGAGTACATAGTATATGTGCATAAGTGTAATCTCCGTCATTTGGGACACAGCTTTTGTGTTTATCGTCATGCTCAGTTCTTAAATTCACTTATTGATCACTGCTGTACATTAAAGCATAGCATTTAGCTTTAATGTATCGATGATGTACACTGTAAAAACAAATCTGAGACCTTTACAAGTCATCCTTTAAAGCTTTAAAACCTGCATGAGAGTGTGCTAGCGTTTATCGGTGCGTATGTCCTTATACGGTGCAAAAGTGCTAAGAAGGTTTGCCCGTTCCCGCTTCCCTGTGGATCGGCCCGTCTGAGCCTAACACCCTCGAACCCGGCCCTGCCACCAGAATCACAATAGCGGCCTCCGTCAGACAACGAAGGTTGGAAAAGAACGAGAGAAAATAAAAAGAGAAAACACCAACAGTACAGACACAGCGCTGGCCACTCGGAGGCCCTCTACCTTGTAGGCAACCCGTGCAGGGCACTTCTTCCCCAGGCCTAACGGAGGAGACATGTGCCTGAGCATCTCATACATATCCCTGTAACTGATTCTGCCACTGGGCAACCGAAACAAAACAAAAAACCAAAGGAAATGTGCATGGGAGAGAGAGAAAGAGAAGAAGAAAAGGAGTAAATCAAAAAAGAAGGGATCAGGAAGGAGACGGGAAAGTGGGAAGGGAGGAGAACAGAACAGAACAAAAAGAAGGTTATTGGCCTGGACGAAAGGAGCGGTTTGGTAAACTAGGCTGCCGTAAGACTGATGATCGGTTTATTTGTGGGGAAGGGGAAGGGGGAGGTGGGTTGCTCAACGTTTGAGTGCTAAAACGGCGTTCTATGCAATGGGGCAGGTTGCATAGAAGAGCAGGGGGGCTTCAGAACAGGCATAAAGTCCCGCTGCTGGCAGGGCGTTGTAATGAAGTTTTATGTCAATGCAGTTTCTGTCCCCCTCCACCCAGAACAATGCACGCTACCGTACCAGCTAGGCCTAGCCGTGCCTCAACAGCAAGCAAAACAAAAATCAAAGATGGCTGATTTGTTTCTTTTTGGTTTGTTTGTCTTTCACTTTAGTGGTTTTCTCATTTGCTTGTTTCATACACACTAGTGCACTTCATGCTCCTGTAAGTGTCGGCATTGTCCTGCACATTCTCATTGTCATATCAAGTAGAATGCAAGTAGAAATGGTGAAAGTACAAAAACATTGTTGAAAAGAAAAAGAAGAGGAGGTAAGCGACATTCATTGCATTCTGGATGCTAGCAGGTAATATTAGTTTTTAAGTGGAAGTCAAACCTTGCAGGCCACCCTATGAGGACATTTCTTGCCTAAGCCCAGAGGGGGGTCGATAACTCGCAATAAACTGTACATATCCTTATAATGAATGCGCCCGCTGTAAGAAGAATATAGGGAAGTTAGAGAACACAACTCAGAACAGAGACATTGGCAGGAAGAAGAGCACAAGAACAGAAAAAGAAGCACAGAATCACACAAACATTTTCTTATTTGCTCGTCACCCGTCAAATCTTTAGGCCGCGTCTGGTCATTTCGCACACCTCTGTATTACTGTTCCTCACCCGTCTCTACTTCATTCTTTCATTTTTCAGTTTGTTCTGTTTTTCTGTCTTCCCCTTTTCCTTTCCTTTCCTTCACCCCTCTTTTGATTCCATCCTTTTCTCTTCCTAGTTCCTTTTTCATTCCTTCCTGTTTTGTTCCCTTCATTCTTCCTCACTCTTTCTTCCTCTTTCCATTCTTTCCTTCTTTCTATGTCTATTCTACTCTACTTTGTTTTATTCTCCTCTCCATCATTTTGTTGTTTCGTGTTTCTCTTCCTTACACTTTTCCTTTCTCTTTCCATTCCTTTCTGCTTCCTTCATTCCTTCCTTTCTTTTTCATTTGACTTCCTTGGTCTTTTATTTATTTTCCTTTTACATTCATTCCTTTTCCTCAACCTTCTTTCCTTCCTTCCTTTTCCCTTCCATTCTCTTCTATTTCTTTTATTCTTCCTTTCTTTCTTGTGGTCTTTTGAGCACAATTTTCCTCTGTAAAAAGGCTTTAATCTCACTTGCATGTTCAGATTTATTCCTTCCTTTTCTTCTCTAAATATCCGATAAACGCTCAGTTGCCCACCTACATTATTACCTAACACACAACATTAGGGTGACAGGCACTGGAATGCAGATACCGGGAAACTTAGCGTGTTCAGTAGAAGGGATGGGGGCTGGCACAGTAAGTTTGGCTTGCAGTATGCAGTATTCCAGAGTGGGAGGACTGGGACTCACAGAAGGGCACGTAGGAGGGTTTGGGGGGGATTGATGGATTTTAACGGAGCTGAGAAGCTCAAATCCATGATCCCTTTCTCTCAGCTGGTGCTGTGGTATTCTCCCCTCTGTTTGGTCCAAGGTAGGATACAACGAAGCCAGGCTCTGTACATTTAAGACTGTGCCAGAGGCCACGGCTCTAAACCGATGTCAAAAACGAAGCGTTCCAGTCGAACACATAAGAGAGTTTCTTAAAATAGCCTCTTAAAAATGGTGTCCAGAAATGTAAGGGCCAAAGAAATTAAAAAGGTTGCAGTCAGAGCAAGTTAAGTCTGCATTTTAAACAGCATGTATTTCAAAAGATTCAATGGTCTTATCTTTCATGAGGATTATCTATGAATTACCAAGAAACATGTTATTGACAAACTAATGTTAGTTGTATATCTTGACGAAACTACCAAGAGTGTATTGATGAGTTTAGTGAGATAAATTAACAAAACAACTTCAATAATTTATAACTTCACTTCAAGTTACCAAGTAATTAGTACTTTTCAGCATTAGTATGTCATAAACAAAATAATCAAGAGTAGTATATACTGTTGTGTTTATGTATGCAAGTGCACATGGGCTCACCAAGCAGCTGGATCATACTCTGCCCAGATCCTCACATACTCGTCCAGATGATGGGGTCCCAGGATAGAAGAGTCACGTGTCAGGTACTCAAAATTATCCATGATCACAGCCACGAAAAGATTCAGCATCTACACACATCAAAGGTTTGATGAGTTGAGCTGTATATTACACATCAGATGTACATGAGGCTATGTTATTTTATCTGCTTTTAAGCAATAATAATACAATACAGTCATGGGAGTCATGATGGATATAAAACTAGTCCTCACTACAGTAATCATGCTGCCACTCAGTTTGATAGGTCAATGGATTAATGGTGTAATACAAATTATGACCAAACGTTTGGTTTGAATAAACCATATTCATATTTTGTTTGAATTTATTTTTGTTATTTCAATGGAACAGATGGAAAAGCAATAGAGAAGTATGTCACATGTCTGAGTCACTGTTCACCACTGATAAGAAACAATGACCACTCAGCAAAACATATACATTATAAATTGAAGTTCCAGATTGCCTCTCATTATAATATAATACTAACTAACTAAATGAAAACTGCTGCTCAACAACTGGAGATCCTTTCATTGTCAACAAGCTATTAGCAGGGACAAAATCAGCCAATGCAACCAGCTGCAGTGACACGTTCCACCATAAATTGTGCCCATGAGTACAATTAAGTAATAACAACAGTGTTGTCGTTCTCACCAGAAAGGAACAGAGGAAGATGAAGGAGACAAAGTAGAGGTAGGCAAACTCGCTCCCACATTCTGCCTCCGTGTTACCAGAGACCTTATCACACACCTTCTTTCCCAGACATGACAGCATGATTTCATGCCATGCCTCACCTGTAGCACTCCTACAAAAACACAGAGTTGAACTACTGTTAGAAAGTGTATGCAACCCACACACAACATTCATCAGAGCCAGTCTGTGATGCACACACAAACCTGAAGAGCAGCATTAGGGCCTGGAAAAAAGTCCTGAAGTTGTTGTGCGGGTTGATGGCACTCTCGACATTCTCGTCAATCGAAATGTTCCCAAACAGCTGTGAAACACAAAACCCACCCCAGCATAAACCCACAATCTCATTGCCCACAACCTTCAAATATAGTCATTTACCTATTCTCAGTATGTGCTGTGCAGCCTCCCACACACTCTCTCACATACCTGCATGCCAATGATGGCGTAGATGAAGAACAGCATGGCGATGAGTAGGCACACATACGGCAGAGCCTAAACACAGCAGATAAGTAACCAGCATTTAAATGTGTGTGAAAACCTGCTACTGGAAATATGAGGAGAAATGTGCAGAGTATTGTCAGAATGTTAACATTTTGTCTACAAGAGATGTATGCATTGTTAATTTTTACACAATTTTTGACACAGTTTCATCTTTCGATGGAAACCTCAAAACATAATGTTACATCATAATATTTGGACTAAAATGGCATCTAATTTTAGTCTACAAAATACCATTTTAATTGACAAATATATGCTTTAGTTATCAATCGTCTGTGAATGTCTCATTGTAAATATGCTTGCTTGGCAATAATATCCTGACTAGCGCGTAACATATCTCATGTGCATTCACACCATTTTGTGCAGATATAACATGTAACATTCAGTTTATGTTGTGTATAAATCTGATTAATCTTATGTATAATGATCTGTTTAGGTGAGTTAATTTACACGCAAAGCATATTCCTTGATCACACAGTGCAAGCAGGTTAATCTGTGACATTAATGACAATAATTGGATTATTTGAAAGGATAATATTCATTCTACATTTTTCCTTTTTTTTCCCCCAGAACAGCATTCTGTAGTTAAAATAGTTTATTTCATAACTCTACACATTTCTTTATTTCTGACGAAATAAACAAAACCAACCTAAGTTAACTAACATTTTCTCCATGAATTCATTGATGAGATTAACAGTGTTTATGCTGCCCTACAAAGTCTCATAAAACAGTGGTTGCATTTTCTTTGTGTGTATAATTTTACCTTGAAAGACTGGACGAAGGTCCAGAGCAGGATGCGTATGGTCTCACCCTGCCTGAGCAACTTAATGAGACGAGCAGCTCTGAAGAGCCTTAGAAAACTCAGATTTATGAAGTTGTCCTATAGAGAGAGAAAGGAAGCAAGAGTAGAGAAAGAGTAGGAGAGAGAGATGGGCAGACAGAGAGAAAAGAAATGATGTCAGTCTGAAACATTTGATTACAAATTGTGAAATTGAAAAAAGAAAAGGGAACGGAATCAAACAAGGAGAAACCAGAAAATAAATATCAAACTGGCAAGACTGAACAGGCTCATCATATCCAAGGGTGAAAAAGGGGAAAGACAGAAGAGGGAGGAGGCAGCAACTCATACAAAAATATATAATAATAATAATAAAATAAATTATCGTAAGAGTCTAAACATCCTCATTAGGGAAGGGAGTGCACAGACCCTAACTTCTTGCTTCAGTCAACCAAATGCACTGATCTGTAGATTCACATGGAATCATGCCAACCACATTAATAGCTTACAATGACCAACAGAGGGCACTAGCAAAGAGAAGGGACACGTGTGCTGGGTAAAAGGACACATTTCAGTCAGAAGTGTTAAGAGTTTGTACTTTTTGGCATTTTTGGCACATGAAATCGTCAGGAATTAAAGGGAAGAAATGACTGTTCAATGTCTTTTAAGCAGCACAGAAATACAGGGAAACAAATATAGAGTATGAGCTCAAGGTGGATTTAACTCCAGCTCTACCTTCATAACGGACTTCTTTAGATGCATTCAGTATGTTTACATCTGTGTGTGTTTATGTATTTAGATGTCTATATGACTGTATGAAGATGCAGTGTGAGAAACATACTAATTACTAGCGTTCCCTATCAACAGAAACGTTGAGCGCAACATGCATTCAGGAAACCTGCAGAGAAACACCAAATGTTTGAACTGTGCTACGGATCAATTACACCTCAGCTGAGAGGGGTTGTCATATCATCAGACAAGCAGGGGTGAAAGGTCATCATGACTCGAGCACATGCATCATTACCAGCATCACCATCAGCCACAGGGAAACAGATGCATTAGATGCATTACTAAAAAAAAAAAAATTACAAACCATCTACATGTAGATGTTGCAGAAGCATGGTTTATAGCAGTATTTTTGAAGGTTGATTAAACAACAATTGTGATTGGTCAGGTCAGGTCATGGATATACACATGAGTTTCATAGTGCATTTTGATTGGATGGAGTCATCAGAGGGCAAAGCCGCCATAAAGGAAGAGTTTAAAGAAAGCATGTAAGAAAAGATAAAACAAGAAATTAATTATCATTATGCATATCTTTCAACAAACTTTTTGATCCAACTAAAGGTTGATTATAACAAAAACATTTCATTTTTAAAATGACGATGCACATTTCATATGCTTTCTATGCACCTTGAATAGCTGTTAAAGGGTCAGTTTACCCAAAAATTTATTCCTCACCCTCATGTCATTCCAAACCTGTAAGACCTTCGTTCATCTTCGGAACACAAATTAAGATATTTCTGATGAATTCCGATATCTTTCTGATGGCAACATTATTACCACTTTCAAGGTATAGAAAGGTAGTAAAGACATTGTGAAAATAGTCCATGTGATTACAGTGGTTCATCCTTAAATGTTATGAAGTGACAAGAATACTTTTAGTATGCAAAAAAACTGTTCTGTTGTGTGAAAAGAAATTGTTCTTGTCCTCATGAAATCAAAATCGACCTTATTTACTTTGTTAGCAAACATTACTGGTCTTAGGGTGAACAATTACTCTGTGCAAGTTAATACACAGGAACTGTTTGCCGTGGTAATCCTTAATCAAAATCTGAAAAGTAACTTCTGGTCTGGAATGGCGAAGAACAAAGGTCTTACGGGTTTGGAATGACACGAGGGTGAGTACAGAAATGTTATTTTTGGGTGAACTAACCCTTTAAGCTTTTATCCGTACATATATTATTTGCCAGTCTGATAACTGGAGATTTCCTTCAGACTTTAATTAAACGAAGCACGTCAGGTCCAAATAGGTCTGAAGATCTACCAGGACTCTCCAAGGTAGATGTCCAGACACAGGACTGGGCCTTAAAGTAAAGCCCCGTTCCCACCGCCAGCGACTTTGTCTCTGTATATCGCTAGTCTATGTACTGTGAAGACGCTTGTGTCCCTCTAATGCTATTGGTAGACTGCACATCTGTCCATATCTTTAATAAATGCAACAAGTGATATATAAAACTAAGATTTCATTCTAATTTGACTATGAATTAGACTTAAAATAATTAAATGTTGCATTCTGCTGTTGGAGATTTTTGTTTTATAAACTACGGTACAGCAGTGCTCAGTCAGTGCATCAAATCCTTACCTAGATTAATGATTGATCAATCAAAAATGACTAAAACGCCATTTGAATTTGACAAATAAGCCATTTTCGTGTCTCTAATAAAGTTGCCAGCCCTTCATTTAAATAAATATGATGATGTCGCTTTGTCGCCGCATGTCGCTACCGATGTGAACAGGGCTTTGGAATGACTGTTATTAATTTCATATCATAAGTTATTTCACATCACATTTTTTTTTTTTAAAAAGACCCCATGAGTTTAAAACAAAATCCCATGTGTGTTTGCATTGATGTCATCAATAAGCTTGAGTAATCCTAAAAGCAGAGTAAATTGAAATAAAATGTAATATTCACATTTCTTTGATGGAAACAAAAGTCTTGATGACTGAAATGTGTCCCCCTAATGCAACCTGCCATCGATGTGCAATAGCAAGTAGTAAATCATGGTTTTGCCCGACTGTGACATAAGCTAAAGCAAAAGAAAATAAAACAATAAATTATACAATTACTAAATAAATAAATACATAACTTCATAAAAATATTATATAACCAAATAAATATTTCATTTGCAAACACATTTTTACAAATGTCTAATTCTTAAAGCAGTTTTGTTGACAAATTTCTATTTTAACAGAAAGTTCAGGCTAGACATATCAAATGAACCCAATCGTGGGACGTTCTCATTCTAGATAGCATTTGAAAATGTGTGTAGTGCAGGAGTCATCAATATCTTTGGTCTGTTTTCCTAGAAAAGACTGACAGAACTTTTTGAATGTGTAGATTTGTGTCTGGATGTGATAAATTTGACCAAATTTAGGTGCAAACTAGTATATAAATAACCTCACAGTGAACTTAAAACTTAATTTTAGATTTCTTGAGGTCTTTAAAGTGCCAGTACTAAAGTGAACTGGTAGGTGCTGATGGTCTGAAACCAAGAAAAAAGAAAAACAGTCTTATGTTTCACATATTTTTTAGAAATGGCCATCATCATTTTCTGGAACATAAATATATGTGTTAATAGTTGAGAACAACTTTTTTTTTTTACTGGTAGGTCAGTTTGATCTGACTCTGGGATAAATGACAAAGCTGGAAAAGTAACAGAACCCTATCACCGATGAGCACCACTGGCTCACTGATCTGCCTCACACACCAACTGGGACGATTATATAAGACTTTTAGGAGTTCCTTACACCTCAGTGAGCAAGAGAAGATCCTGCTGAGAGTCTCTCAATCACATACGGAATTACACACAAACGTACAGATAGGATACACAAACAAACACACACATACGCACGCACAGATGGCAGCCCTTCTGCTACACACTTACCCCTAGCTCTGTGACTAAAATATCAGTGATGCTGCCAAGTACAGTCACACAGTCGAAGATGTTCCAGGCGTCTTTGAAGTAGTTCTGTGGTGAAAAGACACAGATGCGTTTGTCAGTTGGGCGAAAGGAGGATTACGTTTGGCACACACATACACTCAGAGACCCGCTGACAGAAAAAGGAGCAAACGATTTATTTGAACTCTCTGGTGCTAATAAAACAGTACCATTCCCCATTACAGCCCTTATTCCTTCCCTGTGTTTTCACCCCCCCCCCAAAAAGGGTGGATGCCTAGAAGACTAGTGGCCCAGATGCTGAACATAACAGCATTTTTGTGAGCTGCCAAGTGAGTGCCTCCAGGAAAACACTGCATTAGAGCCGTTCAGTACACCAGCTGTGTGGTAACAGGGGCACCAGTGCAACAATTGTGTGTGTGTGTGTGTAACTTTCCATTCCATCCAACATGTGTTATACCCGTCATCTTCATTTCGCTCTAAATCTCCTTCTTTTTCCATTTTCCACTCCTAATCATTTCAATGTGCCCTCCAGCTCTCCATCTTCATGTGCGTCTCTTACTTGCATGACTTTAAGCTGACTACAACCATTTCCTTTGTATCCTGTACTTCCATGTCCCAACCCTTTTCTCATCTACTTCAGAATGCCATCTCTTTGATCTCTCTCTCATGCTCGATCTGTTCATCAATCTGCGTGTACAATGCATATGACTTTTTAAAGATCCCCCATTCCTTCAGCCCTATTCCCACACAAGACTTTTTGCCACACCTGGCAATGGCAAGTGAGGTGATCAAATGAAACACCCATAAAAATGTCTGTATTTTGAATTATTTATATAAAAAATATACAGGCTATATTGTCATCCTTAAGACTAAGATATTATCTTTTGTATGCACATTTGTGACAAACACACACACTTACAGTCAAACCAAAGATTATTCAGACACTAGATAATTTTAAGTGAGGAAAGCCAAATAAAATAAACTGTGACATATTATACTCAAATATTATTTGTACAGCTGACTACCAGTAAAATGTATTAAAAATTCTGACCAAAATGATTCAGACACTTTGATCTGACCATGTTTTGCTTAAGTACTTTTTCTTTAATCGCTAATGTGACCTTTTACACCACAGACTGAACCAAATTAAGCATTGCTTGGTAATTGGTTGACCTAAATGATCTAATTGTGTACTTAAATTTAACAGCTGATTAGTTGATTGTAATCCAATACACACCTTTCTATCAAAGTTATCTGACATTATCAAGATGAATTTGCTCTGACAGTTTAACTCTGAGTTCTTGTCATATTTCATTTCCATTTTCAAAACTATAGCGAATAAACTGTGATAATGTGAGAAAATGTTGAAGGTGTCTCAATATATTTTGGTTTGACTGTATATATATATATGTTGCAAAATATTTTTAGTAGGCTTGTGTGTCTTACAATTTGAGAAATGTAAAATTGAAATAAAGTATTATGTATTATGTTGCAGTTTCTAAAAAAGTCAACATATACTTTTACATGCATTTGGTGCTTAGTGAGTGTGATTTTACACACACACACACACACACACACACACACACACACACACACACACACACACACACACACACACACACACACACACACACACACACACACACACAATAACTATACTCACCAGCGCTCCAAAGGCAATGATCTTCAGTATGCACTCCATGGAGAACAGCGAGGTGAACACTATGTTTAGGTTGCCTAACACAGCTTCATAGGCAAGTGATGCTCCATCATACTAGACACACACAACATGTTTAATCTGTATTAAACTGTCTATATTTGGTAACTGGGTAGCAAAAAGAAAAACAAATAAACATCATAAACCATCAACATGGAATTTTTTTTTTTTTCCCAGGCCATTTGTTTTACAAAACTATAAAGCAATATGTACTAAAGAGAAATACTGGCACACCTTCATCATGAGGACAATGGTATTGAGGGCAATCAAGGCCATGATGGTGTATTCAAATGGAGGAGACACCACAAACTCCCACATGCGGTACTGGAATGTTTGCTTGTTCTGAGGCATGTGGCGTGTGAGCGGTTTAGCATTGATGGCGAAGTCTATACAAGCTCTCTGAAAATAGAACAGATACGATAAGGTTAATCAAGCTGAAAATCTGCCTAATATGATGCTCCATATAAATGATATCAATGCCAGCACTATGCATAAAGAATGAGCTAGACTGATTTTAGCTTATAAAACCTTCCATCTGATAAGTCCTTCACCTCATTCTTTTCCAGGCTATAGTCCTCCATCATTTTATCTCCTTGCTCCTGGAAAGTGATAATGATAAGAGCCACGAAGATGTTGACGAAGAAGAAGGGGAAGACCACAAAGTACACCACGTAAAAGATGGACATTTCCATCCGGTAACCTGGGCTCGGGCCCTGATTCTCGTAGGTCGCATCCACTGAATGTTTAAGCACCCTGGAGAGTGGCAAAAATGGGAGACAATGTGATACTGTACTAATCTTTTAGGTAATCGTAACGAGCCCATAGATATGCCATGTAAAACTTTCAGATTCACTCAGATTGTAATTTGTGATGAAAATATTTGCATTACATTAGAAAACAAACAGAATTTAACTAGTGGGTTCAGACTTTGGGTAAATACACTGGAAATTAGGTTAGCAATTGAGATGTGTACATACTGCGGCCACCCCTCTCCCGTAGAAACGGTGAAGAGGGTGAGAAGGGCCCAGAGCACGTTGTCGTAGTGGAAATCGTATTTCTTCCATTCCCGCTTCTGCGCCCTCACTTCGTTATCTTTTTCATAGACAAGATACTCGCCCCTAGCAACAAAATGCTTTTAGAATAACACACCAATGTATGTGTCGGTTCATCAGTGTGTTTGTGTGTTTTCTCTCACCTGCAATCTCGCTCAAACTCCTTGGATTCATCAGTGCAGTAGAAGAAACGGCCCTTAAAGAGCTGCACAGCCACCACAGCAAAGATGAACATGAACAGCATGTAGACAATGAGGATGTTCAACACATTCTTCAGAGAGTTCACCACACAGTCAAAGACAGCCTGAAAATAGACAGAATAGAGAAAACACAAAGCAAATTGAAAGCAAAACACAAACTCAGCCTTATGTGAGACAAAACACAAATTCAAAATGTAAAAATGCAATTTAACAAAGATAATAAATAGTCAACTGAAATAAACCAAACAGACAAAATAAAATAAATCAAGAACAGCATTAAAAACAGAGATGGAAAAAGCATGAATTAATAGAATTAAAGAAATTAAAATATAGCCTAATAGCAGAACATAACTCTTATAAGATACGACAAAACAGAATCGAAATGTACAAATACAATACAATCAAGGTGTTAAATGACCATAAAACCAAAAACAGAATTAGAGTAAGCTGAAAACAAAACAAAAAACGGATACATTCCTAAAACGCAGCTCAAAACAAAATCAAAAGCAGACTGAAAAAAGTCTCAATTTTTTTTAGAAGCAGTATATAAAATACAACACGGGGAGAAAACAGCCAAACACAAAGGTACCTTCAGCTTGGGCAGGCGCTTGATGGTTTTCAGAGGCCGCAACACTCGGAGCACACGCAGGGACTTGATAGTACTGATGTCTTTCCCTTTGCTGCTTCCTCTGCAAATTAACACAAACACATAACACAGTTAGGAAGTGAAATGGTGAAAGGCGTTAGGCTACATGGGTAATTGGTCTTGCACACACAGTTTAGGGGTGAGTTAGTAGCTCAGGTTGTTAAAACAATGAAACATGCCTGCTACATCCACACATTTACTCCCAGTCAATCAGGAATCTCGTCCGTGTCTCCTCACTGAGAATGTAGCCTGTTGTAGCAAGACAATCAAGCCCATTTCACAGTACTTAGGAAAGACAAATACTAAAACACATGCACTCAGTCAATCTGTCAATAAACACTCTCAGACACGCTCGCTGGCTCACGGCATGCTATACTGGAAACTAGCTCAGTGGATGTAATATCCACCGTACCGTCTTAGCCCATGCTGGAACCACCACTGTACCTCTTTTCCCAAGGAACAATGGCTGGTTTCATTACATTGCCATGATGACAGCATGAAACATACAGAGCAGACTCAGGCATCACCACTGCGTAATGCCCAGCCAAACTTCTTTCTTTCTTGTTTTTGGGGTTGTCCATTGGCAAACACAAAAAAATAAAATAAACATAAAAGGACCTGGAAACACACATCCAGTCACTCCAGAGGGGAGGAGCTTCTACAGTGAGCTGGTCCGTTATATCAGCTCTGGCTCTGTAGTGTGAAGAACCGTGTAACCCTGAAGACAGTCGATCTAAAGACTTTCTGGCTTACATTATCACAGTTTGCACGTCGCTATTGTGGTACCCGAGCACAGCCATCCACCAGATGTGTGTACAGCCGTTGGATGGCAGATGCGCGGCTAGTGATCAACAAGATAAATGCAGAAGTCGCACACTGAAGGAAACTATGGAAATACATGGTTGTAAACTAATTTATATTACAGAAGTAACATTACATACTGTACATGGGTTCCAAAAGTGAAAATGCTTTTTTTTCTTTTATATAGATTTCAGAAATCATTCTAATATGCTGATTTGGTTTTCAAAGATTTTCCGTTGAATAGAAAGTTAAAACAGAACAGCATTTTTTTTAAACAATGCAACTTTCCATCCAACATGTGTTATACCCGTCATCTTCATTTCGCTCTAAATCTCAGCAACAAAGCTGAAAAAAAGTAATAGTACTGTTCAGAAGTGTGGAATAAGTATTTTTTTTGTATAAGCACATGAACAGTTTAGTAAATGCTGTAAACGCATAGTTCATTGTTAGCTTATGATACCTTTGTGTTAATAATGAAAAAGATTTACGCACCAAAACGAGACTAGATATACAAGACGAGGGAGCACACTGTAAACAACCTTGTTTATGGTATCAATTCATCTACACGCATTAACTAATATTAATTGAACTTTACAATAACGTAATATGGATGCGTTCATGAGTTGGATATTTCAGGAACTACTTAAATTTGGTTTGTTCTTCATATAAAGCAAACTAAATTATTTTAAGTGACTTTTCTTTGTTTATAATTTGCCTAAATGCTCTAAAATGTTTGAAATGCTCTCTAACACTTTTGGACCTCACTGTATAAAATGTGTATTTATTTTGCATCTTTATTATCTTCCTCTCAGTCTCAGTGTCAAGGACAGAGGGCAGTGCTCTAGATTTCCAGTGCCGAGCCAAATCCTGCCCTCTCAGCAGATGTGGTTACACACTGTCAAGCACAAACAAGTGTCCATCAGAGAATTGCTGTTAGAGTGACGGGTGTAGAGGTGAGGGACCTCTCAAACCCCCTTATCAGGACTGCGTGGACTGCGAATGATCGTCCACGGGTGGTTAACACAGGAACAGTGACAGAGCGATAGAAGGAGATGGGTGACTTGTAGACAGACATAGAGACAAATCCAAAAAAGAAAGAGAGGAAAGCTGTGTGATTGCCAGGACAAGCATTAAGAGCAAAAGGAGGAAGAGAGAGAGAGAGAGAGAGAGAGAGAGAGAGAGAGAGAGAGAGAGAGAGAGAGACATTACCCGCTGCCTCCGCTGTAGGTGTGAGCAGTTGAAGAGATGAGAGAGGAATCAGACACACATACGCACAAAGACACAGGGGAGAAAGGGAGTTTGAAGGAAGAAATACATTAATGTGAGACACACAGTAAAAAGAGAGAAATACGGATGCAAGCTTGTGGAATATTATACTAGTGCACATCCACACACCCCTGAATTCTTGTTCACTTACCCATTTATGTAACTTACAAAACTCATAACAATATGCAGTAAATACTACAGCAGCAGGATATTTATTCTTATTTAGCCAGACTTTTGACTTGCGGCAAAATGTCTGTTCCACTTGGCAGCTTATTCTGTCCAAGAACCGCCCACTTAGGCAGGAAGTGACTGCGTGACTGACATGTAAGCCGACCAACCACAGTCTGTTTTGGTTTGACGTGATGTTTGAGGGGTTATTTGAAATAAATTTGCCCATAATGCAGTGCAGCAGTCGGGTTCCGGATGTAAAAATTCCATTTCTTTTTTCCAAGGGGAAATTGAAAGCACAAAGCACTGCAAATTACAGAATCAGTTCCCCTACGCTCTCAAACTACTAAAATATGAACTACACGCATAATCGTTTCTACATAAACAATAAACTAGTCTGTCATTTTCAATTTGATTATGTCATTCGTAAACACTTCATGGAATAGTAGTCATCTTGTATCTTTCTTTTTTTTTAATAATTTGAAATACTTTTTTGCTTCAAAGAGTAATTCACCTTGTAGATTTTTGGTTTGGCTAAAGACTTAAAAAAAATTCCTATGAGAAAAATGAATGGTAAGAATACTTCCAGAACCAAGGATGCTGAAAAGGTTGTCAAGAACTGTTGCACTTTATACCGTAATATTCTGCAACTAAAAATGAATTCACATTTTCACAGGAGGCAAACTATCCAGGTAATATGCTTGTAGGGCTAAGTAATCATACTTCACAGACAAAATCGCGAAAAAACAAAGCTTACGGGTCAAACTAATCTCAAACAGAGGATTTGATGGCACTAACTTGCTAAACTTTGGCAAATCTACACATTAGTTCTTCCGTAAAACTTGGTACCTTATAAGCACCTTGTTTCCCAGTGAACTGATAAGAATCCTGAAAGCTGCATAAATCAAGCCAACCAGATTTAAAGTGTTGATTTCAGCCTGAAGTTGCCATTTTTATCTATATTATGCACTGTGGGTGGTCTGTAGGCATGCCGTCTGAGGCTGAGAGTAGCTAACATACACACATGTTCACACAAATCAGAATCTATTTGAATGTAAGAGGAGTAGTAAACATGCAGTGCCATTCTGCATGTGACTTCATCCCTGTTAGTTGCCATGCCTCCTTGTTCATCATGATCTCGTGATTCACATGGCACACTCATATGACCATAAGCGCTTCACCAGCAGGGCAATGGGGATCCAAAGCTCTGCTGGAGTCTGTTCTTCAAAGAGATTTACTCTACATGGACAAACTATCATAGACTGCTACTTTTTAAAAATAATAAAGGAGACATTTACTTTCTTAAATATTACAAATCACACTACTGTGTAATAAACAACAGAACAAAAAACAGACTCCCAGCAGGCTCAAGTTTGTCAGCTTAAGCAGTTCACAAAGCTAATAACGTTTAGTCAAAACAGGCTTAAAACGGGAAACGTGTGCAACTGTTTGGCATAAACAAACACTAACCTTCTCAACAAACATCTCTGTATGAGAGATGTTTTCTCAGTCATCTCTTTTATTCTCTAGAGATGATCTGGATCAATCCATCACTAAAGTCTGTGCCACTAACTCGAACATGCTATGCATTATTTGACCATGCAGTGCATCTGTCCTACTCCAATGTGTCTTTTTGCTAATCAACCCGAAAGTAAAAATTGTACACTTGTTGACATTTATATACTAAGTGGTCTACCAAGAAAACCGTCATAACCAATATAATAAGATAGTTACAACTCTCACTTCTGTTCGAATGATCTGCATTCAAAGCCATTTTAATAAGCAAACACGCACTAATGATCACACATTGATGCATCAAGTTGTTGCTTGGCAAACAGCCTATATGTATACATAAATGAACTTATAATATAAAATAAATGATATATATCATTTAACTATTTAAAAATGTGTCTTTTATTTCAACAATTGAAACAAATGTTCAATTGTTTCACTGTTTTATTTCACTCTAAAACATGCTGGGTTGTTTTAACCCAATGTTGGGCTAAATGTTTGCTTAAGACAACCCAATCGCTGGGTTAAAACAACCCAATTGCTGGGTTAGTCCATATTTGACCCAACATTGGGTCGTTTTTTACCCAGCATTTTTTTTTTTTCAATAGTTATGCAGTTTCTCTCTCTCTCAGCTGACTTCCCCCCCCAAATAAATAGACTGGATCTTGCGTTCATCAAAATGTGGATACACATCTTAATTGGACAGTGCCCTTCTAGGAGGTGAGCAGTTTGATTGTCTGTAATCCCATTATGGTGTTATCTTTCTGGGCAAAGACCCTGTTCAGCCATAAGAGGTCCTAATGCATTCTGTGTTGCTTTACACGGGCAGCCCTGCAAAAGTTATCTGTGTTTCGAGCACCGTCTGACATTTTTACTGTATGTCTCCTTATGCCGCTAAAGTGCACTAATCTGCTGATTTTTATCATGTCCAGATCTAGTTGTGTTAGTCGGTAATGTTAAGTGAGTCATAGACCACCTGTGTCCAGTCATCTGATAAAGTCTACAAAAACCTTAATATAAAAAGTATAAATAATATATAAAGCATAAATAAATTCATAAATATTTAATTAGCACATGTAAAAGTAATAATTTAACATGTAAAAATTATTTACCCTGTACACTAAATAAACACTATACACTAAAACTATATATATATTAATATATAATTATTTTAACATACAATGTCACAATGACATTTATTCACACTTAAATACATTCTATAAATCTTTAAACATACATATTATTTAAAAGTCACCTTTCCAAAATCAAAAAGGCACTTATTTTATAGAATGAGTCAAGTATTTATGACTATTTGACTTGCTGTAAATCAGTCATACCACACTTGTTAGACATTTTAGACAATGTCTTCAAAGGTCCGACACAGAAACAAAGAGACACACATGTACACATAGACACAAACACGTATGTTAACACATTTAGGTGTCCACATACTGTAGATTGTACCAAGAGTTGTTTAGCTGTAAGATTAAGTTACTGCTACTGGCTAAAGAATGACATGACCTCGCCCTTGGCATGTGTCCTATGTGTGAGGGATGTGGTGAGGACGTTTGGACGGACAATCGAACAGACAGATCAGATCAGTCTATAGAAGAAGAGGACAGGCGTGTAATGAGAAGGACAGGCAATTAGAGCAAACAGAGGGGAAAGGGAGAAAGAAAGAGACATTACCCCTCTCCTTCCCCACCGCCTCCTCCACTGTAGGTGTTGAGAGATGATCAGAGAAAGGAAGACAGAGACAGACAGAGGCAAAGACACATACAAAGACACAAAACACACACACGGAGACAGAAAAAGGCACAGGGATAGAATGGGGTTTTTGAAGTAGGAAAAACATCAATATGAGACAGAGAATACATAGAATTACAAAATAATGGCAGACCTCTTAGTTTGGTTTATATGTGGACACCTAATCTAGTGTAAACACTTAAACAATTGAAATACAAAAATACATATATACAAACAGGGTCCAAAAATAACTTATACCAGCTTGGGTGGGTAAATTGAGAAGATCTTAAAAAGGTCCCCCCAAAAAAGTAATACAAATACAAATAAATTAGTATTATTTTTAAGTTTATGTACATAAAAAAATTTATTTAAATAAAAAAATAACTTTAGTAATATTTGAATTCTAGCTGAGAAAAAAAAAAAAAAAAAACCTGGATTGATTATTTTATTGTTCTTTTTATTAATTGGCAATTTCACCCATGCATTGCTTTTCAGTTTCTAGAAAAGTTACAGGTCATTTCATTTACTCGCCAATGCCTCTTTCTTTCTTGCATTTGGCTTGTTAATCTTGGACCCTGTACACATAATACTAAATAAACATGCACAGATATATACACACACACACACACATATATACGAGTCACTCGCTGAAATTGAGTAAAAGGTTAAAAACACTCTGTGAGAGATGGCAGCGATATGGGAACTGTTCCCACGCTCACAGCCAGGGAGCGCCAGTCACCCCAGAGCGCCTGCCGTTCCGAGCGCTCTATGCTCTGCTGTGTGGAGAGAGAGAAAGGGAGGGAGAGAAAGAGAAACAGGAGAATCTAGCGATGATAGGAAGGAGTACAGTATTTTTTCTAAGGGAAAGGTAGGCACATCCTAAAGCCTCTATCACCTAATAAGACACTTATTTCATGCTGGAGATAAAGATGTGGGTGCAAATGGAAGTGGGGTTGGGTGGGATTGATGGTTAAAGGGAAAGGGAATGAAAATGCTTAAGGATTTAAGGGGGTTTCTTTTAGAAGTCATGCTGGTAAAGACAATCAGTGCAGATTGCAAGCTCAATTTGTATTCTTAAACAATGTTATTTTATCCTTAAATGTTATTGTTTTCTGCTGTTTTTATGCCTAACAACTCATATTTGAGCTCTAGAAGGGCCACCGTATAACATTTTGGCCACACCAAGTACTAATATGTGGCATAAAAACATAAAAAAAGAGCAATGCATCTCTATAAATTATTTCACAACTAGTCTGGAATGCATTAAATGACATTCAATGAGAATGGCAGACTCAGCATGTGCAAAATGATTGCAGAATATTTTACACTTTTACAGACTCGTGCAAACAGGCCTTTGTTAATATTAATTCTTCTAACTGACAGCCATTCACATGTTATATGCATGGTACATGTCATGTGTTGTGTGTATGTCCACCTAAAGACCCGAGTCAGTCTAGAACTGCATTGCATATGGACTTTTGTTGTGAAAATGTGTGCACACATTTGCAGTTATTTAGGGACAGAGGAGGATATATACAAACACATACATAAGACCATATAATATTACCATTTCAAGGCGTATAGATTCTGGTATTTTTAGGAAGAAAAACAATTGATCTAGGTTCATCATATTTCTTCCATTCATGCTTGCATTTCACGACATGTCGATTCCCAGAATCCACTCACATGCTCTTTACTAAGCCTGGAAAAGTGCCATTCACATGCATTTTCTCCAGTTTCAGTTTCAACAGACGCACCTTTCTGACCTTTCCCTCATTTTAAGAACTCTCTCAGACTTATAGCATGTTTCCAGTGAGATCAGTTACACAACCTTGAACCGTCAGTCGCAATCATTCCTATTGCCTCTTGTCGGCTTTCCAGACTGCCAAACACAAATCCATCCTTCTGTGTTCCTGGCTTTATTTATAGTATTGTATTTAACAAGATCCCTGATCATATCAGTCTGATCTTAACAGTTTGAGCAGCTCATTTTAGTATGGAAAAATTACAATACTCGACCCATGAAAAAGCATTATAAATCATTTCACATGTAAAGAGGTCAGCCAATCATAAGAGGGTTTCATTCTGCTTTAAGGTCTGTTCACACTAAGAACGATAACTATAAAAACAACTACATCAATAATCCTATTAGCATCCAAACCTATGGGCGACAATTTTCTGTTTATGATAAGCGCGCGCTGAAGCTGTCATCTGCTGCTTTAAATGCTTGCAGTCCAAAAAGCCGGATGGATTCTGATTAGCTATCAATCATTCATCACCTGGAAAAAAAAGTTTCTTAAAGTGATTCAAATATTGTTGCACTGTGTTATTGTTATGGCTGTGGTGTGAAGTTCACTATTCTCATAGAATTAGATTGCTTATTAAAACTATATAGTTATAGCTATAGTAATTGTTCATTGGTGTGAACGGCACTTTAGAGTGAGAAATTGTTATGAAAAACTATATTAAAATAGTTTTAACTAATTATAATTAATTATAATTCATTATAAATGGACTTATAAATGATACAAAAATGTAGCATATGGTGTCTTGCTCTCTTGTTTTTTCATTGTCTGTTTTCCTCATGTTTGGTTCCAGCAAAGGTGTAAAAGATGGGGAGAAGAAATACCTGAGGTGAGTGTGGCTGGATGCTCCAGAGAGTCCTGGGCACTAAAGGGTTACAGGTGCCCAGGTAGAGTCATCACCCTTATGGAAATGGAACCAAGCGCACCCATTGGGTAGCAACTGCGCAAATGTAGTGCATGGTGGGGCAGGGTGGGGAGATGCAGTGAAAAATCTCCAAAAGGAGAACTGGGGCTAAATGTGGGGAGGGATAAGAGTAGGGAAATAGAGGGTCAAGATATGCACAGAACTGAGGGCATGGAGAGAAAGGCAGATAAATGGTGAGAAAGAAAAGAAGGAGAGAGAGAGCTGGGCTGTATGTGTAGCAGGCTGGCGCTCCAGGGTGGCAGAGAGCTGTGTCGACTGCACAGGCGCTTGACCTGTAGGGAGCAAGACGGGGAAGGACGAGGAGAGGCAGCAAGCAGGGAAGAAGAGAGGAGTGAGGCATGAGCGCTGGAGCCTTGATGACACTTACGTGAAGGCGAACGCCACCAGGGCACCACTAACCACTATAAAGTCCAGGATGTTCCACAAGTCACGGAAATATGAGCCTTGATGCAGGACAAGACCTAAATCCACCATCTGAAACACAGAGAGCAAATGTTTACTAAATAAATGACCGTTCAAATGTTTGGCATTTTTTCGATTTTTAAATGCTCACCACGGGTGTGTTTATTTGATCAAAAATACAGTGAAAACAGGGATGTGAAGTATTATTACAATTTAAAAAGTAACTATTTTCAATCAGAGCAACGGAGCGACGCGTAACGTTAGTTGTCAAATGTCAACAGAACTCGACTGCACTGTGTTGCCAAGTCCGTGTTTTTCCCGCGGGTTGTTCTCCATGTCCGCGGGTTGAAGTGACCCCAATTATGTGATACATAGACCCAGAAATGCAAATTTTAGCAGGCAACCTTTCCAAAATAACGTATTTTGCCAACCAAACGCAATTTTTTTCCGGATAACCCCCCCCGGAAAGCTATTGTTTTGGGCTATAGTTTTGAGTAGCAATTGCGCGACATTGCAAAAAAACATGGCAACCCTGTCTGCACGCACACTGGATTAAGTAATGTTAGAAGAAAAAGATGAGTGTAAACGATCTTTGCCAGTGTTGTAAACAAAATAATTTAAGGTTACACAGAGTACTTACCAACACGATCATCGTTTCTGAGAGAAATAGTGAAGGTGAATGCATATACGAACAAGTTCTCCATTTAGGATAAGAGCAAATTCAACCCAAGCGCCTTTGATGACGTGGATGATTACGTTACTTGTTTATCATCTGTCCATCATCGTCTAAAGCCCACCCTGACAATTTCATTGGTCCGAACAGTTTCTGTTCGGGCATAATTACTCCTCTATGGATTGAGTCCAGACCGAATTGCCAGAGCAAAAAATTTTGTGGGCGGGGCTAAATTCGGCTGGCATCTTGAATGAATAAAAGTATTTTGGAATGGTATTGTATATTTAGGCACTGTGTCAAATTCCATTAAATTTAGAGTTCACAGACTATTAGACCAATGAACTGTCATGATTTGTCCAGATATTTTTGATTTATGATTTTAGATTATTAACGAGTGATGTAATTGAGAGCAAAACATTTCATGTGTGTTCAGCAGGAATCATTTAAATTTCCTGACAATTCCAGGTTCAATCATTGGAATCCTGTACTTCCTGTAACACTTCAAGTCATGGTAATGTGGAGACCAATTGGCAGCAGATGATGTAAACAATCATAATGGGGGAGAAGAGAGAGTGAGCAAGAGGGAGATTTGAAGAGACTGTAGAAAGAGAGATGGCTGAGAGACATTATAAAAGAGAAACGCTCAGAGGAATATCATTGGAAAAAAAGACGGGTTATGATCATCTTCAGAAAAGTTTTCCAGTGCTGGAGAAACTTAAGCGGGAAGGCCTGAAAATGGACACAGAGATTCTGCTATGTTTCACAGAAGCGATATGCTGTTGTTGTAATGTCAGCTATAGTAACAGGACAGTTTTGGGTGTCATTGTTTGTCTTGAGCTGCTGTGCTTCTGGCGACTAACAACGGACTCTTGCTTTTGTAAATACTCATGTGTATCGTATTGTCATTCGTTGTTCTTCGCTTCAGCTATGATAAAGAGACGCCCACATTCCAGTAAATAAAGGGAGGGGTGTGTTTGTTTGGGTTGATTTTAAATATCAACAGTGTTTCACAGAAATCGCTTACTGCATCGTTAAGTACAATATAGATAAGTATAATGTATATTTGAGTGAAATAGACCATCACAGACAGTAGGACAGATGTGTACCTTAATGAGCATCTCAAAGGTGAACACACCCGTGAACACATAGTCAAAGTACCGCAGGACCTGCAAGCACAAAAGAGGGACACAATGTCAGCTGGAAAAGGAAACTCTTTATGACAAATAAACAGATGAAAGGATGATGGGTATTGATTAGGAACATGGACGGATAGATAGATGAGATGGCTACTAGTCCAGTAGACAAAAGTGGACAGAACCACATAGACATAAATAGAGGATGTTGAGATGTCTCACATTATTGCGGGGAGATTCGGGCCAGACAGGGTCTTCAGCGGCCAGGGCAATACTGCTCATCGCAATGACCAGCAGAATACACATCTCAAAATATCTGAGCGTGACGATATAGTGGCACAACCTCCGAAATCTAAAACACAAGTTCATAAAATAGACCCGTTAATAACAAAAACAACAGCTGCATCAACTTGAGAATGTTTTTTTCAATAGAAAGCTTAATTTAATATAAATAAAAAAACTACAGAACGAGGTGAAACCAGATGACTAATCAGTTTTGTTTAAAGACAACATGAAACAGTGTTTGCAACCCATTTTACTTCCATCTTTGGATACATTTCCAAAAGAAACTGGATATTCAACTGGGATTTTTTTTTAAATCCCATTAGAATTGATTGGACTTTGAAAAGTGGTCATTATATAGCAGGTTAGAGATTTGGTTAGAGTCACTCACGGGTTGGTGGTAGACAGAATGAACATTGAGGTGTAGGGTGGCATGGGTTTAGGCCCCCCATCATTTTTCTCATCATCATCATCGTCATCCTTTGTGTCTTCCTTCTTGGGCAGGGGCTCGGTGTTGGCATTTTTATTGACTGTGGAGATGTGACAAAAGGAAACAACATTGTAAAAACCAGATGATTCAACAAATGAAAAAGGTCAATAATCATCTTCAGCTCTTTTTCTCACCCTGTAGGATGGCATTACTGGAGGGGAACATCGGGGGAATGTCCACGGCAGTGTAATCGGGTTTCATGCCTAGGTGTCCAGTGCTAGCAACATTAGCAGTGGTAGAGGAAGGGTTGTTAAGAATGAGGCTGCTCTCTGTGCCAGTACGTGCCAGGCCGGCAGTGTGGGCACTGTTGGCCAGATTGAGCAGGCTATCATGTGGGGTGGAGTTACTAGGCGGCTGGGTGGCAAGCTTGTTGTTCATGGCATTGTCCAGGTCCTCACTGTACTGACTGTCCTGCCTGGACAGAGTCTTCTGAATGGGACGGGTCGTGGAGAGAGTAGGGCCACTTCCATGACCATCCCTGATGAAAGAAGACAGAAAGATCAGTACAAGTGTAAACCTTTAGGAACCTCTGGGAGGAACTGACTAAGAATGAACAATTATCAAATTATAAATAACAATAATGTGCTCTACTGTTCAAAGATTTGGGGTCGGTAAGTTTTTTCATGTTTTTAAAAGAAATCTCTTATGCTCACCAAGGCTGCATTTATTTAATTAAAATATAGTAAAAACACTAATGTTGCAAAATATTATAACAATTTAAAATATATATTTGTTTATTTTAATATATTTCAATATTTAAAAAGCATATTTGAGCGTATTTTTAATTGTCTGAAGAAGAGCCTGCTTTGCTTGAAACGTAACCTGTGTGGTAGTCTATTATTCAAATATTTGGCATATTTTTGGAATTGTGGTGTGTTCTTTTTTAATATATTTTTAATATGTAATGTATTACTGTTATTTAATCCAAGGAATATTTCTGATTATTATCAATGTTGAAAACAGTTGTGCTGCTGAATTTTTTTGTGGAAACTGATATTTTTTTCCCGGGATTATTTGATGAATAGAAAGTTCTTAAAGAACAGCATTTATTTGAAATATAAATATTTTGTAACATCTTTTATTTAATGTGTAACACAATTTAATGTGTCACTGCTGAATAAAAGGATAACATTAGATAAAACTAAATAAAATTAGTATAATTAAATAAAAAAGATAAAATAAAAAATAAATGTAACGTAAATAAATAAATTACTTAAATAGATAATTATCAGACTTTTTTTTAATCTATAAGAATGTAGTTAAATATAAATTGAAAATAATAAATGAATCACTCCACAACTGTGATCCAAACACCTGAATTAGCTATTTAAACCATGCATCTGAATATCAGTTAACCGCTGGAGGCAAATAGTGCAGAAATAGATTTTAGTGAATAAGTCGCGATCCAAAATGATAAACTTGTTTGCTAGAGGCTACTAGAGTTTTTTTTTAAGGAAGGCACTGCAAAAGACGTGAGACGCGAGTGCAATAGTCAAACGTGCCCAAAAAATACATAGTACAAAAAATGTTACCACAGATTAATTTTGATGGAACTCACATCCTGCGGTGTCGCACCCCTCTCTCTTTCCTTCCCTCACCCTCATGGCGATGACGTCTGTGTTTACGCTCTCCTCCATCAATTTGCTCACACTCAGATCCTTTTTCCCTGCCCTTACTCCTGCGTCTCCTCCCTCCGCCCTCTCCATCCTCCTCTGGGCCTTTACGATGCTGACGGGCTTGGCTGCAGCGCTCGCTGTGCTGATGTCTGCGGTGAGACTCTCTACTCTCCCCATGGTTCTCGGAGCCCAAAAGACTCCGACGAGATCCCGTAGAGTCCCCTCTTTCCAATGCTGGCCAGGGCCCAGATCCACCACCTCCTCCTCCACTCTCCCCCTCATTGAAGTTGGGCTGTTTGTGAAGGAGCTGATGAGTGTGCTGGGGCTGGCCATCACCTGGACGGGTTTTGTTGGTGTTGTTATTGCGGTTCTCCTGAGGGTCCACGACCAATGGCCGGTCCAGGTGGGTCTTCATATCGGGACGAATGTGACGGGAATATGAGACCTGGAGGCATGATTAAAAATACAACAATCACATTTGCCAATAGAATAATAATAATAATAAAATAAAGACATTTTCCCTGAAAACAAATGTGAATATTTATTTATTTATTTAAATTGTATTTATTTATCCATCATATTTCTTAAAATAATAAACATTAATATCATCACTTAATATTTTTAAAGGATTTAAGTTTTTTACTGGTAAACTGGGACCACTGTACATATTATGATTAGAGATACAATTAAAAAGCACTAATATCAATAATCTGAAAATGCCCAATAAAAGATAAATGGTCGATATTAGAATTTTATACTATTTTTTCTCATTTTCTTCAATGCTAAAATGAATTTAGGCATCACAACATTATAATATACAATATGAACATTTTAAGATGATATTTAACAGTGTTATTAAATGGTTTGTGATATTCACATATCCACTTTAAGTATCCACTTTTTAGATGATGGCAAAGCTTAATATGAAATTAAAAATAGAGGAAATGAACAAAGTCTAGTTAAATATTCAATATTGATGGATAAGAAGAAGAAAAAAACTCACTACTATCAGCCGTTAGCTGATATTTATATATATCTCTTTCCTTATTTCTTCTCACCTTCCAGCGGTCTTCAGGGTCCAACTCATTGTAAAGAGCCTCTCTGCTGTTCACCAGGGTCTGTCGTCTCAACTCACTAGTGCGCTGCTCCCATATTGACTTACAACCTTTGTGGTTCTTCTGTTGCTCCTTGCTGCTGAAGAGAGAAACAGAGAGAGAGAGAGACAGAGACATTTATAGTAGATCTGAGATTTGTAATCATCAAGAGGGAAAAGTGAGTTTGCTGCAGCTACCACAGGCTGAAAATGCCCACCTACAAGCTACCAGCTACCATTTGTTAAAGAGGATGATTGCACCGCTTGGGTCAAATTCACTCACAGAACACACACACAAACACAAACACACACACACACACACACACACACACACACACACACACACACACACACACACACACACACACACACACACACACACACACACACACACACACACACACACACACACACACACACACACACACACACACACAGAAGATATCTATAATAATTCTGAGAGTGAAGTAATCACAGGCGCCCAACCCTTGGAGCAAAGCATGTGAAAGAGAAAAGTAAAAGAGATATGAGGAGAACAGCAGGTGATGAGTAGCAGGATGAAGAGAGAAGAAGAGACGAGGAGTGACAAACCGTCCCATCCCACCCAGCGGTCTGGAGAACAGAGCGGGGAGCAGCACAGAGAACCGAGGAGGAAATGCACATGTCGAAAAGGCTGATGGGAGAAGAGTGGGAGGTGTGGGGCGAATAGAGAGGCGATTAAAAAAACAAAAACAGAAAGAGTATAAATGAATAAATACCAGTCCAGAAAGTGTTCTGTTGCATCAAGACGCTCAGAGTTTACTGTCACGCTGAGGAGGAAAACAGCATGTGTGAAACACAGAACATCTCTTTGCTCCTCTCCCTTATTCACACACTTGTCCTCACTAATACACATATATTTTCTCCTGATTCTCTCTTCTTTTCCTAACAAATACTTGGATCAATTCGCACATGGACAAACCTGAATCATCTTTAATCGGTCTGTGCCTCTGCATGTACGTTGTGGGTATATAACTGTGAGAGGATCTTGTAGGACAAAGGATTACACCATGGATGTATGACACCAAAAAGAACAGGGAAATAAAGTATGTTGCCTTAAAGTGCTATATGTGATTTGGAACATAGACCAGCTAATAGTAATAACCAGCTAGAATCCAGCTACTATGTTCCAATATGCAGTTACTACAGCAGGGTAGAATGTAATCCACAAAGTCAGTCACATTTTTTACAATTAGTTTGGCCTGGGGAAAAAAAACTTGTGTCTTTGTGACTTATGGTTTTAGTTTGGGGTCTACAAGTTTTCTTTTCCCCCCTCAAAAGAAATGAATGTTACAAATTATGTATATTTTAAAGGGGTTGGAGAGTTGGAGTCACATGCTGAACATGGTCAAAATAAAAAAAAACGAGTTGGACTTTTGACAGAGAATTTCTGTTCCAAAAATACTCCTTCCAGGTTTCTCACAAGTTTCTGAAAATGTTCTTTTTCGAGTATGGGCCTTTATGAAGATCGCGCCTCTCATTCGGGTAACGCAAGTCGAGAAAGATTTTTCAACAATGTGACCAACGCAGTGTGTTTTTGGTTGTGAGGGAAAGATCACCTTGTTCAGCTTCCCAAAAAACCCAGCGTTATTGGAGCAGTGGAGCAGTGGATGCAGATCATTTTTCCTGGGCAGCAACAGAGTTGTGCAAGTGTATTTCTGTGTTCCGGCATTTCGGTGATGAATGCTTTGTAAACAAGGCCAAATTCAACACTGGATTTGCAGATCGGTTGAAACTGAAAGATGGTCCCAGCGATAAAACATCCCGGTCATGTTTTAAGAACCGCAGGCAGTGAGTGAAACTGCATAAAATGTCTGTGATTTTGTTGGCAATTGGTGCATAAGTGCATACAATGTAAACAACACAAACACATAGTAATGGATAATGTGATGATGTATTGTGTGTGTTTAAATCATTTTGTTTAGCTGACGAGCATAATGTGTCATGTTACCACAGAAGATCTCATTGTTGTTTTTATATTGAGACTTTGTAACAGTGGTCTTTGTTGCTGCTGTTGTTTTTGCTGTTCAATTTTAGACTCGGGATCCTGAAGGATCATGTCACAATTCATCATTTAAGTGTTTTTTTTTTTTTTCTCGGGATGTCTATTTACACCAAGTGCAAATAGTATGCATTGTTGGCAAGTGCTATTCACACTAGCTCTGCCTAACAATGCCTAGTTGGGCCAAACAAGATAAAAAATAAAATAAAATGCACGTATTTTCAATGTCTTCAGTACCGCAATCAGTAAAGCGTAAGGCTTAAGGATCTTGGTTTTGACATGATCGAATCCGCCTTTTGCAGAGCTCGCTCTTATCCCTTTTCCCATCACATATCACATCAGAAAGGCATTTACTTTCAATAAAAATGAAGAAAATGTTCTAAAAGAGGAAATAAAGTTCCTAATGAAATGTTTAATAATAATAAAAGCATTTATTGAGTGGGGTTAAGGGTAGGTGTTTTATTGTCCCATTAAGGCGGCATCCATTTCATATTTTTAATAAATATAATAATTTACACTCAATGTATATTACTGCATCCTGTACAACAATACAGAGGTGCAAAAAGTATGCATCTTTCAAAATAAAGTATAAATTGCATGTAATTACTATTTACACATATTGCAAAGAACTGCTACTTTTATATGGTGTGAATATAATATATCACTATTTTCACTTAGTATGCTACTTCACTTAGTAAATAGCATCTGCAGCTATTTTCACTTATTGTAAATAGAATCTAGTTGCTATTTACTCTTGATGTAAATAGTATCTATCGTTATTTGCACTTAGTGTAAATAGCCACTGCCTTTTTTTCGTCTACGATTTCTATGTTTATGTGGCTGATACAAGAGCTATAAATAGTCAGAACACATGAAAACCAACATAAAAAGACAAAGAAATTGTGGGAGAAAAAAAAATGTGGCAGAAAGACACACACAGAGAGAGAGAGAGAGAGAGAGAGAGAGAGAGAGAGAGAGTGATGAGAGAGAGATACTCACGCAGCAATGGAGAGGTTGGCTGCAGACAGTGGGCTGACCTCAGCTACTTCCTTGGCCGTCTGAAGAGCCATTTTCTGATTGGCTGCCTGCTCTTCCTCCTGTTCATCCTATTCATATAGAGAAACATGAAGAATATTGGTTAAATGTGATGCAGAGTGTGAAGGATAAACAATCTGAGAGACAAGGACAGGGTTATTTTTGAGGTTGACATTATTGCATATGCATTTGTAGGAGTTTCCCTTTCAAATGCAAAATGTATGGGATTTACTAAGGTTTTGCGCTAGTCAATTTACTGGAATTTGCGCCATTATTTAAAGCCCCCAAGAAAACGTCTTAAACCAAACATTAATTTGTGCTGCTCTTGGTAGACTGCATTGGTCACTAAGGAAATGATCTGGCTGTTTCTGCGCTCATTGTCCGTAGATCACACGCAGAATGGGATGCGTTCTCACGCTAATTTGCCCGGTTTAGTAAATCTAGCCCTGTGTGTCTTTACCTTGGTCAGCTCTTGTGCATTGGCAAGATTGTCCACAGCGATAGCCAAGAACACATTGAGCAAAGTATCTGTTCATAGAGTTGTTAAGAAACTTCACATCCATACTTCACTGGTGTATGAGAAAACTGTGCAAAGAGTATGTCAGCATGCAAGATAATGTGTTTGGATACAGTTGCCAAAGAGTGTAAGAACAATGAAGAAGACTGAGAAGACCATGCCCGTTCTGACTCCACCCTGAGACTCAATCCCATCATACATGACCATGTTCCAGTCTTCACCCGTCAGAATCTGAAGTACAAAAAAAAAGGTCCATCATCACAAAGCCATGGAAAGCACACCAAATGTTTGCACAGTGTTTGAAGGACACATTTACTCACCTGAAACACTGTCATTATTGCTGCAGGAAAAGTATCAAAGTTTGTTGGTGGTGTGCCAGATTCAAAATTAAACCTGAAAAGATAAAATTTGAGTTATATTATTGTTACACAAGTGTATTTTCTATAGTCTTATTTATGGCACCAGGTGAGCCTGGGCCACAATTGGTGACCCCAAAATAAAATGAAATAAAATAAGAAAATAAAAGTGAATGACAGTATTTTAGAGTTATACTGACTGTCCTCCAAACAGCTGCATGCCCAGCAATGCAAAGACCACAATGAAGAGGAAAAGGAGGAAGAGTAAACTGATGATGGACTTCATGGAGTTCAACAAAGACACCACCAGGTTCCTCAGAGATGCCCAATATCTGAGAAAGGAAAAGGGGAAGACTTTTAAGACACTCAGTCCTTCTTAGACAGCTTGAAGGGTAAAGAGGAAACTCGACAAAGAGTGGGACAGAGAGACAGAAATGGGACTCGAGATGTGAGAGACTCACTTGGTCACTTTGAAGATCCTCAGTAACCTGAGAGCTCGTAACACACTGATCCCAAATGAGGTTCCTGGCTGGATCATAGCCCAGAGCACCTCGAAAATGCTGCCACATATGACCTGTCCCATGCACACGCACACACATATTTAAAGCTCATTCAATAACAGTAAGCCACAAAACAAAACCCCCTGAGCATTGCCAAACACTAACACATATTTACTTCCTATACTGCAAAAAAATATATATTTTAATATCTTGAAAAACTAAACTGCATGTAGTAGCTAAATCAGGAGCAGACCTTGTTTTTCTAGTGAGATTTTTTTCTGTCCATGTCAAATAAAAATAAATAAATAAACTTAATTCAACATATATTCTTGTCTTATTAGTTTTGCTTCTCAAGTAAACCATCAATCTTCAACAATATAATACTGATTAAGAAACTGAAAGAATCTTCAATAACACAGACTAATTTCAGTAATTATATCAACATCAAGGCCTGAGAGAGGAATGAATGGACAGCTTATATAATGCTTTTGGTTTCCCCCAAATATTTTCTGGTTTACTAAAAGGAGACAATAGAGCAAGAGACAAGAGAAACTCACAATGCAGTCAAAACAGTTGAAGGAGGAGTGAAAATAAGGTCTGGTCCCCAGCCCATACATTTTAATACACATCTCTGCCATAAAGATCCCCAGGAAGATGAACTCAGCAAAATCTGTATTAAAGTGAGAAATGGAAACAGACAGAGAGTGTTTGCAAAGGACAAAGACATGAAGAACAGAAAGAAGTAAGACAGAGTAACTGCAGCTTTTTAGAGACCCAAAATGCAGCCACATTTAAAAATGTTTAATGCAGTATATGAGAAAATATATTTTTAGAGTAGAGTAGAGCACACACTTTTTGTCAGCAAAAAAAAAGAGAAGTTGCTGTTTTTGGTTTCAAATTATAAAACTCAAAACTGCGATTAGGAGACTTTATTGTTGTCAAGCTAGTAGAACATGTCTATTATTAATATGATGGGCATTCAGACATTTTTAAGTGTCCAAAATGTAATACTTTTGGGGTCAATAAAACTTTCTAACAACTAACTCAGATAAAAGGAGAGAAACAGAGTTACATCTTCAGAAAATAGAACATAAAGGAAAATAAAGAAAATTAATTTTCTCTCTATTTATATACAGACAATGATAAGAAACTTCACAGATTCAAAACTGCTGACACGCACACAGAAACTACAGGAACAATCTGCAGATTCTGTGCTACAGATTAGCGAAGAGGCAAGTGAATAGACTTACAGAGGAAGTCGGAGAGCAGGTCGGGCTGGTCGTAGTGCACGGCAGCCACACACAGTGTGTTGAGTCCCACCAGACATAGCACAGACCAGTAGAATGCTTGTGTCTTCACTATGTGCCTAATGAAGAATCTCAGTCGACGCTCCTTTTTATGGAAGGAAGAGCCCTCTAGCTTTGAGCTCTTCAGACTGCCCCTTGCAAACGGAGAACCTAGCGGACAATTAAGAAACAGAGAAGCCAAGCGGCAGGAAAAAAGGACACAACAAAATTTAATGAAAATTGTTGTTTGATATGGCATTCTGAAATTCAGTTTAATTTATCAAATCAGCTTTTCAGCCTGTAGCCTACATTATATAAATGTATAAGTGCATGTTTATCTCTCAAACACACCTATATCTCCATCTCCATCCTCTGCATCGAGCAGCTCAGTTTTACTCTTCTTAATGGTGGGCCTCCTCCTTGAGCCTGTGTGTAACGGACCATGATCACTCATTTCTAATTTAACATACTCACAGCACTCACACACAGATTCAGGCAGCCTAAAATGTGCAATGGCATAGAATCATAGAATTACAGAATTCACAACAAGGAGAGACAACAAGGAAGTGTCGTTTGTCCCTTATATGGATCATAGACAAATATGAAGTTGAGAAATCACATCTCTGCTGTGAGCTACAGATGGACGGTCCATGTAAATGTTCTCCTGTACACTGCATTAACTGTGCTTATGGACATGAAGTATACAATATCACCCCCTCAGCAAAGCCAACATGGTATTGATATCTCTCTTCCCTTACGATGGGAAATCAACACCTAGTCCCAGTGAGGGAGCAAAGAGAGTGGGAAAGGGGGATGAAAAGGAAGGAAGGATGGAGGAGTTCACGTAAATACCGTCAAAGGGCATCCGGTCATCTGGGTCATTGTCCTCGTCAGCCAGAATCACCTCTTCTATACACGATCAAAAAAAGAAAAGAAAAAAGATTCAAATCAAACCACTTCAAAAGTCTTGAAAATGAGGACAATTTCTAGTGCGTAAAAGATGCCTGATGAAACATTTTGTACATTATCAGCACGTTCCAAGATGTACATGTGTGGAGACATCCGTATCAAAAGAGACAAGCTGCTATCTGTATTCTTGGCTTTAGCTTCTCTCTGGAGTATTTAATGGCTATTTCTATGGCATTTACCTGCTTTGCAGATCCACTCCAGATATCCGTTCAGCTCTCTCTCTATCTGCTGCTGACGCTTCAGCTTAAGAAACTCGCTCCTGTTCTCCACACGCTCCCTTTCTTTGGCAAACTCTCTGTATCACATACACACACATGCAAACAAATGCTCATCAACAGACGAACACAAAATGCACATACACACTAGTTAAATGCAGATACACTGGACATTTTTGGGACATTTTGAGATAATCAGAATAACTGTATAACTGCCTTCTTTAGTTCAAATGTAGCCATGTTGTACTAAATTAAAATGTGGCCACGATTTGACTAAATTAAAATGAGAGAACAAATTCTATGTATGTTAATCCCGTAATTAACATCTTTAGATATGAGTTTAAGCATTTTAAGCTTGTGATGTCCTTGTGCTGTTTTTAAATATTTATGAGTGACTCTCATCTAGGTACAATGTACCTGATGAATTAAACTGTATTAAAGTGCCCCTATTATAGATTTTTTAAAACACTTGCTCTTGAAAGATGGTTCAGTACTCAGTTTGTTTGGACCACCTTGCTCCTCCGAATCACAATCTGTAAGTATGATTAATTATTGATGAATATATTTCCTACCGGGTGTTCAAAATGGTTGATGGTTTTGTGTTTTATAATGTGTAGGTCTCTGGCTAACCCACGTTAATACTGCCTTACTGAAATACTACTACAAATCAGCTGTGTGCCAAGATTACCTAAAACTGGTTCTATTAAAGGTGCAGTGTGTAATATGCATGAGGATCTGTTAACAGAAATGCAATATAATATATATAACTATGTTTTCAGTTGTGTATAAAGACTTTTCCATAATGAAACGTTATGTTTTTATTACTTCAGAATGAGCCATTTCTGTCTCCATACATATGTCCCCTAACAGTTAAGTCGCCATTTTGCAGCGACATGTTTCTACAGTAGCCCTAAATGGACAAAATGCTCTACAGAGGGCTAGCTACTCTGCTGTCTCAGACAATGGCATCTTTGTCCTGTGTCGGCCAGTGTAGCTTCTCTATGAGCTTCGAAAGAGAGAGATGAGCGGTGGGCGGTTGCAATTCACAACTTCACCTCTAGATGCCGCTAAAATGTACACAGTGCACCTTGAATGCAGATTGTCTTAAATGCAGACTTTGCGTAAAGATTTGCAAACTTTAACGTTACATCAGACACTCACATCAGTGCTCAGCTAACGTATGCTATACACACTGTCTTTACAGTGTGTACAATTGCGAGCTTTTTTTATAACACTAAAGATCAAACTAAACTAAAATAAACTTTAGAATTTTGAAAACTTTCAAAACAAAAAATGTCATGATACATTTATTAGGAACATATCAGATTCCACACTATAGGACACTAATAAATTAAGCAAATTTGTGACACTAACATGGGAACTCCTTGTACAAAATTATCTCTTGTGGTGATGATGGGACACGCTGCACCCTAGATATCAGCCTCTAAATAGGCTATTGAATAATGAATAACAATGAATTTAACATGCTATCCACAAACTGCATATTTTCGTATACAATCCACACAAATATCATAAACATTGAACTCAATTAGCAAATTAGACAATGCACCAAAAATGTGGACCTGGAAAAAAAATGATACGATTTGAGAAGAGCTCACACTCCCTGAGAGATGTTTCTTACCCTGACAGCACACCCAGCACAAGATTGAGCATGAAGAAGGAGCCGATGATGATGAGGGGGATGAAGTACATCCAGTTCCATGCACTCCCTGAAGCATCATTGCTCTGTAACAGCATAAAAACAGCCCAGTCAGTACAATGAAGCACACATCCAAACATTTTTTCTCTCTCCAGCTGAGAGTACAGTTTGTTCATCTGGTTTTCTTTGCATTTGCCTTCCCAAGACTCTCTAAAGCAATCTTCCAATGTAGGAAGACATCAGATTGTTTGCCGTTGTTTTATTTGGTATTTTTTATAGGGAGAAGGGAAGCTGAAATCTGACCCTGCTTACAGAGGATGAGAACATCTATGACAGTACTGTGTCAGATCCAAGGACACCACGTACCATACGATGAGCAACCTGAGAGTGGCAACCATCTGGCTGGGGCTGCTTCATCTGTGATACACACAGCTGGGTGCTCGGCACCACTGCTCCCTGCCACTGCAGAGAGGAACAAATGGGCAGCCATCTTGTATGGCACTGCTCCACTGGCTGCCTCTAGGGAAGGAGCCTAGGCTACAAAAGCCCAGAATGAAACAGCCCACAAGTGCTGCTTTAGAAAAAATGCGGATGATGTTACAATATCTGTAAAATTTGGTTTTGGAGCATTTCAAGAGCACACTTTTTGTTTTAAAGGGATAGTTCACCTTGTCTTGTGTAGCCAGACCTTCAGACTAACGGCAGAAGGTCTGGACTCCATTGCAGCTTTCATTGGCCAAGGACCACCCAAGAAAACGTCTAACCGACAAAGCAACCAATCACAGTTCATTTTGTACGTTCAGGGTTTGTAATTGTAAAGTCAATGTCCCTACAATAACAGACTGGCTTGCATCTAATAAATTATTAATACAAGAACGTTGTGCAAGTTTACTGCAAAAATGGTTCTGCAAACGTCACATTTTATAAAACTTTTGTTGATCATGACAAGGGCTCTTGCCAGAGTTTTAAACACGACGGTGAGGGGGTTTTGTGTCACGACTGCTTTGTTTCTAGGCGGACTATTAAAGAACACGACACACTCGTCTCCCAGAAATCCTGTAGAATTCAACCAATCAGATAATGACTTTGAAAGTCCTGAAGTGTTTCCAATTTTGTCTCTTATGTATCAGATATTCATGGGCGTGGCGTCTGAGGCTGAGAACATCATTAACCTGTGTGTATTTTTTTCTTCCATGGAACACAAGAGGAGATGTTTAGCAGAATATCCAAGCTTCTTTCTTCCATATAATGAAAATGTACGGGGAACAAAGCACCATCAAAGCATCAAAAAAGTAGGTCATATGACTTTATACTTCAAGTCTTTTAAATAGCTGTATATGAGGGACAGACTTATGAAAATATTCCTTTTAGGGTCACCATTTGCTTTCATTAAATAAAAATAAAAAAACAGCTTGGACATTATGCTAAATATTTCCTTTTGTGTTCCAAAAAAAAGACAGTTTGGAAAGAGTAAATTAAGTAAACAACAGTTGCTATTACTTTAAAGATACTTTCAAATAGCTCATTTATTAACCAGCTGATGCTTCTGAGGTCTCCATATTTAATTTACATTATATTTTTGCATTTAACATACACTTTTAGGTCAAAAGCAATTCGTTAAAAGACAATCAATAATATATGTAATATACAATGCCATTTTGTTGTAGCTATGAACCATAGTCTTCCTCCCTGTCCCACTTCTTTTTCGTCCGCTCCTTCATGTCTGAGAGCTCTGAAAGCCCCAGTATGTACTGCAGCTTTTTTGCAATTAAATTTTCATAGGTTTCTTTCTCAGCAGCTGTAAGAATAACTTCAGTTGAGCAGGGTGTGTTATATATAGAGCCCCATTCACAGGAGAGAGGAGGGAAACAGGAGGAAGAAAAAAGCTGGGGCAAGTAGAAATCAGGGTTTAGAGATGGCGAGACGCAGAGTAATGAAAAAAGAGAACAAGGGTAAAAATACAGTAAGACCAAATAAGAGATGTTGACATCTTATTGGACTGTGCAGAACTGCAAGCCTTAGTCATATGGAATCACGACACTCAAGACTTATTTCTCATTGCCAAGATCTTTTTTTTTTAAATGAACCTTAATTCTTCAGGTAAATCTGCTATTTATTTGTAGGAAGTATTGACGTGGCTCCTGAGATAACAACATTAATATGTGGAAATCTTGAACATGGCATTAACATTACTGCCCTATTTTCTGTCGTCGAGGGTTGCTGAACTCACCTCACCGGAAAGAGCTCTGTCTGTTCAGAGTGGACAGGCTGGCCACAAGCGATAAGACTATAAATGAACTGCGCAGCCTCTGACTCTATAGGCAATATTTTGCTTACTGTATGTCTGCGAGTGAAAGGTACAGCTGATGTGGATTAGGTGGGGCTATTCAGTCCCGAAGATTGGGTACTTTTTGATAATCTTGAAGTAGAAGAAATCAGTAATCCTCCACGCCAAGGATTAATCAAAACCAAAATAATACAGGATATCCAGGTGAAAAGGTGAGGCCCTCCAATTTCAAGCCCATCTGATACAAAAGTACAGTGTTTTCCGCCCTTCATGGACCAAGAATGCTGTGCTGCTAATATAATATTCAGTGGCTTAGTAAATATCACAGTAATAATTAACTTTATTAACTTAATAAAATCTATGTGTGGCAAGCAGTGAGGCCGAGGGATCGGTGGTGAGTGATAATGAGCACCAGCTGTGTGCCGCAAGGGTTCTGGTGTCTCAGAGAGGAGCTCAAATGTATAAAAGGAGGAGCGACGACAGTGAAGGATGAGAGAGAACCAGGCCTGGACTTCACGTTATGTTTTGTTTACTATGTGCGCTAGAGGATGGATACCCGACCAGAGCCCGATGGGACCCGTCGGTAACTGACGGGCCAGGCCGGGTTCGGACAGATATTTAGAAATAATGTTCGGGTTCGGGTCGGGCTCGGTCACGTCAGCGCGATAAGGCATTGAACATTTGAAATTTAAAACAGCTTATTATGTAGGTAGCCAATGAGCCTGTTTAACTTGATGCAAAGGTATGTTTTTGTGATTAAAATAAATAAAAAATATTACCCTAACATCTGTCTTCCTGTGTGCGGAAATTTGTTTTTGTAGCTGTGACAACGCGCAACATGTGCGTCAATATTGCACATTAGGCTACATGTGACTGGCAGCGCAACTTCAGCGCTGCTGGCAGGACCAGCAGAGGACAGCCTTGAAGCCATCCGCAGTTGATGCAATCCTTTTTCTGCATAAAAACCTGGATTAGCCTAAACTTTGATGGATGGATTGTGTAAATAGATCCCATGTTGTAGTGTAGTAGACGTACAGTTTGAGAGAAAAATGGTAAGAGTGATTTTCATTTCAATAAAACACATTTGTGTCACGTTAATGTTTTGTTCTGTTAGCTTGGGCCATTTTTGGTAGACCTTTGTTAATTTAAAATTCATTTGATTTGGCCCTGTGTTAACGTGTGTATTTGTTTCCCTGTCTGCGCGCTGATGCGCTCATCTGTAGGCTAATCATTTCAGAATGCCTTCCTACAGTTGCTAAATAAAAGCGGGCTTTCCACACGAACAAACCTACATGTGTCATTATTATAAGAAAAAAAATAGATTCGGGTTCGAGTCGGGCTCGGACATAAATATCTTTATGCCTGTCGGGCTCAGGTCGGGTTCGGTATACTCTGTCGGACGTGGTCCGGGCTCGGACAGAAAAATGTGGCCCGATCCGCACTCTAGTTTTTTCTTCACTAAAATAATTGAATATTTGACTAACCAGATAGTTTTTAAAAATATATACTTAACTCTTTCCCCACAAGCGTTTTAAAAAAAAGTTGCCAGCCACCGCCAGGGTTTTTGACCATTTTCGCCAAAATTAATAGCCCATAGAATATTATGTTTTATGAATATCTGAGAATGCAATATATCAAAAGAAAGAGTTCTATTCTAGCTTCATGCATTCCTTTTTTATCAACACTTGAATATGGGTAAGTGTCATAAAATAAGCAACATTTTGAGCAAAAAGCTGAGAAAATCACGTTTTTGTGAAAGACTACATTTAGATCAGATTCAGAGCGATGATCAAAACACGATGAACCCTAACCCCATGGAGTAGATTGAGTCCAGCAACACATATAATACTTCACAGTCCTGTAGCTAACATTACATAGCTTTGATTTATATGATGTTTAATGTTGACAATCACGTTATTTTACATCTGTTTACATGCGTATTTTGATTTGGAGATTCAGTACTCATTCAGGAGATGCGTAATAGCACCCCCTAGCATCTAACAGTAAAAACACGGAAACACGGAAAATTCCATGTTTGGCAGTGAAGGGTTTTCTCACAAATAACGGAAAATTCTGTGTTTGGCGGAAAGAGTCAAATTCAGGTTTGTGTATGTTTTATTTTATCTATAAAATCATTACTGTGCTTGAAATAATTTTATTTAATGCAAAACAACATAATGGGATGCAATGTGAGACACCTAAATGAGTGTTGCATCTGTTCGCGTGATTCAAACACCTGATGATGCTTTGCATAAAACACACAACTTTATTCCTAAAGATAATGAATACAATTAATTTGGATGATAAAATGTTCTCAAAACTGTGCACTGTGCTCGAAACTTTGTTTATTGGCAGGTTATGAAAGTCAGATGCGTTGCAGCATCTTTCGGCTACGAGTAAAACAAAGGACGGCAGTCTGAAGTTCATCCAAGGAAAAAAATTATATTACTCATACTATAAAAGGTACAATTACTCATAAATAAAAACAGTTAATATTAGTCATAAATATATATATATATATATATATTTTTTTTTTTTTTTTTAAATGTTCCCCATTTATTTCTATTCAATTTTATTTGTTAATGTACCAAATGTAGTTACTCAGATCTACTTTTTTTTTTTTACTCACATTTACACATACAGTATATGTAATTGATTTCACTGCTTTAAAATTCAAGTGTAAAAATATTTAATCAAAAAAATGGACTAAATCATAGTAAAAGATTTTAGAGTGTATATATACTGTATCAGCAATGATGCATTCAATTGATTAGAAGTGGCAGTAAAGATTTACATCGTTACAAAAAATCTCAGTTTTCACAAAAATACTGAGCAGCACAGTTTTCAAGATTGATAATAAGAATTTTTTTCTTGAGCAGCAAATCGATTTAGATTGATTTCAGAAGGATCATGTGACACTGAAGACTGGAGTAATGATACTGAAAATTCAGCTTTGCCATCAAAGGAATAAAATACTTTTTTTTTAGTGCTGGGAATCGATTACATTTTTTCTGTAATTAATTGTATATTTTGATATTGTATTGATTTCAGTTACTCTCCAAATTGATGTAGAAACAATTTAAAGACAGCATATTTTAAATATGTGTTGTAATGGCATCTTTTTTATGAATGAAGGCCAGTATAACTGATTCTAATGTGTCTTTAAAACATTAATGACATTACAGTATAAATAAAAGCTACCAATTTTAAAACTTATTAGGCTTTAATTGCGTTACATTTTAATGTGTTAAACTGAAAAAAATGAATCGCCTGCATTAACAGTGTCTACCTCCAATATGAACACAGCTAATAACAATGTAAATAAAAACTAATAATTGCTTATTTCTACTCCTGGTCTGTTGTTTTAAGGGTCTATTTAAGAGAAGGTCAACCTCTGTGGCATTAGTCAAGTGATGAAAGGCGACTTACATAATACAGCAGGTCAGTCCAGCCCTCCATGGTGATGCACTGGAAGACTGTGAGCACGGCAAACAGGATGTTGTCAAACTGGGTAATACCATAGTTAGGCCCAAGCCAGTACTGTTTACATATTGTTCCTTTAGGACAATTTCGAGAGGCAGTCTCATTCCCACACGGAAACTCCTCTCGGATTTCATCTAACAGAAAGAACAGGGTGTAAGAAAGAGAATTTTTTTTTCCTCATAATTAATTCAATTGTATAACTTGTGATAGTGTCGGTTTTGGAGATCATGGAATTTCACAAAGTGACCTACCAGTGATTTCGTCAAAGCATGTGGTATGAAATTTGCCCATGTAGAACTCTAGACCAATGATGGCGAACATGAGGATGGCAACGAAGAGCAGCAGACCGATCTGCAGCAGAGGGATCATGGCTTTCATGATGGATTTGAGAACAACCTGCAAGCCTAGAGGAAAGAGAACCCGCATATTGACATTGTCAGTTTGTTTTAGTGTTTTTGCAGCATAAAATTGGATTACAAAACTTGACAGCTTGTAAAATGGCACAAAGTACATCATGTAAACTGTGCATCATCGTACTTCAAATATACTGAATCAGCATATAAAAGCAATTCTTATCAACTAGTTTTTGTGACACGTGACACAAGAATAATGCCATTTGTTTAGCAGGGTTTCTGCAGTTTTTATGAAGGTACATTTAAGACTTTTTAAATACCATTTAAGACCAAATAAAGAAAATTTAAGGAATTAATTAGAAGGGAACACAATATGTCAATATGTTCTCTAAATGTAAATGTCTTGGGAGAAACACAATGAGTTGGATTAACAACACTTCACAGTTTAAAAATACCACTTTCAACAGATATTGATTACTTTTTAATTCATTTTACAACAAAAAAGCTTGACTTTTACTGCTTCCAACCACTAAAATATGGAATATCTTTTACTGTACCTTCTGATCACACTGCACAAAAAGTGCACATTTTCTGTCTTGTTTAAACTTAATTCAAAGGGAAGTTTTGATAAATAATTGATGCTATTTTTGGAGGTTTGTTCTTGTCCTAAGCATAAACTCACTTAATTTTTTTTGCAATGCATGCAACATTTAATGCCATCACAATGAATTTAAAACCTTCTCCTCTGATTTAAGACCTTTTTAAGGCCATAATATGTGTAAGGGCGAATTAAGACTTTTTAAGACTTTAAGACCCGCAGAAAGCCTGCTTCAGTGACCTAGTGTGATGCATCCAAAGAAGGCATTTTTTTGTTCTTTTTGGAGCTGAGCAGTACAAATCACATCCACTTTCATTGTATGGAAAGCATATCATATATCATATGAATTGCAGCAAATATGTTACTCACTTGGAATCCCAGACACAAGTTTGAGAGGTCTCAACACTCGAACAGCACGCAGTGTCCTCAGGTCAAAGTCTGAGCCCACTGTTGACAGGATTCTGGAGAAAAATACAGAAAGAATCTTTGTACTAATAGAGGATTAGCTTTTAGTGACAGTTTGGATTTTTTTTTATTGAGAAAAACCATGTATAAAGGGAGTCAAGTGTATAACCAGAGCTCATGTAAATCTATGAACACTGAAAAAGTGCAAATTATAAATTACTGTATTAAGTCAGATATCTGCGCTACAGTGTGTGAATCATGGACTTAATATACGATAAGCAGTGGGCATTAATGGTTTAAGAGAGGATGGCACACACTGGCAGTCCCCCCGTAGAGTGAATGTCAGAGGTCCATGCGCAGAGAATAGAGATAAATGTGGGTACCGCTGCTTTGTATTCATATGACCTTTATTTGTGTAGGAAAGTCACTGGAATCTGATTCTCTTTAGTGATAACATGCAGAGAAGAACAAAGATGTGACTCCAACTGAATCAATACAGCATGGATAGTGAAACATATGAGACAGAAATTTTCATCAACGTTCAAACCCACAGACGTAGCAACAAAATATTCGTTTTAACACCACGTGAAGCCTGTTTTTAAAGGCAGCTGACAACCTAAACCTGCTTCGTTTTTACATGACATCTTGGAAAATGCCCATGGAGATATTTTAACCTGTCTACATTTGCTTTGATATGAGTGTGAACTGTTAAAGAAAGCTGCTGCCATCATCTTTGTCTTCGGGAGAACAAACTAAAAGCAAATAAAGGTCATAGATGCAGAGAGGCGGCAATCAGGGAGGTTGAAGGAAGACTGGTTATTCGGTTAATATTAATGTAAATTACCGGGGATGGACGGACAGCAAAATGAGAAAGAAAGAGGAAGAGAGAGAGAATGAACAGAGCAAAAGGGGAGGAGGTGAAAAAAGAGGGGTTGGAGGAGGAAGTGGGAACAGAGAGAGGGGAGGAGCTGGATGAGAGTGAGAGGAAGATGCTGACTGGCTGATTTATTCCCATCTCTCCTTGTCTATTTATAGAGCTGCAGTCTGAGAGCCACCACTGTCAGCTGTACCTGACTTATTATACAACACTTTCTCTCTCATTCTCTAACACACTAACGCACATATTTCTTTATAAGGGTGGGGACTTTTCGTTGACTTCTACTGTTTTATAATGAGCTAACGATATTTTTGATTCGTAACCCTCAACCTAACCCTCATGGAAATTTAAAAAAAATAGACATATTCCTTATGGAGACTGTTGGCAGGTAATTTCAGTTTTTACTATCAAGGGACATTTGATCCACACGATGTGGGAAAATCCTGACTCACAGCCCATTCACATTACACATTCATGTTTACACATTAACAATAAAATTAAATATAAATGACCTAATGCTCGAGTGAACATTAATTTAAATGACAGAAAATCAAATAAATAACACACAGATTATCTTGTTTAAACAAAAACAAAAGTACATATTAAATTAAATTAATCAAAACTAAACTAAAATGATTAAAAACTGTTGCCATTGTTCAACTGGCCCGCACTGGAGAACACCGCCTAGTTCGAGGCCCCCAGATAATTTAAGAATGAGAGCTCTGTTGTATATACACAAAGTGTTTCTTCCACTAAACTGGTGAGAGCCTTGCTGTTTTGAGGGAGGTTCAGGAAGGTGAACTGTGGGTGTGTGGACTACACTGAAGCCCCCAAAGAATCTGACAGATTGGGCTTATGTGATACAGAGGACGACTCACAGGTGTTTACACTGCACTGGCAAGGGGCAGCCCACCGGGAGGCATCTGCCAATTCATCTCATCACAATCCCAGACACACACTGTGAGTGTGGGAGAATGTATATACAGCTAGGAGTGAGAGAAAAGGATGGGAAAATGGCGGTCTTTTTGTAGCAATGGACGTAAATGTAGGTCAGTGCTGCTACTAGTCATAACAGTACTGTTTAGTTACCAACAACAATGTATGAATAAATACCGTAGCAGCAGTGAAGTCAAAAACACATTCACGTTTTTTTTTTTTTTTGGTATGTTTGTTTAGAGAGCTGATGAGGAGGACCACTCTCACCACAACACCATATCCCCATAGCAACTGGCAATTCCTCATTCAGACAGTTTCTACGGTTACTGGGCCCTTCTCATTCATAACTGTTTCCATGGGAACAGGAGCCATTTCTCATTGATAGGATCTTAGCATCACTGTGCTAACAAGGCAAACGGAGGGGTTTGATGGATCTAAAAACATATAGCATTTAGAAACTCTCAATCTGTCTAATACACAGTAAGATATTGTTTTTACAAAATTAAACAGCAATTGCATACATTACAAACATATGCAGGAAAACACTCATGTTTAGACTATGAAATATTTAATATAAACTTAGGAGTGAGAAATAAGAATATTAATATGACACTGGCAAACACAGTTTGATCAACTGTATTTTCTGGCAATACACAGAAGAGCAACAAGGATTTTATCTGACTCCACACACCCACTCTGAGTTTGAAATGCTTCCATCCGGAAGAAGGTACAAGGTCCCAAAATTGTCCTAAAATTTTATATAAACATCTTTTTTCTCATGTTTTGAGTTTGTTTGGTCTGGTTTAGAGTTTGCTTTTCTCTGTTCAGTTCATGTCTGAGTTTTAGATTAGTTTTGTGTTCTTTTCATGCTTACCCATGTTTGCTATATCCCTGTCAGCTGTGACTGTTAATTAGTTCTGGGGCCTATACCATGAAGCCGGTTTAGCTAGCTAGCCAGATCTGTTTAAGCTTAGTTTGTGCCAATCCTGGGTTTTAGGTACCATTAAAGTGGTTTGGCTTTTAGCAGTGTTCATCTCCATAGTAACTTACGCTCCGAAGCTAACCTGCTCCAGGGCAGGTTATGTTCGGGATAAGAGATCTCAAACTGAAATAGGACCAATCAGCTGTGAGCAAAGTGACACCTCTCTGATGAAATAAAGTCACTCCCTCTGTTTCTACTCCAAATTGAAAGGTCACAACATAGCAAATGCCTGTTAGACTAAAGCATCTGGCTTTTAAGTTAACAATGCTTATTTATAATAATAATAATAATTTTGAATGATTTAGATATAATTTATGTAATTATTATACCCTTAATCAATTAAACATGTATCATTTTAGTTAATCAATCATTAATAGGCAATTAGTTAAAATTAATATAAATAGCCTATATAAAGGTCATACAAATAAGCTTTAAAATCAATAAATAAAGCTATAAAAAAATACTACTTGTGAGCTTAAATGTTCAATTATTTCTATATATCAACAAAACTAACTTCATAACTTTTACTTGCATTGACGTAGTAAGATTTCTGGGTAACACTTTAGAATGGTCATTAGTTAACATTAGTTAACTACATTAGTTAACAACTCGTAATGAACTGCACTTATAAAGCAGGTATTTATCTTTGTTAAAAGTTAATTTCAACATGTACTAATAAATGATTAAAATCTTGTTAACATTAGTTAATGCACTGTGAACTAACATGAACAAACCATGAACAGCTGTAATTGTATTAACTAATGACCATTATTCTAAAGTGTTTATAAATCTAAAGTGTCTTATTTTTCTTTAAGTTGTCCTCTTTCATAGACAACTCTTTTCTTCTTGATGTGTAAATTTGTTTCAATTCTAAATATGTATCAATCATGTAATATTCTGCAGAAGAGAGAAATTAATCTCACCGGTTCTCTCGTGAGAAGTGAATCTCAGTTCCACATAATCTGCATGTGATTGGCTGTTCACTACTGATGTCGCAGCTAAACTCCTAAACTCAGGATCAAAGTCTGAGTTGACAGAAAGCTGATGATCAGAATCATGGGACCAACAAAGCCTGAATAGATTGGTTTGGTTTTGTCAACTTGAAACTAATCCTGTAACCCTGGATTTTGTGGGAACTCTCGGTTGATTAACCCAAATCTTGCTTACTCGAGGTATGCTGGTTCCAAAGACGAGTTCAGACAACTCAGAGTATGTTCCCGGTTAACACACAAGACATTCTCAACAGAGCAACAAATCGATGAATCACCATGGAAACAGACGCATGCCATTCTACTTCCTATTTCTTTTGTTTAATGATGATTTACATAACCAACTGAGCATATCACAACTATTTGGTGGTTGTTTATTGTTTATTAAGAAATCTTTATTGACTGAGAATAAGGATTATATTGTTTGTTTGATGCTAATTGAATACAGATCCATGTGTGAGGTGACAATAAAATAAATAATAAATATATTTGAATTTAATGAACATTTAAACATTACCTTGTTATAATGTGCTTTAGAATGAATATATAATATTGTATATTATATAACTGTAACTATATAACAAATTAAGTTATATTAATATAATTATATTAATTATATAACACTTATCTGAATACCTCTTAAGCAAACCTGGATCGTGAGCTGCTCCGAAGCAGGTTATGTTCAGAGAGTGAGTTGCCATGGTTACTTACATACCTTGAAAGTTACCTCCGTTTTTGGAACCGAAAGTTAAGGTTATCCGCTTATTTACTCTTAAACATACCCAGGTATGTCACATAACATGCTTTCTGGAATACCCTCCTATTTAATTTAAAATTAATTTTACTCTGTGTATTGTGTAACCTTGTGTTTTTATTTTGAGAAGCCAAATGAGAATACAGTTGGTAGACAATACAGTTCAAGCTGGCTAACTATATACAGGTAAAACACACACACACACACTCACATTTATGAATTAAGCAGACGTTTTTTAACCAAAGCGACTTACACAGTTGACTAAGTAGGGTGAACTTGACACTAATAAATTCTCTGGGTAATACAAGTACAATCAATGGGCCTAAATGGAGGCATATCATTCATTTATGAGCATAATAGATAGAACATTTTGTTTTGATTTAAAGTTCATTTAATGTTCTAAACTTTAAATTTGAGAATAGAATTAATTTCATGTTACTTTTGGATGCAACCCTAATCAGGGTTGACAAATATTTCATAAGAAAATGATTTATATTCTTGGAACAGCTAATCCATTGGAGAGCAGGAAGGTCTTATTGCAATATTTTTGCTATTTCAATAATTTAACCATGACCACTGTGCGTGCATAAATCATGTTTTTATGCACTCTCTGCCTCATGTTGCGGCTGTTTTACATCAGAATTCGATGTGTTGTTCAGTGTATTTCAATCGGAAAATAAAGAGAAAAGGGGAAAAAGAGAAAGGGCTATTAACGTGTGTTATATCAAAGGACCAGAGCTGAGGTGTTGAGAGGGAACAGATCATTTCATCTTCAAAGTGCTCCTCGACTGAAAGACACATCCGCCATTTACCTTCAACAGCAATGAGAGAACAGCTGTGAGCAGAGAGAGAATATCAGCATGTGAGTGTGTGAGGAAAGAGAAAGTTCTTGTGTCTCAAGGTTTTGCTGGATGATTGATCATCTGCAGTAGTGAAAAACAGGTTACTGCAGCAGCTCCTGCATAGACTGCTCTCATTGGCTTGCTCTACTTCTCCTCTCTCTGTCTCTCACACACACACACACACCACTGCTCGTTTCCAACCTACTGCTTCTCCAGTTGCATCTTTCCCTTTCTCTTCTCTTTGCTAAACCCTAAGAAACATGGAAAGACAAGCCCAAGATCACGCTGCAATTCATTCCACCAGCCACAGTTTCTCTGTCTCGCTTCTCTTTTTTCCTTCACACTTGCTTAAAGGTGTTTTTCCACCTTATTAGATTTGAGTCATAAATATACACATACAGCTGTTAAACAGGACAATTGCTCAGCCGTCAGATGTTCACTGTGCACACGATGAAGACATAGAGTGAGTAGAGAGAAAATGGCTGCAGTAGGCAAACAGGGATATAGCTCTCCTCCCTACTGCAGCCAACACACCCTCTGACCCATTTACACACACACACACACACACACACACACACACACACACACACACACACGTTTGTTTTGTGAAATGTGGGGACATTCCATAGGCGTAATGCATTTTATACTGTACAAACCGTATTTTCTATCCCCTACACTGCCCCTGCCCCTAAACCTACCCATCACAGGAGACTGCGCAGTTTACTTTCTGTGAAAAAACCTCATCCTGTGTGATTTATAAGCATTTTGAAAAGTGAGGACATGGGAACGTCCTCATATTTCACCCTCTTTTGTAATACCTATGTCATACCCATGTCATTATACACATTTGTGTCCTGATATTTCACGAAACATGCCCACACACACACACACACACACACACACACACACACACACACACACACACACACACACACAGTCTCTGAAAGATCAAACAGGAGAATCTCATTATGTACGTACACAAAAAGATACACACACAGAGAAGACAACAAACACCTATTTGTGTACCCTTACAAAAATACACAATGGTAACCAAAGTAGAGTTAATACAAGGTTTTTTTTTTCTTGAATATTTATATTTGGTCTGCAAACTTATCATTGCTATATCATCAAATCTGCTAAATTAATAATAATAATAGTAAACTGGTATTTTATCACAACTATATATTGTAAGATTTTAGTTGACAATGTACTAATAAGACTTGTGTCTTTAGGTTGCACATCTATCCTGTTACCATCAAATTGTCCCTTTTAAAATAATTTTGACACTTGCTGTGTATATTTTCACTTAATATTTTATTTAGTTAGGTTTTGCATAGTTGTACAAGCTTAATATGCCTAAACTGCTACCATGTCATTGAACAGTAAAATTTGGTCATTCAAAAGTAGAAATTTGCAACAAATATCAGCTTTAAATTCTCTACAAAACATCTTGTATTTTCACAAGTCTTATTAAGTCAATCCTGTCCAAATTAAACTTGTTTTCTCATAATTATGCCCTTATTAATGTTATATTAACATTATTTATATAACACATTTACCTTGAGTAGGCACAAAGCTATTCATCACATTATTTGTCTAAAAATACGTTTAAAATCGTACAAGGTAACTGGAAAAGAATGACAACTGTGTGAAAACTCACTAAACACACCTACATGCACTTCTTCCCCTCTTCAGTACAACTGAGTCTGAGAATCAGTTCACTGCTGACGTGACGGAGCACGCCACATGATAAATGTTTTTGCCACACATATACCTCCTGCACATTTTTCACAACACCCACCATGCGTTAAACTACCAATAACAGTGCATGAGATCCAGCAGTTCTGTGTTTGCAATCATGCTAACTGAGCTACAATGGATGATCAATCAAGCTTGTGGATTGTAGGTCAAGTGGCAATATCTGCCTGAGCCAACCGTTTAGCACCTCTCCTTTCAGTTCTAGTTCTCTAAATTACAAACTAAATTGGATGTGTGAGTGACAAATCTATGTACACAGAGAGGGATGGAAAGGCTATAACATGCATGCTGGAGGAGAAGGACATTCAGAATTAATGTACTGCAAGATGATAGGCAGTGCAGACATTATATCAGTATAGATAAGAAATAGAAAAGCAATACATGCAATATTTCACAAGATTATTGTTTTTACCGCATTTCAAATAAATGCAGCCTTGGTGAGCATATAAATTCTTTCAAAAACATTAAAGAACCATAACCACCCTTAACTTTTGAATAGTTATCGTTATCATCAAATGCAGATCAGGAAACTCGTAAGATCCATGTTTAACAGGGCATCCAGCTAACGGACGTTTTGGCAAAGTTCGCTTAAAGTTATCAACAAGCATTCTTCCAGTGACGTTAATAGAATAGTTATCTGGTCTTTAATAACGTTCTCAAAACATTAGCACATACATACATACATACATACATACATACATACATACATACATACATATATATATATATATATATATATATATATATATATATATATATATATATATATATATATATATATATATATATATTAATTAAAAAACAAAACAAAGGTAAAGTTAGCAAACCGTTCTTAGAAAATATTTTTGTTTTGATTATCTTAAATGTGCAACATAAACTTAAAAGTAAAAGCCTGTTCATGCCATGCTACTTAATTACATTTTCATTAAACGAGGTTCGGGAGAAGCACTTTGAGATAATTGACACAGGTGGAGGGCACTCAGCTAATCAACAAGATTTGATATTATATATATATATATATATATATATATATATATATATATATATATATATATATATATATATATATATATATATATATATACACACACACACACACACACACACACACACACACACACACACACACACACACGCAGCAGTCTTACCTCCGATTGATGACAGTTTATCAGCATCCCTCCACCACCCCTTCTCCACATTTTGCTCTTTTTAGTTCTAACCACTTGCATACAAGGGGGGTACTTTGGGTTTCGGGCCAGGTCTGAGCTCGAGGCCCTCCCCCCGGACAGCACGCCAAATATGCATTTCAATTTACTCTCTATAAATTATATGTCAGTGTGAACTCGTGAAACAATGAGAAAATAATAGACTTCACATCGTTTTCACACAAACCAGTCCATTACTGAATTGTCGTTATTCTCTTAAAAAGGTTTGGATACATATATGAATGTCCTACAACATGAGGAACTTCAACATAACTTCAACATAACAACATAACACTCATAAAACAGATCTACTTCCCGTTGGTTCTCTTCAATTTACAGCCAGTCTCTGTGCTGACAACGTTAATATTGCTGGTGTTCTTCAACCACTGATAAAAAGCCTGGTTATAAGTTTTGATTATTCTCTCTTTTCTCCCTCACCAAATTTGCCTTCTTTTACCTCCGGGAATATTGCATGTTTACGTTCGTTTTTAAAATATCAATTATGCTGAGGCCTTAGTCAATGCTTTACTTACTTTACTAGACTCCTGCAATTCTCTTTTCTATGACTATGACACAACACAACAATAAAAAAGCTCCAATACAGTCGCAGCCAGGGTCCTCACATATACCAAGACATCTTTCCACATTCCTCCTGTTTTAAGCAGACTACATTGCCTCCGTATTCAATACAAGTTACGTCTAATCACATTTAAAGTAAAACAATTCAAAGTAAACTCCTTACGATAGACACAGGTGCAAAAGTTGTTGCTATTTCTGGCAAACTGTTTGCTTTGACCTTATATCTAGTGAAAATGCATGTATGCTTTTAATGTATGTAGCCTGGAATATTTACTTTGCTTACTCATTGTATCTCTCTGTGTTGGATATTTGATTAAAAAAAAATCCTGTAGTAGAAAACATTGTGGTGCCAAGATATGCTACCATGAAGGGGGCCCTTGGGTTTGCTACAGCTCCAGGGCCCAGTGTGTTCTTAATCCAGGCCTGGATGTGAATAGAGCTTATTAAAACAAAACAAACAGATGTTTGGTGCATTATATTGTTCATGTTTTTAAATAAGTAGCTTGACATGCCATTTGAAGGCAAATGCAAATCTAAGTGTTATGCTCTTGCTTCTTCTGCAAAACTCTTTCTTCCTTCTGTATGTTTCTCTTTTTCTGTCAAGCTCTCTCTCTCTCTCTCTCTGGTGACATTTGTAGTGTGTCCTCACCGCTTGTATCCACAGTGCTGCTCTGATCTTGGCTCACCATGAGCTCATTAGGTCAGGAGAACACAACATCACTCGCAGTGTGGTTACACCTCACATACACTCACGTCTACACAAACACATGCAGAATTCATGTAAAAAAATAAACCCAATTGGCAAAGCATTCACCCATAAACCTTTAAAAAACACAATATAACAGAAGGCAATATTTCAAAGAGCTTATTTGTACGTGTAAAATACCAACACGGACGTCTAAAAGAGATTGTTGGGTAAATTCACTAAAGAGTTGCATCTCTTTTGCACCTGGGTCTTATTCACTAGCCACCGCTAATCCATCTGTGCTAATACAGCACTGCATTCGGTGTATTTAAATTAAGTCATTGTTATTCCTCACACCTTTTTCTATGCAAATTAGGCTTATTATAGATGTGCGGCATGTGCCTAAAGGCCCCGATATACTTCAAGTGAAATCAAAGAACTGATGTGACGAAATTTAAAATAAACACCTTAGTACAACCACTGGTCCGTGGCGATTACGTAATAGGTAGGTGTTCACTGAGGCTCCGCCTTCTTTCACGTGAAACTCTTTCAGTTCATTTCTCCTGTTCAGTCCGCGGGTACAAATCCGAACACACTGTATAGTAGAAAATTAAGTTCTGTTTTTCATGTTTAATATGGTAAAGCTGCTTGATTTTAAGCAATCTATTGTATAAAGTGCTATACAAATAAACATGATATGATTTTACATCAGTGTCGAATTGCAGAGCTTGTGCAAACAAATATTCCCACGTTGCTATGACCAGATGCTTTTCTTATGCTTTATTAAAATGCTTGCTGTTTTCTCAATGTTACTAACAGCATATCGTTGGTCACGTATTTCGAACTTACCACTAAACGAAGAACAAAAAATAACTTTTTTTGTCATGAGTATATCAGGGCCTTAAAGGTGTCATGAAATGGCTTTTTTATTGTTTTATACTGTTGTTTGAGGTCAACTTATGACATTCACGTGGTTTTTATCATAATGAATAAGTAATAGGCTATTTTCTACACTGGTTTTGAGGCTCTCTCCTATACACTCGGTTATGATGGGCGTGCCGCACTGGACACTTGCAAGTAAACGCCCACAGCTAGGACTGGATAAGATTTGCATATTTAATGAGCTTCTGCTCCCCTGTCAGTTCACGTGAGAGATTGTTTTGAAAGCGGCAACTGGAATGATTCTCTGACGGGGCTCTCAAGAAGTATTCATCATACAAACCTGTCTGGAAGTATTCATCATACAAAGCCTGTCTGGAAAACACATAGTACCGGGACGTTGGGCTTTGCGAGCCCTGGCCCATACCTATCAGAGTCTGATCCTGAATCGCAATAAACCAACAAATAAAGGATTCTCCAGCCTGTGACAGCGTGCTAAGGTATGTTCTTTTAGACATGTACACATAATCAATACGATCTGTAACAATGCAATACTATCACATATAAAAATGTTTTTCTCACATAAGTGTGTTGCACCATTCCTGTCGGATCCAATATAGAAGGCACAGCATTGTGTTTTAATCTAAATTAAACTTAACTTAACTAAATTAACTTGTTTACAAACGATTAGCTTGCTATATTTGGCATGTTTATTGCTAGGTAGTGCGATTAGCTCTGTTAAGCACAGTTTAGCTCCACGAGTAGGTGGGCGGGGCTACAGAAGGAGGCGTACACATTTATCTGTAGAGGCGGCGTTTCCCCCTCAAATGATGTCATTGATCAGTATAAATTTGAGAGCTCTTGTTTTCTGGGCCTGGTGTCAATAAAAGATTTTCTTTGACTAACAAGGAAGTTTTCAGCTCTGAAACTTACATGATATTCTTATATTACCATGACCTTTTATATATCAAAGGCTCAAGGGAAAGTTGATTTCTCAGTTCATCACCCCTTTAAAGGGTTAGTTGACCCAAAAATGAAAATTCTGTCATTCCCCACCCTCAAGTCGTTCCAGACTGCAAGACATTTGTTCATCTTCGGAAAACAAATGAAGATCTTTTTGATCAAATGACCCTCCATAGACAGCAATTTAATGAACATTTTCAAGGTCCAGATTTTTTTTTTAAATAGCGCATGTGACATGTGGTTCAACCTTAATTTTATGATGCGACGAGAATACTTTTTGCATGCAAAAAAACTGAATGCCGGCTTACAAATGGCTGCCGTGGCTCAACATATGTCGTTCTGCCGTAGAACTAGGAAAAGTCGGACTGTTTACACTACGTCAAAAATATCTTCATTTGTGTTCCAAAGGTCTTACGAGTTTGGAATGACATGAGGGTGAGTAATTTATGAACTAACCCTTTAAGTCAATGCTATCTGCTTGGTGCAATTATTGCTTGCTATTACTTCTCATAGAAAGCATGTGGCAGGGACAGCAAAAGCACTTCACAGTAAAACAGAAACAATACCAATGGACCCTTTTCACAGATTGTGATGACGCATTTCCACAATTATCAATGTCGCAAATGTAGTAATATTTTTTTACGTAATATTTATCTTTTTTTTTTATTATAATGCTATACTTTGTGTTATATTACCTAGCATTAAATTACAAAACACAAACCTTGGAAATGTGAAATGGATCCATACCAATTTTTCTGCAGTTTCGGTACCAACTCGATGCTTTCAAATACTGTCATGGGTATTAGCACAGATGATCTCTGAATATCAATACAGAACTTATTTCTTAAAAACAGGTTTTTGTTGCGGCATTGAAATTGAGAAATTTTAATGGATCTGCATAATTCCTAGTGAATCAGGTGCTCAAACTACACAGATGGGGTGTGACATAAACAACTGTATCAGTGAGTGCAATTTATTCTTAGTGAATGTTTCAAGCATGCAGATGTGTTTGTTCTGACTTACCCAGTAAGCACCACAACAAAGTCCATGACATTCCAGCCATTACGTAGGTAGGAGCCCTTGTGGAATGCAAAGCCCAGAGCCAAGATCTTAATTCCTGACTCGAAACAGAAAATGCCAATGAAGTAGGGTTCTGTGTCCTCCTGTGAGAGTGTGAGAGAGAGAGAGAGAGAGAGAGAGAGAGAGAGAGAGAGAGAGAGAGAGTGTAATAAGAATTAACCAATGAATTTCTTCAAACAGAATGATAAGTCTGTTTGAATTAGTTCAATTAGTTCCTGTGTTTTCTGTTGAGTTATGTAGCTTCTGGCATTACAGTATGAAACAAAGAAACACTGATCATCACAACAGAAACTCACCAAGCGCTCTGACATAGGTGTCTTGTCCCCGTCTGGAAGGTGCTGTTCCAGGGCTAGGACAATGCAGTTAGCGATGATGGTAGCCAGGATCATGTACTCAAATGGAGTGAGAATCAAAGGTCAAGGAAAACATTAATGCTGAAACAATTAAATACGCCGGGCAGAAGCTTTTTATCTTATGAATGAATAATTGCATATTATATACATATTACATATAAGACAAAATATATAAAATATGAATAATTTGAATATATTTAAATATGTAACATTACATGAAATAACAATATTTAAAATAAATTTGACCTAATAATAATGATAACATAAAAAGAAGCAACAAAAATATAACTATAATATATACACAAATAAAAAAATATATATTTTTTTTAAATTCAGTTATTATTTTGTATGGTGGAATAGGCTATATGTTCATAATGTGCAACTTCCTGAGAGCAGCACTAAATAAAAAAGGGTTTATGATCTTATTTTTAAACAATATTATTGTTTTGAAAATGCTAAACATCTTACATGCAGACTCATCAAGAGGTTTGTAATCTTATGAGCAAAAGACTCACTGGACATCAGTGAAGAATCAGTATATCTGAAACTGAGAGGGCAGGGCTTCAAACAGTCACACTAACTGGATTACTTAGCAAAATCACATTAAGCCCCTTGCGCTAAATACAGGTCAAGTAAAATGCAGCAGTGGTTTTGCAGAGGTCAACTAAGAATCAAGCCCCAAATCACAGAGCAAACCTAGCATCATGGTCACCCTGCATGGTCCAAACAACATCTCCCTGTATGGCTGGTTGAGCCTGTGGCAAATAAGCTGGTATTCATGCTGAAGTAATACACGACGTGGATGAGTATGAGTCAGACGAATTCTGTATGCTTTAAATGACCTCATCACTCGCCGCTCATATTTACTGCAGGCCAATTTGTGTATATGTGCATGTGTGTTGAGAGTCAGCATGAGCTTAGAAGGTTAGAGCCTTCTGTTCGATTCAAAGTGACAAGCCTCTTTGGCTCACTAAACACAATAACTTAAGGGTGGGTAGGATACGACTATCAGGACTGTCACACACACAAGCTCTGTTCAAAAACCTAGAGATGCCAATGCAGGCAGCAATTTAAAGTCGAAAAATTATTTATTCTGTATTGTGATGTACATCTGTGTGAAACGGATTATCAAAAATAAAAAAAAATATAGGCTTTCTATCCATTGGTTGTTGATTGGATGGATGCCAATGTAATTGCAAGCTTGCAGTCTAAACATATGCATGGATGAATCGTTTGCAATGAGATCAATACCATGCATTTAATTATGCTGCTTCCTATTATGCTCATTTTGGAGTAATTCTAAGGCAGAATAGCATGTATCCAATGACATAATCCCAGAATGCTTTGCTTTGAGCTCAGTGCAAAATGTCAATAATTATAATTCAATACCAAACCCTACTTAATTAAAAATGACTATTTTTAATTGTGAGTTATGTATTTTTATGCTTATTAGGCTATCATGGCAAATTCCAAAAATGCACCCTACTTTGTATCTTATAAAGTAGGCTGACTGTTAGCAAAGCAACAACTTAGAGGGTTGCCAAAAGTATTTTTTCTGTTTCCAGTCAAGGATCCAGCGCATTGAAGACAGAGGCTAAGGCCCTGTCCACACAAACACAGGTATTTTCACACAGGTACTTTGAGTTTGGCTGTTCGTCCACACATAAAAACAGTATCTGGACACTGAAACAACACTTTTTTATAAAGTCCTGCCAGGGTGAACATTTTTAAAAACTCCGGTTGCAGTGTTGTCGTATAGACAGTGAACGGAGATTTTGGATTGTTGCGTAAGAAGCGGAACCGGCAATAAAACATTTTCCAGGCTCCTGATTGGCCAACATGGCTTTGCGGTTAGGGGTATATTGCCACCTGTTGGTACAAACTTCAAGACAATCTTCAAAGTTTGTCTTGACAAACTTGGCTTTTCTGGTTAAAAACTACAGTTAGCTTACATTCATTTCTTAGAATTTCAGTTCATTTTAATTTTAAATTCAATTGAATTCTACATCCTATTCTACCTCAATTCAAATTCAGGAATTTAAAAGTCATTCTCACTTCAGCTTTGACTGACACAACTCTAATAACAGCCCACATCACAGCAGCCTGGTGACCACCAGAGACAAAAATCACCATCAGAGTGAACAGGTTGTAAGTGTGTAAAACAGCATGAGGCGTTACTGAGAAAAAAAAGGGAGGGAGGGAATGATTCATTTCAGTGTGGCATAAGCTGAAATATCCGTTGAAGCAGCGAAAGAAGGAGAGATCTGGCAGGCTTTCAAAGGCTCTGTACAGTAAAGACTCCTGTAATACCCGGCAGTCCGTCCAGCATTACAACACATTAACAAACTCTCTGCCTTTTAATTAGCCTGCCTGCCCTTTGCTCAGAGTGTGTGTGCGCATGTTCTTCCACATGCATGCATAATGATATCAGTGTTGTTGTGTGTGATCATTCTAGTGCCTAATATAAATACTACTGTTTGTGTGCGGCAGTGTGTGTGTGTTCATGCGCCCGTCGGGCTGGTATGATGAAAGGGAAAGTGGCGCACTCTTCCTCTCTAGTAGGGAGGATGAATGAACATCCTGTTCCTGCTCTAGAGGCCAGTGTTTGTGATATGGCCGCAGAGTGTGATGTGGCCGCAGCGTGTGTTTTGGTGCTTTGAAGACCCTTTGCGCTCACTCTGCATTGTGAAAAAGGCGCCCATTTAAAGACAGGATGAACATGAGACAATGCTATGATGTGCTCCGCCAGAAAACTTAAATTATGAACCCACCTTCCTCCCTCTGTACAACACTATATTTAGCAATGCCATTGAGATAAAAGAAAGTGGGAGACAAAGGAAGGGAGGAACAGTCCTTTATCTGCCTGCGTGAGTGTTTTCAAAGTGGCTTCAGAACGCTATCTGGATGCTCTGAGAGGTCATTCCTGCTAGGAATGAGGTTACACAGCTGGTACAGGAGGTCATGAATAAAAATAATATATAATGCAGGGGTCCTCGCATGGTAGGTTATGGCTGCTGCCTTTTAAAATACCTTTTTTTTTTACCAAATTCTAAGACATCAAGGCATGCAACTTTTGTGGAAAATGCAATTCCAGAATGAACTGCTTAGAGTTCAGTAAAAAATAATATACATTTATTAATATAATAATAAATGTTTCTTGAGCAGCAAATTATAAAATTAGAATGATTTCTGAAGGATCATGTGACACTGAAGACTGGAGTAATGATGATGAAGTGTGTGTGTGTGTCCTTGTTTATATTACATTATATTACACCAGCCAGCGGTCCCTACTTTTCAAAAGGCTTCTAAATCACACAGGATGAGTTTTTTTGTGAAAGTAAAAATGCAGAATGTTTCCTGTGATGGGTAGGTTTAGGGGCAGGGGCAGTGTAGGGGGAAAGAATGTACAATTTGTACGGTATAAAAACCATTACGTCTATTGAGAGTCCCCACAAAGATAGTGAACCAGACGTGTGTGTGTGTGTGTGTGTGTGTGTGTGTGTGTGTGTGTGTGTGTGTGTGAGAGAGAGAGGGAGAGAGAGAGAAGTGCCCTTCAAAAGTCTTGCACTAATTTTTTCCCTCAGAATCTGTTGTTCTCACACTCTCCCAGCACCCATATGCATCACGGCTGCACTACCTCTCCAACTGAACCTGTGCATTCATCATCTCTCTCCATCGGACCATCTTCATTCAGCCGAGTGCAGTCTGCACCGTCAGCATGGCCGCCTGACACACAGCACCACAGAGAGATGGATGGAGAGAGATGGAGAGACAAGTTGAGACAAGAAGACTGAGTGAAGGAAAAGAATATAATCTACAATGGGACCAAAAGACAGACAGATGCAGATGAAGGTGGAGGACAGACACAGAGAGGTATTAAAGAAGAGAGGTAATGAGCTGTTTTTAAAGTGTTGCTAGAGTGAAGTTCTCTCTGGTGACTTATGCCAGAATTATCCAATCATTTAATCCTTGTAAACCTCACATTCAGAACTGCCTCCATCCAATCAAACTGATGGATAAAAGCAAGTTTTTAAAAGTGCTATCATCTAATTATGCTAAAGTATGAAACATTAATTACTGCTATTACTATCTAACTAACTGTGGGAAAAAGTTTTATGATTATATGTATTAGATTATATGTCATATGGTCATATGGCAACTTTCAAGTCTATCAACCAGACAGGTGTTATTTACAAACTTCTTCCATGAGGTGAAATTTTCCATTCACTTTGCTCACAGACCTGAAGAAAGGCTGTGAATGAATTTATGTAAGTACTTATATTTGGAACGGTAATACACAGGCATAAAAATTGCTCAATATTTTGGTTAATTTAAAATCAAATTAAAAGTTGTAGTGGCAAATAAGTGTTGGGTACTAGTTACTCTTTTAATTCATTCAAATAAATAATATAAAACTACATACATTTTCTTATTAACTGACCAAAGTATATCCAAAGTATAGTGAGAACATACATAAAAACATGCATTTTAAAGTTAACTTTGAATTTTGATGTTAACTCCACTATTGTACTATATATAATTGTTAGTATGTTATTATAGTTTATCAGAACTAAATACATAAACTGTAATTACACCTGAAGTACAGTTGTGGTCAGAATTATTGACACCCCTGGTAAATATGATCAAAGATGGCTGTAAAAATAAATCTGCATTGTTTATCCTTTTGATCTATCATTCATAAAATTCAAAAAAATCTAACCTTTAATTTAATATGAAGAATGGAAAGTCAGGGGGAAATTTTTTTTGTTTCTCCAAAACACGTCGGCCACAATTATTGGCACCCCTAGAATTTATTTTTATGAGTAAAATATCTCTGAAGTATATTCCCATTAATATTTACATTTTACCAGGGTGACTAGGAACATGACATTGTCTAGCTATGACGTCTTGTCTCACAGGAGTATAAATATGAGGAAACACAAATGCCAAACTCCCTTAATCATTCATCACAATGAGCAAAACCAAAGAATATAGTTCTGATGTGCAGCAAGAGTTTGTTGAGCTCCAGCATATTCAGTTGTCAGACACAACTGGAAAATTCAAAAGGGACCTGGTTCTATGGTCAGATAAAACTATAAAAAGAGATTTTTGGCAGCAAACCCACCAGATAAAAACCCCATGTCCAGGGTTAAAAATACCTCTGGATATTTAATGTTGTGGGCCTATTTTTTTGCTGGAGGTCCTGTACATCTTGTTCATATACATGGTATCATGGGTTCTAGCAAATACCAACAAATAAAAAAATCAAAACCTGATCTTATAATAGGCCGTGGTTGGATCTTCCCTCAGGACAATGATCCAAAACAAACATCAAAATCAACACACAAATGTGTCACTGACCACAAAATGAAGCTTCTGCCATGACCATACCAGTTCTCTGACACCAGAGGACTGTTATGACATATTGATTCAAATAAAATTATATGAGATCAAACTAAAAATACAAATCAAATAAAAACAAAAAGCACAGATTAATCATTTACAATAAGATCTATAACATGCATTTCAAATAATAGGGTGAAATTTTATTTTGTGGCAACTTAAAGGAATAGTTCACCCACAAATGAAAATTCTGTCATTTACTCACCCTCAAGTTGTTTCAAACCTGTATGAATTGAAGATATTTAGAAAAATGTAAGTAACCAAACAGCAGATGGACTCCATTCCATATAATTTTTTTCCCCATCTATGGCAGTCAAAGGGGCCCAACTATTTAGTTCCCCATATTCTTCAGAATATCTTTTGTGTTTCAGCATTAAAAAATAAATAAATAAAAAGAACAGAACAAAACAAAAGCAGTAAGTTTAAGTAAATGATGACAATTATCATTTTTGAGTGAACTATCCCTTTAATACATTCAGCAACTAAAAATTGCAGAGTTTTAGATGTTCCCTTGCAACCCAAATTTACATTAAGTCAGAATTGGCTCATCAAGCATTCCCCACCACTACTTACTTTTATTGAAGAGTTGCAAACTACAAAATCCTATACAAGCAGGGGTCTCAAAATGGCTGACTAGACACATCAACTTAACACACACAGAAGCTGAACGATTTGAAGCAATCAGACAGACAGTTATACTGCACGCTAATCCACTAATAGAGTACATGAGCGATTCAGTGGGCATGTCAGTCAGCGAGTGAGTGTATGTGTGTGAGAATCACTGGTGTGGTAATTAGCAGTAATAGACGGCGTAGCGCTCTACAGAGCGACCAGAGAAGCCCAGCCAGTGAAATGTAAATATGTATTGATTTCCTCATCTGGCTGTAAGGTCCCAGGCTGTTTGCTTTTCTAATTCTATCTCTTGCAATCTGGAGCTGCAGCCTGAATAATTTATTAACTAGAAACAGCAGCGTTTTTCCTTCTCTTTATGCAGCTATGAAAGATAGTCATGTAGTTACAAGTGCCATCTCGTCCCCTCACTTTAATCGCTCATTTACCCCTAGTAGTCAGAAATCAGTCTGTTAGGACAGGATTAACAATAATACCAATTATGTGTGTGTGTGTGTGTGTGTGTGTGGGTAGTATAAACAAATGACTGACAAACAGGTGTTTTCCAAATCAGCATTCAACAGTAGTGTGAGAATAAAAAAACAAAGAAAGAAATGATTAAATAAATTACTTTTATAAATGTAAAAAAAGTTTTCTTGTTCAAATCAATGTTTTTTATTAACTTTCTATTAGAACGTTTATGGAAAAATTAAATAAAAACTTGGTTTCCAAGATAAGCATCACAACTGTCTGTTTTGATTGGAAGAAGAAGAAGAAGAAGGGTATAATAATTCTGTTTAGTTTAGATGGACTTTTAGTTTGTTTGTTTTTCATTTGTCACGTATCTTCTTTGTTCAGATTCCCGCCACTCTTCTGTCTCCTTAGTTACTGTCATTATTAGTTTGCATGTGTCAGCTGTGTTTAATATATATTCCTCATTTGTGTTTACTACTTAAGCTGTTCTTTCTCATGCACTCCTTTTCCGGTCAATGTTATGTTTAGATGTGTTTGCTACTACCTGCCTACAGTTTTGGAAATTATTATTAAACCTTTGTCGTTTGGAACCTTCTCCTGCAAACACCTAGTGACAGATGACCGGACCAAAAATGGAATGGAACGTTAATTTCATCACGGTGGCTCAGGAGAGCACCAGTATGTTTTTTCCCCCTTTACTGCCAGGTTTGTTCGTCTTGCCATCATCTACCCACTCATCGATGAGACCCTGTTCTGGATCGGGGTGAACTTTCACTACCCCATCAACCTCCCAGACACTCACAACGGCCTCCCTCCTGAGTTGGAGGGAGGCCGTTGTGAGATGTCTGGGGAGCGTCCGGCCCCTTTCCAGAGCACAGCCAGAGCCGAAGTTACCACCTGCAACAAGTGAGCCAGAGCCCAAAGAAAACAGGACAGCGCTCACCAATCTTAAGAATAATACAAATATATGTAAGATTCTGACCTGTAATGTTGCCAGAATCACAATCATACACTTTGTTCGTCATCCAGAGGAGAACTGGCACCCCAACTGAGCCTGGTTTCTCCCAAGGTTTTTTCCTCCATTCTGGCCCTGAAGGAGTTTTGGTTCCTTGCCACCATCGCTCTTTGGCTTTTGGCTTGCTCAGTTGGGGGACACTAAAATTTCAACTATATTACTGATCTGCCCGCATTGACACTATAATTGAAATTAGCTGGATAACATCACTGTTTTCACCAGAGCGGCTGTACAGCCGATTCAAATTCTGTTACATAATTTTCCTGTTAACACTGTGAAGCTGCTTTGAAACAATTGGCATTGTAAAAAGTGCTATATAAATAAAGGTGACTTGACCATTGCCCTGGAAGAGGAGCCCCTAAACTGGTCTGACCAGGGGTGTAAACTCATGACACCAGTGGCCAAGGGAATTGGAACCGAGGACTGGCTGCTGGACACCAGTGAGGGTGGATCGACTCCAACCCTAGCCCACCCGGTATCTTTTGCTTCATCGCTGTTTAAGGACAGCACTGAGATCGATATGGATGCTGATTTACTAATTTCTTTGATTTGTGTGGACTGTGCCCTACTCACCATCCTACTGTCCAGTCTAATATCACCTCCATCACAGAGCTCAGCCAGTCCTCCAGCCTCGCTGCTGGTAGAAGCTTGCTGCCCTGTGCCAACTCTGGAGATGGCCTGCTGGGACGTCGAGCCGCAGGTCAAGCAACCATCAGCAGCCCCTGTTCTAGAGGATCGTGCAGCTCTGCCTCCAGCCTCAGATCCTTTTGCTCAATCTCGGCCCGTCGACCTTTCGGCTTCGTTCCGGCTCCTTCCACCTTCGGCTCCACCAGTGACCCTCAGCCTAGTGGCCTACATTATACATTATAGCCTACATTATATATATAATGTATGTATGTATGTATGTGTGTGTGTGTGTGTGTGTGTGTGTGTGTGTGTGTGTGGGGCAATGGCAACAGCAGTAGCAACATGTGACACGGGCACCAGCATGAAAATTCAAGCCGCCACATTTTTTTTCCTCACTCTGCACCCAAAATAGATTTCTCCCAAGTCAGCATCACACACACACATAAACACACATACCACCCAGCCACAGAACTGAATAATTCACTACTAGAACACAAGATACAGAACCAGAGAGAAAGAGGAAAAACATGAGCGGGTAGTGAATTGCAATGCTAGCCTAAGACGTAAGCAATGCCAATAAAACAACTGCTACATTGTACAATGATATACTGTACATATCAACACAAAACGCAAATGTTATTTTGAAAAACTCATTAAAGGGAAAGTCAGCGTCGTTCCAGATCTGCATGACTGACTTTTTTCTGTGGAAGGGTTTTGACGATTTTTACTGGTTGCTCTTTTTCCATGCAATTATAGTCGATTGACTGGAACTTTCAAGCCACAAAAAGGACAAAAAAACTAGCCTGACAAGCCATAACCACATCAGGGTGTTGGGTCTGCATGGGAACACACCACTGACAGGGCTCAATCTGAGGGGCAGGATAAATGGGTGTCTTTCAAATTCCCTCTGCATGCAATAGGATAGCGCTACAACCAACCAGAGCAAAGAAGAAGGTGAAACTAGATGATAGATTAAACTTTTGCCATATCTGGTCGGCAAAACTTCCTTTCTTAAAGCTGCTGTAGGGAGTTTTTAGAAATCGTTGGCTTAGCCTGAATATTTGAACAAGCACAACTCACAGGTCACTCCCCTTGCTCTCAGCTGCGCTACAGCCCTCCCTCCACAGCTCCTCTCCCATCACAACAAACATACACGCAGGCTAGTAAGCAAGCAGTGCCATCGATGACGGCGGATAAACAGTTCACTAAGCACATTCACTGGAACGGACGAAACATCAACAATATGATTTACATTGATTATGGCCTGCCCATACTTTGACTACAAACTTGGTCCTCAAAATATTACGTATTTTGCAATACATGTAATGTAACCATATGATGTTGCACTATTTCTAATAATAAATAGCTAGTAAGATAATTTAACAATAACTAACGTTACAGAATGCAAGTAATTATTCTATCGATATGTAATGCTAAATAAGGTTTGCTAGTACATTATTTCAGCAACATGACAACCCAGATAGCAATAGACTCCGGGCGGATCGGCCTTCAAGTCGCCAGGTCCGCTGCACACTCAGACTCAATTTGGCCATACGCACAGAATATGCCCCGCCTCCGCCCAGCGCACGGTCAATTTGCGGACTCGCAACAGAGGCTGGGCGGATTCACTGAGCGAACACGCCTTTTTAAAACTGTCATTTCCTCACAGTGAAACACCGGAGCCGGTCGGTAAAGACGGAACACGGAATGGTTCAAATATGCTTTAGTTGTACATTTACGTAGCCGGTAACATTGTTCATTGTTTTTCTTTATGTTTGTAATTCTGAAATGGTTGTGGCTAACATTAAAGCTCTTCAGCAAATTGTCATTAGCAAATTGTAATTTTAATAGATTTGAGTAATTTGAGTAAAAATTTGTTTGGTAAGTACTTTTTTTTTTAGCAAAAAGCTATTTGGACGGAATTTATTTATCTTTTTGGAAGGTGGAGTGATTTAATTAGCTGTCGGGATTTTAATCCAAATAAACTGCCATTTGCGGACTCGCAACAGAGGCTGGGCGGATTCACTGAGCGAACGCGCCTTTTTAAAACTGTCATTTCCTCACAGTGAAACGCCGGAGCTGGTCGGTAAAGACGGAACACGGCAAGCACATTTTCTTCAGGAAATGTACATTCAGCTGCTTTATCAGCGGGTACGGGGCGGGTCTGCACCAGATCTGGTCTGGATCCGCAATCCTTATCTGATACGGAGCCGCTGCGCTGTGCAAGTGGACTCCGTTCCGGACATGTTTTGAGGATCCGTTCCGGAACTTGTGATACCTCCGGGGCGGATCCGTTCCGGAGTCAGTTAGCTATCTGGGAAGCCAGTGAATTAGTAGGTTTCAGTAATTGCTTTGCACAGTGCGTGACATTTTACCTGTATGTTATGTGGCTAGAGTTTTGACACTGAGTCAATGGGCTCCGTCGAGGAATTCACACCCACAGCGACTTCGAGGAGTCAACGGGCGGGGAGAAGAGGAAGCCATGGTGTGCGCGGAGCATCAGGCAGGGGACGTGGCTAACTCTGCATTGGTTTTTAATCCTTACAGGACACTTAGCTCCGTCCACCTCGGAAAAGCCGCTACGATATTTACCCACGTTTTATTTTGGGCTCTATCTAATTCTTTCTTTTTGTCCTTTTTATCATCGCCATCTGTCTTTTTCCGTTTAGCCGTCTTTATTTATTGGCAGTTTGGATTGTTTGTCCGCCATTAGCAAAGCTGCGGCACACCGGTAATCTTGAATTTTAACGCTTGCCAGTACGCGCTGTGCGTGAGAGGGGTGTGATCAGCGCGCACAAGCTTGATTGACACTGCTAAGACACTCCTCCTGGCTCTGATTGGTTGTTTCTTACCGGGAGCTGTGTATTTCTGCAAATGGCAATAGGATCACTGGGAGGAGCCAGAGGAGCTTGATTTTTGCACAGATTATCTGTCTCATATTCTACTGTCAGGACATAATGACAGGTTTAACAAATATGTAAAAAATACATTTTTACAAAAGTTACCAAATGCAGCTTTAAGAATGACTTCAGTACTGTTCTTTGTTCTTTTCACATAGAAAAGCTTAACAACAAGTCTTCCAGAGTCGCGTCAAAGCAGATTCGAAAGACCGCTGTTCACAATCTTCTTTGTTTTTAAGCAGCACGCGGAACCGCGGCAACTCTGCCGTCATTATGTTAAGCCCGCCCACCGACTCTATACACGAAGTGATTGGCCTGACCAGAGTTTGGTTTTTCCAGCGAGCAGGCAAACGGAGAGTTGCTAGACTACCCTGGCTGCAAATTAGATTTGCTGCCGCTAGGGTGCATCTAGATTTCTAGGCTGCACTAAAACAGCACAATAAAAGCAAATCAAAACGTCTCTTCTTTACACAAAAGTATCATATGATTTTAGAAGGCTTCAGAAATCGTATGGACCACTTTCATGATATATTTCCATGCTTTTCCATCCTTTTCACTCAAACGCATGAGGGTAAGTAAAGGCCGACAGGTAAAGAGTTCAGGATTACTCTAGATCACAGCCCTGTGCATGTGGACTAGTGAAAGCGTGTTAACTACTGGGTTTTGTAGCCTTGTCTGTGGCAGCAGCTGAGCAGTGTGGGGCTGCAACATTACGGATGACTAAACACATTTAGACCCAGACATTAGGAGGTATGAAACCACCAGATTAAGCCTGGAAGGCAAACACAAACATGCACATAAACACACATTGCTTAACTGAAACAACAAGACTGGTGCTCTTATAATTTGAAAACAAAAGGTCTCACACCAAAATATGACTCAAATGCCATTTTAAATTTCATGTGTAGACATATTAATTTTCAGAAATGTTGACGCACACCTTCTCACTAGATGTTTCCAGCTTTGTGTGAAGCACAGTAGAAATCAAAATGTGAGCAGTTTAAAACAACAGTGGTAACAATATTTTTAAAAGAATCTATTCTGCTCAAGGCTTCATTTATTGGTTTAAATGCAGTAAAAACAGTAGTAATGTGAAATATCACTACAGTTTAAAGTAACAGTTTTCTATTTTCATATATTTATAAAAATGCTATTTATTTTCAGCATCATTACTCCAGCCTTCAGTGTCACATGATCCTTCAGAAATCTAATATAATAATTTGCTGCTCAAAAGACATTTCTGAATAGAACAGAAAGTTCAAAAGAACAGCATTTACTTGAAACAAAAATATTTTATAACGCTATAATGTACTGTCACTTTTAATCAATTGAATGCATCCTTGCTGAATAAATGCATTAATTTCTTTAAAAAAAATACTGATCCCAAACTTTTAAAATACTTTTAACACATACATTTTATTTCGGCGTCACAAAGTTTAAAGCACACTAGTCTAGTAATCTGCAGAATAGATTTAATCAATTCCTAAACATTAAAGTTCGTTCACATTAGTTCACCAAAAAAATTCTAGTTCAAATCATTTACTCGCCTTCATGTCATTCCAACCCCATAAGACACTCATTCATCTTCGAAACACAAGTAAAAATATTTTTAATGAAACCTGAGAGATTTCTGTTCCCCCACAGAAAGTCCATGTAAATAAAACAATTCAAAAATGTATAAAAACACTAAAAGTAATCCATAAGAATCAAAAATGAGCAAAAGTCTTATGGGTTTGAAACAGCATGAAGGTGAGTAAATTATGACAGATTTTTTTTTTGGTTGAACGATCCCTTTAAAATAAAAAAAAATAAAAAACATTTAGGGAAAGGTTTATATTGAACTCCAGGTCACTATGCACCAAAATGTCCCAGAAGCTATAACTAGCATCACTTTTAACCAAATTAGATTAGTTCCCTTCAAATATATCGTAAATAACTGAATCATTTGCCAGTCCAATATTTCTATCTTTTTTTTATAATTATGACTTTTCAATCACAGAGAGAGTGAGGGAGTGACTGAAGAGACAGAGACATTGACGGTTGTGTGAATGAATCTAGGATGACACATTTAACTCCCTGCTGCCCAAATGGAAGAGAGGATCTAAAATGAAGGGACAATCTTATCATCCAGTCATATCACATCATACACAATGTTGAGACACACAGGAACATCTGAACCAGGGTAGAAGAGCTGAAGCCTCCAATAAAGCCTGTGTTAATGATCTAATTATGTTATGTGTATTATTTATAAAATTAAATCAAAGGTTTTGTCACAATGTTCAGTGAAACCATAAGCTTTACTGTAGCCTTGTGGTATTTTTGTATGTAGGTTTGTGTAACTATGCCTCCATCCTAAATAATTTACACTCATGCAGGCAATCTTCCTGTCACTCTGTTATCCCAAAATGTATTCCATCAGACTTCTGTTCATCCTTTTTTAAAGTCTGTCTCTACCCTTTTAAAGCCTTTCTCCTTTTTTCCCTTCAGTTCTCTGAATATATTTCATATTAGATCACACATGCATGTCCAGATGAGACATACACAGATGTGGAGTTTACATACAGTCTATGTACAACAAACAACCAAATAACAATCTAATGTTGTTTGTGTTTCAAAAAAGCAGGTAACCAAACAGTTGTATGGGGGGGAAATAAAATGAGGACCGAAACATTCAAAATATTCTTCATTTATGTTCCACAGAAGAAAACACAGAAGTTGTATAGGTTTGGAACGACACGAAGGACAGTAAATAATGAAAGGGCTATCCCTTTAATGTATTAACAGAGATGGATTTGTTTGCACAAGTGACTAACACATTACACAATCTAATTTTCTTTTTGTGAAATACATTTGTGCAAGTACACAAATATGAAAACGCATCATATGTAAGTTATTAGAAAGACTTCTGGTGAATAGACAGAAGAAATATATATATATTTGAGCACATAATAATGACATGCTTACACTAAAAACTGTGTATAGATTCAGTGGTCTAAGCAGCCTGTCTTGTTTTCTACCAGTTTTACTTTAAAGACACTATGCAGCCCTCTTATAAAACTAGAGTCTCCATTTCTCCTCCGAGCTGGCATTAGAGTATGCGGTTAGACAGCGATGACTGTCTGTGGCCCATCTGTATGCATACAACAGAGGACTGACTCTGAGGAGGCAGAAAGGCAGGAGGAAAGGAGAACATGCCATTGAGAACTGCTCTTTCAGTCTGCCGCTGTTATTTTTAGCCTGACGAGAACCTCGGAACAGGAGAGAGCAAGAAACATCCTTGTGATAAAGAAAAAAGAAGTTTGATATGTTAGAAAATATTTGTGTTTTTGTGTGGTCCTGGAAAACCCTTCTTTATGGGGACAAAATGTCCCCACAAAAATGGAAACATCCAAAATCCTTGTAGGGTCATTTTTGGTCCCCATGATGAGAACAGCTTATAAATCCTACTAAAGTTATGTTTTTTGAAAATGTAAAAATGCTGAAAGTTTTCTGTGATTGGTAAATTTAGGGGTAGGGTTCGGGGATAGAAAATACAGTTTGTACAGTATAAAAATCATATCTTTGGAAAGTCCCCATTAAACATGAAAACACAACATGTGTTTGTGTGCTTGTGTACTAGATTGTCAATAGTGTGCGCACATCACTTCTTCAGCAGGTGCAAGTGAAAAAAAAAAAAAGAAGAAGAACACAGCCAGATTGTACCATGATTCTTTGAAACACACGTCTGGATATGTCAACACCTTCTAACACACAAGAAGCTCGGTTTGAACGCTGCCATTTTTCATCATTGAAACTATTGTATGCCAGTCAAGCAAACAATAATTCACTTGAGAAATTGAGGGAGAAAGAGGAATTGAGAGAGAAAAGGAAAGAAAGGGGGAATAAATAATTTAAATTCTGCAGACTGAATGTAGATCACAGCTTCTACACATGGAAGAAAACTGCAAGGGCTCACGACTCACGGCAACTTCTTTCTATCAGTCTGTCTCCCTCTGGTGTCCACTCAACCACTCTTTCTGACTTCTACAAATCATTTATTTATAGCAGTGTCTTTTTCATCATTTATTTCTCATTCATTTCTATCTGTCATTCTTTGGTGGAAAACTATTTGATGGCTTATTCAGACAACTTATGTGTGACTGAAAACATTCATGCACTCCTCTAAAATGAAGCCACAGGTACAAAAATGTTTATGACTAGATACATGTTTTAACATGTTTAATGGAACTGAACACGCGTTTAAGGTCTCTTTGGATAGATTTGCTACTTATCTGCACTCCAGATAGGCTGCAGTTTCATATTTGTCAATTAAACTAAAATTAGAAAATGCAGCTATAAGGTTACATTCCATTTACAGTGAAGAGAGGCGGCCCATAAACGTAGAGAGACTGAGACAATGTCTTTTTAGAGTTCCATTATCTCTGCAGAGAGGGGTGAAAGAAAGGATGCTATGCTTGGCAACCATAAATTGATCTTCTCATCTAATCTAAATTCACATGAGTCACACTCTTTGTTTTTCTAAAATACATGCAATTTTAATCAGCGACGTTTGTAGGATACAAATCACAGTCAATTGTAACTATTAAAAAAGCTGCTATACAGTGGGCATCTGAAAAACACTTCTGAAAAAGCAGAGAAGTTAAGGACTTCGGATCACAAGGCCTCATTAGATGTTTCTGTGAGATAAATCAGAAGAATGAGGCTTATAGGAAGAGTGGCTTTCAAGCCGAGTGCAATGTTAAAGGTCACTGAAAGCTCGGTAGTTTAAAATATAGTGTCAAAAGAGAAGTGTGTGTGGGTGCAGTTCTGTGCACTATAATGATTTTAAATCCTAAGAGGTCTATTAGAAAAGGCAGGGAGTGAATTTCTTCTGTAGTCCGATTTCCTGGAACTAAAGATTTGTCTAAATAATTGGGTTGTTCTGCTATTGTACAGGGGCATCCAATCTAATATAACAATAAATTAGAACCTCCTCGGTGGAAGCTTCAGTGAACTATCTGGGGCCTTCTCAGGACATACTAAGTCAAAAACATTGCATCTGCTCATTGCATCTTAGCTTTTGAACATGCCAAATCACTTCCAAAAGGGACCAATGAATAATGAGGCCACAATGACAATATACTAAGGTACGGAGCATAGTTTTTCATTTTCAACAATAAGTATACATAAATATAAATATAACTGGTCCACTATTTATTTACAATATGAATGGGGCTGTCCCAGAAAAGAAACAAGTGCGTGTTTCTGGAAAACCCACACATAACTCACACACCTACGTACACAAAGGTGCAAGCTTTATGTAACAGTGTCTTAGTATGCGAAAACAAGTATGTCAAGTATGTCCTAATTTTCAGTGTTCAAAAAATATATATTTCATAGACACTTTACTATCCCATAAGGTCATGGGAGAAGAGTTGCCATAATTGTAAATAGGACTGAACGATGCAGATTATGTCGTAGGTCACATGGCAATACAACATACATGTACTTATCAATCGTTCTTAATCAACACTAGAATTAAGTTAACTTAATACACTACATACTCAAAGTATAGGATTTTGGAAGTAGTCATGTGTCACTTTCCTCCACTCACATGCGCCATTCCAGACTGGCTTTCAGTCTGGGTGCTGCTTGGATGACACATAAAGCTTGATTTTTTTGGAACTGTTTGTGTCAGCCTAAACTAATAATGAAATAACTAGCCAATTTTTGTGTGAAACACTAGTCCCTCATTATTAAGTATGCTTCCTGTTTACTAGCTGTTGTATAAACAATGTCACCCTCACAGTCATGCTGTATTGGGACTGCTTTGATTACCTGCGGCCTTGAATAACAGCTTGTGTGATATCACTTAAACAATTTCCATTTCTCTGCAGATTAAACCTTTGATTTTTATCTTTACAAATTAAGATATGAAAAATGCAAGTAGCCTACATGTATATCCCGTATCCTCCTGGAGCTCTTAGAATATGGGAAATGGTGGCTTTCCCCCTCCCCTCACCTCTTTCTTTTCACCATCGCTTTCTCTCGAATGAGACCAAGCTGAAAGACTGCACATGCTGACATCAGCAAGCCTCCGCGAGCCACAGCGCCGCCCGCTATCGTCACACAGCACAGCTCACCTCACGCCCGTACGCAATTCACCGAACACACACCAGAAATAGACTCAATTCTAATTGCCACCGAAATAACTTGACAAATAAATGTCTGAAAGCACTCAAATGACAAGTCTCAACTAAATCATGACATCCCGCGCATTTTTTTTTTCCTACACAGCCATTATTAAACCAGCAACAGCCTTATGTGATTCATCGTTATCGTGTTTTGTACATGTTTCAGGTGACCTTAAATATGCCACACTCAAGTGCACTATACCTGCAACTGGAGGCCTCGGGGTACTCACTTAGTGGGTTTAAAAGGATATGGCCATTCGGTGATCTTTTTGGCGTATTTTCTCACAAAGTTGTCCTCACTGAAGATGAACAGAGATCGGTTGACAGTGAAGCAGTTTTGCCGCACCGGTATAGGGTTGTACAGGGCCATAGTTCTGGCTCGCTGGGCCATTGACTGCTTGTACATTCTCTGTTGACCCGGCGGGCCACCCTGCCTGCTGCCGCCGCGGCCGGGTCCCCCTTGAACGTGTCCCGGTCCTCCGCCATACCTGGACTGCACCTCATCTCCGAACCGAGCCATTCTATAGACTCCAAATGCCAGTCTTCACGAAGCAGGAAAAAAGGGGGCGAATATTCAACGCGACCACACCACATTACATCCCATCTGCTTCAAAACTTAATACGTGTATAACTGGAGTACACATTTGTCTTCATGGCGTGTATGTGACGTTAGACTCCAGGAGCTGATGGTTAAATTTTAGGCGAAAACGGAAAATAAAACGAACAAAAAACAAACAAACAAAATGGAACGAAATACCGTGCCTTATATTTTGCAGTTCACAGGTTCATTTCCCACTTCAGCACACAAAATGGTCTATCATCACCTCATTTTATGTCCTAAATCAACATATTTCCACGGCCATGTCATTCTTGAGTAAATCTCTCGTTTTCTGTGGCTCCATCCTCATTTCCCAGAGCGGTGTCTCTCCCGTGCTTTTCCTTGAAAATTCAGGTTGTAATTATCATATCTACAATCATTTAGGCTATACGATCTAGGTGTGATAACCAAGTGAACAGAAATGAAAACATTCAAAACAATCGTTTGAGTTCGGTTTTAACTGTGCATTCTGATGATTACAGTATCACTGTCTATTTAAAACAGGGGAAAATAGAATAAAAAATTATTATTTATTTATTTCGCAACATCCGCAATATTTGGCACAGTGTAGCCTAGCTATAATCTGCCTTCGGTCACCTCGCGCTCACGTTTACTCGCATGGATTTGCATCTCTGCTACAGATAGATGTACGATATCCGAGATAAATTCTGTTTTCCCCACACATTATTTGGATGCAAAAATAGATCATTACACGTATCGATTGATTTTTTCCCCCCTGTGCTCACTGGTAAGGTGTCATCCTTTTCGCCAGAGCCATTACTGGCATTTTAAGTGCAAAAGAACCAATCCAACCGTCATGAAAAATCCAATGAAGGGACACAGTGACAGAAAGTAAGCATCAATCGCGAGGGGACAACGGCGACATCTTCGGGTTCCCATAGCCGCTCTTGTTTCTCTGCACTGGGCTCTGGGCCGCGTAGAATCTGCTCATCTTCCCCCCAAGGCAATCCGTTAGTGAGAACACTCGGATCCCTCTATTCCTTATTTCTGCCAATGTTGAGCTGTCTGTTAGCCTCGTTACCCTCCGTCAAGCGCCCCTGAGGAAAAAAAAGAGGGGGAGGAGGCAGTTGAGAACGAATGTGGGGTGGGGGCTCGCAGGATATCAGATTGTGAAACACAACCCGTACGAAACAGTTAGCTCCGATCAGCTGGCAAGCTAAGCTATAATGAGCCACTGATCAATTCGGTGCTCTGGCCAGTTCTTCTTGCAGCACATGACGCACGCACGCGCACCCCACTGACTAATGTATCCTTCTAACTCCGGTCCGTACCTGTACCTTCAGCCACTACTGAATGCGTTCTCAGCCTCAGGTCACCTGCCTTTACCGCATACCGTCGGCTCGTTTATACGACAGAGAGGTTGTGCAGCTTCGATAACGGAACGTGACAGCGCGTTGTGAGGTTATGAGCTGTTTGTTCAAGTGGTCGAAATGTGAGCGCTGGGAGACAGCTGCGCATTCAGACGTGCGTCTCTCGGGAACGGCTCCGTTTTGCGAGGGCACGCAGGGCGAGGACCGACAGGCTATTCTTGGACGTAGACGTTTCGGAATTAATAGAAGGAGATTTCCCATCAGTGCAGCTGACAACTCTCCCTCTCCACCAACTCACTCACCCACCCACCATTTTTAATAACTATGAAACAAATATTTTGCTACATTGCTTTAAAATAGCAGCTCTGAATTGTACATCAGCAGGCTACTTTACATAACATTACGGTTAAAGGTTTATAGGATGGCATTTTAGAGACAGCTTCAAACTTAAAGCTATGTCACTAAATTGTAGGCCTTGGCTATAATGTTAATGCCATCTAATTAGATGTAGACTATTACAATTTGTTACTGTAGGCCTAGAATATAGCTACTAAAACCATGAAGTAGGTAATGGAAGTAGTATTAAATTTTTGTAGCTACAGTGTATAGGCTATTGTCTTTTATAATATATATATATATATATATATATATATATATATATATATATATATATATATATATATATATATATATATATATATGCCAATTTAAGATGATACATTATCCATGTGTTTGAAAAACGGGTTTGAGAAAGAGCGATTAATGTCTCAAGAGCAATACGGTTTAGGGCGCGGTTGTTTTGCGAGTGCTAAAAATCAATAGACCCGCTCGACCTTAACAGTGCCCATCCGTGCACCTATCACAGGAAGCAGAGGAGTGCTGTATTTACAGTAGGCTACTTGTCCTCCTGCCCCATCCCAATGTTGGGCACACTTGTGGTAGCTTACGACAGAATCAGTTGTAATCTTTTCACGTTAAAAACGCTCCAGAAATACATTAAGACGTATTAATCACACAGCCCGCTACTGCTGCGAAAAATAAAAATGTGAACTTGACGGAAGAGATTGTCCTCTGGTCTGGATCTCTGCTCATCCCTTGATCTTGTGCAGCAGGCTGTTCAGTGTCTGAACCAGCCCGCGTGTGATCAACCGTATGCGATGCGTTTAGCGTCAGTCCAAAAGAGCCCGGGGTCAAGAGCTCGAGCAGGCACCAGCCTCCAGTCAACAGACCAACAGGCGATTTCTCATGTATCTCTGAACAGTCAGACTAAGCGGCAGTAAAGTGAGTGTGGAGGGCTTATGGTGTGAGAATTGTACTAATCTAACATTTGTTGTTATTGCAAAACTATGTGAAGAATAATTGAAACGTAAATAATAACCTAAATCTATGGAGAGTGTTATTTGTAGTATTTTTTGTGGTCTTAACAAAGTGTTATCTATGGTTTAATCTTTCACTATATGCGCGCAGTCGCCCGTTAAGGGAGCTGTCCACTGTCCGTGGTGCTGAAACACTGCACACAGACATGGGTCTTACTTCTGAACTGATTGTTTAAAAAACATGAATCCATATACTGAATATAAACAAAATAAATAATGAAGAACCAAATAATACAAAATATAAACATTCATTGGTTCTGCAATAACAAATTTATATTCCGAATGACTAAAACAAAAGAGTGGCAGATTTTCAACAAATTCCTACTTAAATTTCAATAAGTAATTAACATTAAAATGCCAGCCAAGTGTTAGATTGCCAAAAATGGATGCAGATCAATGTGTGGATGGAATATAATTTATACCTTGCCTATGTGCAACGTGCTAATTTAATGATTTGTAAAATGATGTTTAAATTATTCCAAATGAACATCCTTGAGAATTCATGAGTCAGAACTCCAAACTATGGCCTAAATTCATTAATCAAACTGCGGACAGAGAGAGAGAGAGAGAGAGAGAGAGAGAGAGAGAGAGAGAGAGAGAGAGAGAGAGAGAGAGAGAGAGAGAGAGAGAGACATAATCCAATGCTAAAGACTACATCTCTACAGTAAAGGAATCAAAACACAAATAAGCACAACAAAACCAGGAATCATTATCTTACTAAATCAAAGCTGCCAATTTAGTGACTGTACAGTCTAGCAGCTTCTACCATAAAAAAAAAAAACACTGATCTAGACAAATCCTGCTCATCATTTGTCTTAGAACAGACAGCTGCCTCTACAGGAATTTTACACATCGTTAAAACATTTAAAACAACAGTACGATTTAATGGTCCCAGAAAACTCTTTCAGAAAACACATTTAGACGATAAAGATATTAGAAGGGGAATATTATTAGTAGGATGGGTGCACTGTATATGGATAATTATTCTGGCATTAACACCAATTAATTAATTGATTAATTAATTAATTGTCTCTTGATATTGTGAGTGTTTGTATTGATTATGAAAGGGGTTGACTGTATGCTGTGATGTGTGCTTTATGTAGTCCTGTTGTGTCAGCCTTGTCACACAGTAGGGGTTCACAAGGCGACTGTTTTTGAATGCCAGAGCCTCTCTCCTGCTGCCAAGCAGAAACACCCCTCCCTTAGTGCATTATTAAAGCGTGCCACACTAATCTAACACAGCAGCACACAGTCAAACAGAGAGAGAAAGAGAGAGAGAGAGAAATAGAGTCAATAAGATCTCTCATGCACTAAACTCTACAAAGACAAAATTAATATATATTTTGCCAAAATTGAAAATTGAGTTAATGAAGGTCTCTTAGACCAAGGTTTTTTAAATCTGTCCTGAAGGACCACCAGCCCTGTACAATTTGTACGTCCCTCATACTTGACACACCCACTTCAGGTCAGGTTCATCTCTAATAATGAGCTCATGAGTTGAATCAGGTGTGTTAGATGAGGGACACATACAAAATGTGCAGTGTTGGGGGTCCTCCAGGACAAGTCAATTGAAAACCCCTGTCTTAGACTATTTAGATTTGTTCTTTGACAGATAAATTGAGTCAGTTATGCTCAAATTCAGAAAAAAATGTGGTGTGACTGAACACTGTGCATCATTGAGTGCATCCATACAACTGTCACATGTAAATCTCACAACAAAGGCAACAACAGGACGAGTCAGAAGATTTACATGTGTGCATTTAGTGATTGCATATGATGGTGACAAAGAGATGTCCAAAATGTGCACATAGATACACACACAGGGCCGATCAAGAATTCTGAAGTAATGCTGCTGTGTATTTGCAGCAGAAGCTAAACCCAGTGACTCATAAAGTTGAATAATTCATAAACTGCATGTATACCAGGTTCTCTGCTCCTTATTTAACCTTTATCTTCCACATATAAACCATGCTGGTCAGTGGAACGTGCCACACCATAATATATCAGCCCTCTGTATGTTACTGTCAGATGCAATAAACGTGTAAGCCTACAAGAGAAAATAAGAAAGTTGAAGACATGATTGCTTTGTGTGTTTATGAGCTTCTCTAGTGGTCTGGTCTGTTTATAAACATACTATTTTATACTACCAAAATGAAAACACAAATAATAGATACTTTTTGCTACAGGTAAGAGACAAAGATGAATTATGTTGCCATGTAGCTGAGATACTGAGAGTGTGTGAGCGTTAAGTGGGCCATCATCTTTTGAGCGGAGTGTTTTATTTGGGGAAAGAGCCTGATGTAGGTATAATACATTTTTAAACAGCGTAGAATTATTAAAAGCCCCTGACAAAAATTCCAACCATCTCTCTTTTATGTGCCTTTCCCCCTCAGTCTCATTAACAGCACAAACAAGAGATAAAGCAAACAGACACATTTCTGGATTAACATGTTAACATAATGTTTGACAATCAGTAAGGAACTATTGTGCAATTCATGTTGCAAAAAAGAAATAGTAAAACCATCAAAAAATGACAGTAATAGCAAGACATCTGGAATGTCTATGTTAATCTGTTTACAGCAATTGAACATGGAATCAAACTGCTCCAAACATCTTTAAGTAGGCCAGCATCTTTACAAAAGGACAGAACTGAAGTCATCACAATACCTTTCTTTTTGCTCTACTTGCATCACTCGATTCACAAGCTCAGGGTCTTTTTTCCACTCAAAGCCAGACGTGTCTGATACATCAGTGATTCCCAATAAAGGGATATTTCACCTAGAAATGAACATCAATAATATAATTAGCTCATCTCATTCTTCTGTGGAACATAAAATATATTTTGAGAAATATATTTCTCAGTTTTTCTCAGTTTTTTTGTCCACACAATGGACTATTTGGTTATCAACATTCTTAAAAAAAAACAAAAAACAAAAAAAAAAACACTTATTTTGTGTTACACGGTCTATGACTTGTACCTCTAGCAGGAAATCAAACTCATTTATGACTCTATTTCCATTACAATCATTTGAGCAATATGAAGTCACTTGACAAGCTCTCTGACTCTTGGAGGCTCAAATGGTTTCCTGTGTTCTTTAGATCAGCTGCTGTCAGTCATGAAGCCCATTGAGAGAAGGCTCTTGCAGGAGGACAGGCTTGAAGAGCAGCCAGACAGACCTCTCAGGAAGTGAGATAAATATGTTGCTGTGTTTGTCTGCATGTATGCATATATGTATGTAAAAAGTTGATTTCTCCTTGAGAATTGACCCTTCTCTAAGCCCCACCTTAAAAATGTTACTCGACCACTTCTACCGTAGAACTCTTGCCGTCCACCATTTTCTCAGACAAGCTTTTGCTTTTTTCTAATATAAGTCTATGGAGGATCTAAAAAAACAAATATGGTTACTTCTAAAAGTAATTTGAATTTTGGAATTATCTTTATGCATAAAACATCACAACTTAGTGTAATGTAAACAGCACATACTTGCTCCAGAAAAACATTAGTCTATGAGGCTTTGCTTTAAGTTATTCCTGGCTTTGCAATCTTATAATCTTTGCTGTAGTGGATACAGCTTGGCTATACTGCACATTTTCACAGAGCCATGTATCAGCATTCAACGTCTTACTGCCTGTAAATCTCACTTGCTTACAGACTGTTTAATGCCCTCTTACAGCCACAAACAGCACCGCCTGACCATTACAATTACAATTAATTACCATCATTACAGTCTTGCAGGCTAATTGATGAGAGAAACCAGTCAATGTGTTGTGTGTGTGTGTGTGTGTGAGAGAGAGAGAGAGAGAGAGAGAGAGAGAGAGAGAGAGAGAGAGAGAGAGAGAGAGAGAGAGAGAGAGAGAGAGAGAGAGAGAGAGAGAGAGAGAGAGAGAGAGAGAGAGAGAGAGAGAGAGAGAGAGAGAGAGAGAGAGAGAGAGAGAGAGAGAGAGAGAGAGAGAGAGAGAGAGAGAATGCCTAAAAGAACAGTGACATAAGAGTCTGAAAAAGCACGTTACAAATTAATCTGGGCTGTGTCTCCTAAAAGCCTAATTTTAACGTATAGAGACCATTGGTGGCAATTGTTCTACGATCAATTTAGGCTTACAATGCTTTTGGGAAGCGCAGCCCTGGATTGTATTGTCACACTTTTGGATAACACTATATAAATACAGAAATACAGGGTTTTCCCTTCATAACATAACTTTAGAATTATGTTTTTAACAGTTTTTAACAAATCCATATGTGGTGTCATATTGGGAGAACTTTGAAAAAACAAAAAAGTATGGAATCTGCCTTTGAATATTAATTAACAAGGTTAGAATAATCCTTCCCGCTTTGCAAAATGTCATGTTCAATGCAGCAAAATCACCTGTCAAAGTCCCTTATTCATTGTTTTTAGAAAAGAGGTCCAGCCGTACATCCAAATTAAATCTTCTACGAATTCTAAAGCTCTTTTTTTTTATTTTGCAAAAGTTTGTGTATTTATAATTGATGGTTGGCTTTCATTACCATTTATGTACTTTTTATATTTTGCTATGTACTTATATTTCATACCTCGGCATCAAAAAAAAAAAAAAAGTAAAAGTAAAAATACAGGTAGCGATCACAGCTAGCAACAGTCATATGGTGCTCCCTATTGTTGAAAAGCGGTATTGCAATTAGAAATTATCTTGTATCATGTTGTCTTGACTCAATTAAAAAACGGCATTGAGCAAATAAAACTCGTTTTAGGTTTGTATCTGCATGCAGCTTAATTTGCAGGATACATAAAATTGTTCTAAAAGTAATGAAATACTGTTTTATAAAACTCAAATTTAATTAAATGAGTTGTCCAACTTGTGATAAATCTGCATTTTTAGTGGATTACAAATGCTGCTTGCAATCACAGTTTCCCGTAAACCTGTATCTTGTCGCTTCGCATCACTTGCAATAATGCTAGACTAATTCTATTGACTCAAATACTTCAAATCCCAGAATTCGTAGCGGATTCAAAATGGCGACTTGTCATTGACAGTAGAGACACCGGTACGCTGAAAATTCTGTTTTAAGGCGTCATCATATGTCCTCGACAGAATGACACTTCTAATTAGAGTAGTGAAACAAGTAAAGTTACAGAGGAAATCTTTCCAACCATCATTATATAGGTTTTCATCGGATAACGCGGCACTACGAAAAGGGCCCGAGTATAAATGGTTGTGTGGATCGTCTCAGGAAATTCTGTCCGCAGTGCGTGAACAAGTTGAAGTTAGACAGAACTTCATCAGCGAGGAAGAGGAGAATGCCCTTTTTAAAGAAGTAGAGCCAGGTCTTAGAAAAAAGCGATATGAATTTGACCACTGGGACGATGTAAGTAACACGTAAGTGTACATCTTGCTATAACGTTACTGTAAATACTGCTATCCATTTCATTACAAAACATACTCGAATTGTAACCGTTGTTTATGATTTCTACTCAACGTGTATATGTTTGTAGGCAATGGGTAATGCTTCTTGGGTTTAGTTACAACCTACCTTTAATTTTCAAGTAAACTCGAAACTTTCTCAAAAACGATTAAATCATAGACTGTAAAAAAGAAAAGAAATGTGTAGTAAAACCTCCGAAAGCTGCAAATAAATAATTTGAGCGCGAACGAACCGCGCGCCGCTCGCGTTTGCCAATCAGAAATCAGTGTGAGTTCGGGGCGGGGCTACTTTGAAGAACAGAAGAGAGGAAAGTGTTTAGGAAACCCGATTGGAAACAATCATTTCTGTCATTGGAAGTCCAAAGCCATGTCCACAGCTCCACACTAATACGTTTTCGTTTGAAAACGCACCCTTTTCTCTCTGTTTTGGCCTTCTGTCCACACTAAGACGGCATCAACGAAAACGTAGCTTTTTGAAAACGCTCGCCTAAGCGCCGGATAAATTGAGCCAGGATCACCAAGATATCCTGGCTTAATCCCTTATCCTAGTTTTGTGCAATAGGCCCCAGGACACATCAGTGAATGGCGATATATTTTGCTAAATAAAATTATCCTGCCAGAAGAATTGTGATAATTTTAGAATGTATCAGTTGTTTTTTTTCATGCGCAGTAAGTTGAATTTTGCGTTTACTGACGTTTCAGTGTGGATGAGAAACTTTTGGAAAACGGAGAGCGTTTTGAAACGATAACAGAGTTTTAAAATCTATCCGGATTAATGTAGACGTTGCCCAAATAATTTCACCAAAAACAAAACCCGCCATAATAAACAAAAACAATGTTTTTTTTTTATTAAGGGTGTTTCATGTGACCTAGTTCAATTTGTGGAATTAAATAAATCCAATTAAAATCTTAAACACTAAAATTCATTTAATTTATTGACTGAAAATGTTTTTACACTTTTTAATTAAAATTTACCTTTGTATTAAATACAATTCTGTATGGTGTGTTAAAACCAAATAATGTTGTAAACATATTACAAGTAAGGTTTTTTTGTTTGTTGGTAATTTCTGCTGTTCGGCTATATTCACCCCGTTTTCCAATTCCTTGGTACATTTCAAATGTTTTTATTATGCTCACACTCATCAGGAACAGGGACATCAGGCTGTTAATTTGCATCACCATAATCTCTTCTTCTCTCAGGCTATCCATGGCTACAGAGAAACAGAACGGTTGCAGTGGGGAGTTATGTGTGAAAGCATCTTAAGCCGGGTGAGAGCAGTTGCATTTCCTGAAGGAAGTCCACTGCTTGGGCCGATTCATGTTCTGGACCTGGACAAAGAGGGGTATATCAAACCCCATATTGACAGCGTGAAGGTCTGCTTTTGAGTTATTTGTGCATTATTGATCTCCAGTTAGCAGTTATTTGCACATTTCTGTTCTCCATGAATGTTGCTTTCTCTTGTCAGTTCTGTGGAAGCACTATTGCAGGGCTGAGCCTGTTGTCTGATAGTATTATGCGTCTGGTCCCAGAAAATAATTCCACAGATTGGGTGGACTTGCTTCTGAGCCGGCGCTCACTTTATATATTGAGGTAGTTACCCAACCTATTTAATTTTCTTTCTTGTTATTCTCATAATTGGCAGCTACAGAATTACTAAAATATATTTTGTGTACCACAGAATGTGAACATCCATTTAAAAAGTTGTAAAAAAAAAAAAAAAAATTTGTTTATATCAACAGGGATGATGCTCGTTTTAAATTCACCCATGAAATCCTGAAAGATGAAGAGTCCTTTTTCACAGAACAGAAGGTTCCACGTCATCGCCGCATCTCTGTGATCTGTCGAAACCTGCCTGTGTAAAGGAATCGAGACTGGACTGACCATAGCACCAGTCTTAGGAACACGGTGGCAAACTGGTTTAGATGTCGACACATTGTTCACCTTTCAGATCCTCTCACAAGGCTATAAAAATGTATCAATCAGATGCATTTGTCCTCGAATAACAAAGAAACTGTGGAATCAACAGGCAGCATTACTTGATAACATTCGGCTCACTGAAATGTGGTTTTTAAATACCTCTGGAGGATTTGTGAAGGGGTGAGATTTGATTCATGCAATTTATAATGTAAAAAGAGTGGGTAAAAAAGGTGAGGACAGTCACTGGAACTGCTTATATTTACAATGTCTATTGTGGCTTTCTTTAAATAAATAAAAGTATTATTACATACAAAAATGCATTTAAAACAAATGAGCACAAACACTGTATTCATTCTAAACAAATTTAATGTACTAACAAGGAGAAAAACTCCTGCAAAAGTTGTAACATTTACAGCTTTTAAACAGTGCAATGCTCTTAAACCAGTAAAAAAAAAAAAAAAAAAAAAAGTGTGTAATAAAAGCCACAAATGCGGCTGTATTCTCAGGGTAAAGTCCTCTCAAAATTCAGCAGTTTTCTTGAAAAGAATCTTGAAAGAATGATGTTACCCAGTGTCTCTGATACTAAACTTTTGAGACATATGACATTTTCAAACGCATCTTTCCAATATCCGTTGTAATAAACAAAAACATACTTTTCCCATTTTCTTTGTCATATTACTCTTTGGACCTCCAGCGCTCTCATCTGTAACTCAATTAACAGCATTTAAGAATGTCTGTTAACTGCTGGATGGGTAAAAGCAAAATGACAGCAAGAAAATCAGTAAGTTTCAGAACAAGTAGGTCTTGAACTAAATGAGCTGTATTCTAAAAGGAGAGGCTGCTGGTGATGGGTGCTCAGTGTTTCACTTTCTCCTCAGTTGGGTTCACTCAGTGAGGTAGAAGTGCATCTTGTCATTGATGTTCTTCCTCTCCGGGTTAAGCCTTTTCAAGATCTGGGCAAGCACGTTGACTGTCTGCTCACTGCTGAGGCCTGTGCGCTTAGTCTGGAACTTCTTCAGCAGATCTTTAGTGGTCATGGGCTTCCTAATGAGATATCTGCGCACGGCATCCTCTGTCAGCTGCACATCACTAAAGGGGAGATGAAAGAATGGATTTGTTTGTTGACATAAGACATAATATGGTTTGCAACTATAGCAGAACTTGTCTGCAGTCTGTAGGGGGAAAAATAGATGAACTGTAATGTGTTGAGATTTAGCACAAACTCTGTATTATGGGTGTAATAAACACACAGTGACATTAACCACACGGTTACTACAGCACTTTATGGTTTAATGCAAGTGTAACTGGGTCCAAGTTTCGAGGAAATGGACTGCACAGCTGGAGAAAGGAGAAAAGATGGGACCCAGAGCTGGGAAGAAAAGTGAGCTGAAGATTGTCTGAATCTGGGGAAGAATGTTTAAAGTCACCATAAAATCAAATTCATGTGCCCTCAGAATCTTTCATGAAATAACTTACTCTCTCTTGCAGCAACATCTCTTTTCTGATGAAGTGTTACTGGCATGAGGGCAATAGCAAACCACAACCATCCAGTGATCCAATCAATTTCCAATGGACAAAATCATGCCCCAGCCTAAATTCCTCAAATGTTTCTTGTTTGAGAAGCCATTTTACTTACGGAACATAGGATATTTTTTGAGGAGATGAAAAGTACCTGGAGCTGGGGGTAGATTTCCCTGATGCTGGTTGGGGTGTGCTCTTCCCTGAAGAGCTCTGAGGGCTGGGCTCCATCTTTAATCTCTTCGCCGCCGGAGTCTCTGCGCTCGGTATGGTCGTCTGCCGCTTGCCTGAGAAAAGAGCATAAACATGAAGTTTAAATTTTTCCTATCCTTGGCAGTGAAGAGAAACAGACAAGATGAAATAAGAAGATACTAGGCAGATAAAAATAATGGGATGGCTTATTGCGTTAAGGGGATACTCCACCCAAAGATAAATTCTCTCATCATTTACTCACCCCCAACCCAGATGCATTTGACTTTCTGTCGTCAGATAAACAGAAATCTGAAGGTGAAACCCACTCAAGAATGACAGTCCTGTGCTTCCATGGCACTTTTTGTGTGAGATTCACAACAACGCTTATGTCATGTCTACGTGCAATGAGTTCACATGACAATTGAATCACATGACAATTGGCTGATTTATAGCAAGGTTCCTCAAACTCAGTCCTGGAGAGCCGCTGTCCTGCAGAGTTTAGCTCCAACTCTGATCAAACACACCTGAGCAAGCTTATCAAGTTATTCAGGATCACTAGAAAATCACAGGAAGGTTTGTTTGATCAGGGTTGGAGCTAAACTCTGCAGGACAGTGGCCCTCCAGGATCGAGTTTGAGGAACCCTGGTTTATAGCTTAAAAAGAAAAAAAGATTAAAATACTAGTATTTTTTCAAACACACCTATCCTTTTACTTCAGAAGACTGACTGATTACCATCATGCTCATTTGGAAGTTCCGTGCACTTGCGTTATATGGATAAATGTTTTTGTTTGTTTATCTAAAGAGAGAAAGTCATATACATCTGGGCCAAAATGGAGAGAAAAATATGCATTATAGTGTGGACAAGGAAGTATTTTCATTTTAAACTAAACATTAAACTAAATGTTTAAAAACAAAAAATACTATTATATCGTATAAATATTAATAGGCTCTTTGCAAAGATGTACTCCTCTACTACAATACTATAATGTAACAATTCTTTTAACTTTTCTCCACAATTATATATAGTTGAGTTTCTTTGAGTATACCTTGTTCCAGTTTGCTTGCAGCAGCACGCAGCGTGTTTGAAGTGGCAGCGTTGTCGATAGAAGGCGTGCCAGGTCGACTTCCTGTTCTTGAACTACCTGCTGAGCCACGCCCGCCCCCTCGCTTAGGAGGTGTGCGCTTCTTCTGTGAGAGGGGATAACAAGAGAGCACTGTACCATATACACATGAAACAACATCAGAACAACTTCTTCTCTCACTCTCTGCCTCTCATTCGATTTCTCTCTCCCAAACACACACACATGCACGCAAATGTAGGCCATTACCACCATGAACAGTGCTGAAGCTGCCTCTCCTTCAATATCACTGTCCTCAGAGCTGTCCGACTCGCCACTGCTGTCTGAAATAACATACACAATGATTTTTACAAAAACTACTTAATAATAATAAGAATAATGTCTATATTATGGAGAACTAAAGGCCTGTTCAAACCAAAAACAGTACATGTAAAGATACCAATGACGATAACTGTTTTAGTGCCAGACAAAGCGAACGAAAACATTCTGTTTATTTTAAGTGAGCAGTTTGTCGTCTGCGCCTTTAAAGGGATAGTTTACCAAAAAATAAAAATTCTGTCATTAATTCCTCAACATCATGTCATTCCAAACCCGTAAGACCTTCGTTCATCTTTGGAACACAATTTAAGACATTTCTGATTGAATCCGAGAGCTATCTGAACCCTCCATAGACAGCAATTAAGTGAACACTTGTTCAGCAAGGTAGTAAAAACTACCTTGTTAAAATAGTCCATGTAACTCCAGTGGTTCAACTTTAATTGTAAAGTGACGAGAATACTTTTTCGGCGAAAAAACAAACACAAATAACTTTATTCAACAATTTCTTCTAGCCTGTGCCAGTCTTCTACGTAGTTTATGTTGTAAAAACAGTGCAGCTCCCGCAACATCATCTCACGCATGCATCTTGGTGCTCATGTGAACAACATCGGCTGCTGTAAGACTCGAAAGCGATTCACTGTTGTGTAAACTGCATAGGAGACTGGCTCAGGCCAGAATGAATTTGTTGAATAAAGTTGTTATTTGTGTTAAATTTAATGTATACAATTTTAGACATTACTTAAACAGTAATAAATGTCTATTTATTTGTCAGCTTTAAGGTCATTTATTATTTTACTGTTACACATTTGTAAACATTTTAAATGCGTCTGACATTTAAAAAAATAGTTTATATAATTTTTGATTTATGAATTGATAATTGAGCACACTTGGCCTTCAATAAATGAGTCTGACTTTACCTTTCTTTTTCTTCTTTTCCACCTGCACTGGTGTCTTCTTTCCATCTTCCTCCTCTTCTTCCTCCTTGGTCTCTTCCTCGTTCTTGTTTTCTTCCTCACTCTCGTCCTCACTTTCAGACATTTCATCAATTCCTGAAAGAAAGCCATTAGTTAGACCTTCACAGAGTTGCCTCAAATCAAATATCTGCATTAGATGAAGTGCACTCCTGCAAAAATAAGGGGGCCTTTAGAGTCACCAACCTTTAGGGACATCCTCTCCCTTATTGGGCTTGGTCTTCTCTGGCTCCTCTTCTTCAGAACTGGAGCAAAGAAAGGAAGATGATAATGATTAGACCAGGGATTTTCAAACTGGGGTTCGGGGACCCACAGGGGTCCTCCAGAAGGTTATAAGGGGTCGCCATAAAATTTCAGAGAATTAAAAGACAATGCAAAAATGGATAAAGTCTACCAAACAATCTAACAGTTTCATTTCTAACTGTTTCTCTCATTGTTTGCCGTATGCATACTTTCCAGAATTGTACTTGTTTGCTTTGTATCTTTCTAGTGAGTTTCTCTCACTATAATCCCCTTCATCTTGCTTTTTGGGGTTGTAAGGCAGTTTTCTTAACGCAGTACGTAAGCTGCTTACATACATTTATTGTAAAAGTCGCTTTTACAAGTAATTTTTAAGTGAAAATGTTTGTACATCCAACATTACGTATAGCCAATTTAAGTTTGGAAACAATATGCTGTATTTATAATGTCACACTTACAATTTATTAACAGTTAAAATGTTTTTTCATACATAAAATATATAGATGGATTTTAGGAAGGGGGTCCCCCATAAAGGTTCATCATATTTGGGGGTCCTTGGCATCATAAAGTTTGAAAACCCCTGGATTAGACAACAGTAACCATGAAAAGTTTGCATATGGCAACAGTAACTGTACATAAATAGTTGAGTGTCATTGGAATCACCTGCTCTCATCAGACATGTAGTCCACCTCCAACCCCTCAAAGTCGCCATCATCACTATCCTCGAATCCTTCCAAGTCACTGCCCTTTTTCTTCTTCTTCTTTCCCTTGCCTTTGGGGCCTTTGTCCTTTTACCTTTCAACTTGGCTTCATCATCTACATTGAAAGATTTTTAGTTCAGAAAGTCTACATTTAGTTCAGAAAGTCTACATTTAACATTCCTCTTCCTCTCAGACCGTTTGCTCACCCTCTCCATTGCTGCCGTCGCTCTCATCACTGCTCATTTCCAAGTCATCCTCGAGGTCATGTATGCGCAGGTCTCCACCTCTGCCTCCCTTCTTCTTCTTTTTCTTCCCTCCTTTTTCTCCTTCCTCCTCATCCTCATCTCCTCTCTCCTGTTCTCGGAGACGTCGCTGGAGCATGATACTGAAGTGGTTCACCACTTTGTTCCTCCTATATGGAAAAATAAGCAGATGTGATGTTTGAGCTTTGGACATTTACTATCACCACAAAGATGCTGTCTAAGATGTTGTTCTCATGAATGCAACCACTAAACCTGCCCTCACCTGCCCCACTCTTCCTCTGCCTCCTCGGCTGTGAGCGTGCGGTGTTTGGCCTGTGGTGTGAAGTTATACCAGGCATGCACAGGAAACGCCTCAAAGGCACCATCGGCACACTGCGTGAAGATGTAGTAGGAAGCGTTCTCTGTGACTCCGCCTTTTTTCAAACCCTTGAATCTGAGTGGAAGAAAAAAACATGAGGTGTTGTCCAAAGGCATGCAATATAAATCACACATGGCCATATGAATCCTGATTTATTTCTTCCCAAATTTCATGTTTTACAATTAATTATTTCTGGATTCCATTTTAACGGTTTAATACAATTGTAATAAACTAAATTGATGCCTAATCAAATAAATTAATAAAACTTTAATAAAACAGTCCATATAAATTGCATTTAATCTTTTCTGAAATTCTGTGTTTTACTATTTCATACAAATTTATTCTCAAAACCTGTGGTAATCAAATGAATGCATAATATTCTAACAATTCATTGAATCTTTTAAAATGTAATCAGATGAAACTTGAACAATTATTTTATAACAAAATGCTACACAACAAATGCTTATTGTGTAAATTAAAATATGGATGAATAACGGTGTAGCATCCCTTAAAGGGTTACTTCAGCGATTAGCATTAAGCTTTGTATCAGTAGAAACCCAGGAGTATATTCAAATTATCGTACTTTCCCCCCTCATATGACCCTGAGACGAGAGAATTATGTATTTTATTTCTGGAAAAATATCGTCATTTCGCGTCATCGGAGGAGTTTTTGGCCAGAGGCTGAAGACTACAGCCAGCAGAGGACGCTATTTCCACATGTTTTCAACATCACACTCACAGCACTCACAGCACTCAGCTCGCGGAGCTGCGGAGATTCATGTAAACGGAGCGGTGGAGAGCAAAGTGAGTGTTTTAACTTTTAAAATGAACTTCCTATGAAAGTAAAGCTTCCAAAGACATGAACTGAACACGTGCCAGACTGATCACGCGCTGTGAATGCAGCCGCAGCCGCGAATCCCGCGATTACCTCAGCTCATGTGATGAATGTAATCCGATCCTGCTGCGTTTGTGCCGTGACGCTCAATCGGCTCACTCGCATTATATCGAACAGACACGTTCAGTTTTTAATTGTAGTGTCTCTAACTGAACAGATTTTCTGAAAATGAACGTGGTGGGCAAGTGATCCAGTAATCCTGTAGCCGACTAGCCGCGCCTAGAGTAGGGCAGTAAAGCAGCGCGTTCTGGGAATTGTTGTCTTTCATCCCCATGAGACAAAAATACATTTTCTGTGTTTTCTCAGTCTAGAAGGCACCGAATTCAAAAATAATTTCAAATTTCTACTACATTAATGAACCAGTTTAAATACAGATTCATCTTCCCAGCGCTGAAGTACCCGTTTAAATTTACACTAAAATGAAAATCAACAACAAAAAAATAGTCAATACGTCGTCATCAATCCTTTTTTCACAGCATGTTTTTGTCTTTCCCTGATTCACTATGGTAAGCATTTATATTTCAGACACGACGGGATGGTTTTCATGGGAAATGGGGAGAATCTTCTGGCAAAAAAATAATAAAATGCGACAGAGCTCGTAATACAACGAGAATCAGCATGGGCTTGGCTTTTCGGAGATGACGAGAACTGAGGTATTTGAAATGTTGTTAAAGTGATGCCATTTTGATTAATCATCAGATGAGTAGTGTTCTATTGAACAGATAAACTGCCAATTCTGACCCTATCCATCTTAACTGGTTATCTTTTAAGCCTACCAGTTAGGGATGAACTGATATGAAAATTTTGGCCGATACCAATAACCATAATTCTGTATATTTAGCCTAGTTTCCACTAAAATTACCCAGAACAATTTGTACCAAGATTTTTTTTTTTTACAGGAACTTAATTGAAGATAATAATAATAAAGCTTCAATGTTTTTGAACATTGCCTCTACAGATAAATGTGTACGCCTCCTTCTGTAGTCCCGCCCACCGACTCGTGGAGCTAAACTGTGCTTAACAGAGCTAATCGCTCTACGGAGCAATAAACATGCCGAAGATAGCAAGATTATCGTTTGTATAAAAGACACAGGTCGATACTGGATTTGCAGACATATTGAGATTAAAACAATGCTGTGCCTTCTATATTGGATCCGACAGGAATGGTGCAACAGTACGGTTTTATATGTGATAGTATTGCATTGTTACAGATCATATTGATTATGTGTACGTGTATAACAGATTATAGCACGCTGTCACAGGCTGGAGAATCCTTTATTTGTTGGTTCATTGTGATTCAGGATCAGACTCTGATATGTATGGGCCAGGGCTCGCAAAGCCCAACATCCCAGGGCTATGTGTTATCCAGGGGCTACTGCCATCGGCCCGTAAGCCCGTAGGCAGGCCAGGGAATTTTTAATAGTGAAATAACATTCACTTCCTGATCTGCGTTGTTTACTCTCTTGACTTGATATTTGAAGAGCGCGTGTCAGTGCGTGTGTGCGGTTCGCACTTATATCCACCGATTGGGCGGGCCAAGTAATAACAAAATATATCAATTGCAGTGGATGAGAGATAAATCATTGTGTTTGTTAGATAAATATGGTTAGAGAGACCTGTGAGAGAATCTTCCGGTTGCCGGTTTCACTCATGTGAACTTACAGGGGAGCAGAAGCTCATTAAATATGCAAACATTATCCAATCATAGGCGTGGGCGTTAACTTCCAAGTCTCCAGTGCTGCACGCCCATCAAAACCGAGCATTTCTTTAGAGAGCCTCAAAACCAGTGTAGAAAATAGCCTATTACTTATTCATTATGATGTTTTTGAATGTAGAAATCACGCGAACGTCATAAGTTGACCTCAGACAACAGTATAAAACAATACAAAAAGCCAGTTCATGACACCCACCTTTAATATTACAGTAACAGTAAACATCTTTAATATATTTGCCAAATGTTCTTATCGGATCTATAACGATAACAATAAAAATTAGCATTTATTGGCTGATAACGATATGTTGCCGATATATCGTGCATCCCCACTACTAGTAAATGTTTCATGAGCAGCAGGATAATCGACCTCTTTCGTTTAGTTATGAGAAAGAACCATATTCATCCACGCAGTCACACAAAACCTAAGCACAACCAAAACAATGTTCTCCTGCAAAACATATAGAAGGCCAAAAGTTATAGTGTACCTTTAAAAAATATATACTACTCTAATAAACTGTATTATTTCATTGGAGAAGTGCTTTCTACTGTACAATATTACAGAGTTTCTGTCAGTATCTTCAAGTTAAAACAAACTTTTATTTAGTTGGGTTGTAGTGAAAACCTTTGAGTTTCTGTGTGTATTTAATGAAGGTCAATTACAGCCCTGCTTTTCATTTATCAATCCAAATTTTACCAACAACCGGACTTACAATTCAAATTCTTTTATTGTTACTGGATTCCACAATTCCTAAATTATAGGGCCCTAACATCAAATAAAGTCACAGAACAAAAAGTTTCAATTAGACGAAAAGAGTAAAAGCAGAAACGTGTACCTTCTTCCTGCCTTGCCGTTAACTTTAAGGATCCAGGGTTGGTCCTCCACCTTGAACTCCTTTGTAACGATGCCATACTTCTTCCTTCGCGATTCCTCTCTCTGTTTTTTTCCAAACTCACTGCCCGCCGCCCCCTCCTGTGTCTCTTCCTCACCATATATACGCCTATTGCTCATGTCCCGCTCCATACGAGCCTAAAAAAGATAGATATAGACAGACAGATAATTAAAAAAAGAGAGAGAAAACAATAGGCAGTGAGAAAAAAAGACAAGGACAAAAACATGGTTAAATATGGAGTTAAGTAGTGGCCTTATATAATGCCTGTTTACCTGAGTCCATGTGGAACAACTGACTTTATCACCAGCATTAAAAGCCATTATGTTGTATTTCTTACTGGTGTTTCTGTTGAGCAAGGTAAGATCAGATTGAGAACAGATATCAATCACTTTCATTGACAAGGCTCTATAGACACTGTAGTTGAAACATCATTAAATAAATAAAATCTTACTTAGGAACTCGAACAACATACTCCGTTGTGGAGGAACTGCTGCTCCCCTGCAAAACATAAACAATCTGTTAGGGCTGAGACTGTACAGTTTGATGATATTATAGATAAAACTTTATACATCATTTCTAAAATGTCACAATGCTGTATTCTGCCAAGTCTGACTGACTGTCATTCTGAATGAATATGACTTGATGCCGAGGCACTTACCAGTGACGTCATCACTACAGAGCAAGAAGTACCTTAATAACCTGAAAGAACAGATACGTTACTGTAAAGTTATTCGAAATGCAAAGGCCGCCTCGGGCCATATGATCACCATGTTAGCCCACATGAGGCGATGTAAAATATAACTTAAATGAAAGGAAACGCAACTTGGGTTTCAGATTAATACAAATTTCCACGTGATATTATAATGTACATTTCAATGGTTCTACGATGGTATGATTTTTTTTAAAGAACCAACTGAAGACAGGCCTTACGTGGTTATTGTTACATACACATTTTAAATAAGTCTTGATTTAAAAGACAATGGAAATGGACAGCATGTTCTCACTATCCTTATTATACTGGATCAATACACCGACATGAATTTTATTCCGTTAACTTCCAGAGTAAGTTATACAGTTAACTTAAGTCAGAAAACGCGCTAAACTCGCCGTAAAATATTTATTTGTGCTATGTTGAATGTATGTTTGAAATGAGCGTAACGTTACCTTCTACGGGACAAATAGCGAAGGTCTGATGATCTACTTCACGTCACAATACTTCTAGCACCTCGTCCGTCTGCTGATATCGCGTCTTATTTGTGTATTCGATAAAAAGGTATAGTAAATTACCTTTAAAACAGCCACACTAACACAATTAGGGATAAAATGGAAGCAGCTCAGACCATCCACAACTCATATTCTTCTTCTCTGCGCTTGTCATTAGTTTCATGGAGACTTACTGCCACCTGCTGTACCGAATAATTGCAGCTAGTGATAGGCAATTTCGAAACATGAAGCTTCGAAACCTTTAAGATTCGTTTGTTTCGAATCAGTGGTTCGGAACTTGATCAAAGTCACGTGATGACAGTAAACGAGGCTTCGTTACGTCATAACTGTCTCTGTGAACCATCAATCATGCGGTGACGCATACTTACTGAGATCGCCCTCCAGCGGCGCACCATTGAAAGTCTCTATGGGTTTTTGTTTTTTACCTGATCTCTGATCAGTTTTATACCTTTGTAGATGTTTTATTGAGACATTAGTCAAATTAAAATGAATAATATTAGTTACTAGTCTCATTTTGGCCTGTTTATCATGTTTTTATGCACGACCGTTCTGACCAGCAGGGATCACAAGCGTAAAACAGTGAATCATTTTGCAAAGCAATTGGTGAATAGTGTGTAAACATAATTTTAATATATAAGATGATACCTAAAAATTCTCCTGAAATTAGCCTTAGCAAGACAATGAAGTTCGCCAGTTTTATTCCCCCAAAAAATGTTATTTAATTACAGAATGTTCTAAAACACAATGCACAATAGATACAGTGGACCTTTCAGAAATACTTTCAACCCCAAATCAGAAAAAGTTGGGACAGTATGGAAAACGCAAATAAAAAAAGAAAGTAGTGATTTCTAAATTTACTTTGACTTGTATTTCATTGCAGACAATATGAACACAAAATATTTCATGTTTTGTCTGGTCAACTTCATGTCATTTGTAAATATGCATCCTTTCCTGTCATTCAGACCTGCAACACATTTAAAAAAAAGTTGGGACAGGAGCAATTTAGGGCTAGTAATGAGGTAAAATGGTTAAATAATGATGTGATTTGAAACAGGTGATGTCAACAGGTGATTGTAATTATGATTTGGTACAAAAGCAGCATCCAAGAAAGGTCTAATCCTTGAGGAGCAAAGATGGGCAGAGGATCGCCAGTTTGCCAACAAATACGTGAGAAAATTATGGAAATGTTTAAAAACAATGTTCCTCAAAGAAAGATAGGAAGAGATTTGGATATTTCACATTCAACAGTGCATAACATAATTAAAACATTCAAGGAATCTGGAGGAATTTCAGTGTGTAAAGGACAAGGGCACAAGCCTAAGCTGAACAACCGTGATCTCCGATCCCTCAGGCGGCACTGCATCAAGAATCGTCATTCATCTATAAGCGATATCACTACATGGGCTCAGGACTACTTTGGCAAACCTTTGTCAAGTACCACAATACGTAGTTACATCCACAAATGCCAGTTAAAACTGTACTGTGCCAAAAGGAAGCCCTATGTTAACAGTGTCCAGAAGCGCTGTCGACTTCTCTGGGCTCGGAGGCATCTGGGATGGACCATCACACAGTGGAAACGTGTACTGTGGTCAGATGAATCAGTATTTCAGGTATTTTTTGGGAGGAATGGACACTGAGCTCCGGACCAAAGAAGAAAAGGATCATCCAGACTGTTACCAGCAACAAGTCCAAAAGCCAGGGTCTGTCATGGTATGGGGTTGTGTCAGTGCCCTTGGCAAAGGTAACTTGCACTTCTGTGAAGCCACCATTAATGCTGAAAAGTACATTTTGGAGCATAATATGCTGCCTTCAAGAAGACATCTTTTCCAGGGACGTCCATGCATATTTCAACAAGACAATGCAAAACCACATTCTGCACACATTACAAAGTCCTGGCTGCGGAGGAAGAGGGTACGGGTACTTGACTGGCCTGCCTTCAGTCCTTACCTGTCTCCAATAGAGAATGTGTGGCGCATATTGAAGCGCAAAATGCGACAACGAAGACCCCGTACTGTTGCTCACCTTAAGACTTAAGAATGGGACAAAATTACACCTGAAACACTTCATCACTTCGTGTCTTCAGTGTTGTGAAAAGGAATGGCAACATTACAAAGTGGTAAATGCTTTACTGTCCCAACTTTTTTTTAAAAATGTGTTGCAGGTCTGAAATGACAGGACAGGATGCATATTTACAAATGACATGAAGTAGACCAGACAAAACATGAAATATTTTTTGTTCATATTGTCTGCAATGAAATACAAGTAAATTTAGAAATAATTTCTTTTTTTTATTTGCGTTTTCCATACGGTCCCAACTTTTTCTGATTTGGGGTGGTAATAAAATCACAGAACTCTACAGATTTTAGATTGGGGAGAGCTTTTTGACTTATCAGTTTGTGTAAATTCACTGGGGTTTAGAGTATTTTTTTCCACATTAATTTCACACGTCTAGTACAATTATGTGGTTTTGTTTTATTAATACAGTGTATATTCTTCATACCCCAAAGGAATGTACGTGAAATATGACATGCCATATGTGGGGTACATTGCACATGCACTGAAAAAGGGTGTTGGATTTACATGATTTAATCATGTACATAGGTTCCACATGAATCAATTAAGTTAAACAAACATAATTTGTTCACAAAATGTCAACATTATGGAATGAAGTCATTTTTCCAAGTATCCAAATTAAGTATTCTCACAATGATTTTAATATGGCTCCCTAACAACAGTGGTGTGCACAGCGAGCCTTAAGACCCTGTTTCTTTAATCAAATCACAAAACACATTTTTGTTGTCACTTGACTGATTTATAAGACTGTACTAACTACCTTTCATTCTATTATCCATCAATAGCACACAATGAACATGCCAAATGCTAAGAAATGCTCTTTCAGCTAATGACATGTGCTGTATCAATTGATCTACTCTGTAGTGTATGTAGTGTAATTTAAATGGTTTTAATAATTCCAACATAATTAAACATTATTAAAAAAATAAAGTATTTTCTCATTTAGCCCAAAAACACATAAAATAACACTTTTTTTTTAAACAATTTTACTCGTCAAGTCCCAAACAAAGCATTTTCATTTACGAGTTCTTAATTGGTTCACATTCAATAAGTTAATCTAGTAGATTGCACATTAATAGAAAATTATCTTAATCGAAAGCAAAGAAATCACATTTAAAAGAGAAACACAATTTTGTTGCGTAGATCTTTTTTTTTTCCAGTGTATAGGTTGTGCCCCGCTCATCCCTATTGTTAGTAGACAAGTTAAATAAAAGCAAAAAGTGTGTTTGAACATTTATTTATAAGTTTATTTATTTAAATATCCACAGGGCCAAAAATTTATATTTACCATATGCATTTTTGCAAAGCTATAAGAAAAGTTAAAGAAAATGCATAAACTAAAAAACTAAAAGCAAAAGAAGCCAAAAAAAAGAAGAAGAAGAAGAAAAAAAACACACACACACACCTAGACCAAATGATACTCATTTAAGGCTTCACTTTGACCAATGTCACTGTGCACCCATAGAGAAGAGAGAGGAGGAAGAGGGCGAGGAAGGCACAGGCCATATTCCAGGCCTCTTCAACTGTATCCTGTGCAACAGATTCAGCTTTGTTCTCATTCATAAATATAGCCTCTTCAAATATTGCTGTACAATGCAAACAGAGGAAACAATGAGATCACATTTGAATATGATGACATTTCTAAAGTTTGTTGACTGAGTTATTTCCTTGATTAACTTATGTTTTAGTCCATGAAATATTGGATACCTGACTTTTTGGAGACATTAAGCATCTGGGTACCAGTAACATGGGTGACTCTGCATGTATACACCTCACCAGGTGCCCAATCTGAAGGCAGCCGCAGGTGACTTCGGATGCTAAATTTTCCATCAGAGTCTTTTGCAGGGTTGGTTTCATTATGGGCATATACTTCAGTCATTTCAAGCAGCCAGGTGATGTTGATGGCAGGTGGGCTGAAACCATACACCAGGCACACCAGTTCATTAGCATCCTGCAGCAGCTTTGCAGATGGAGCTGAGTGGATCAATGAAGCTATAAAAAAACAAAAAGGCAATAGAGTAAATGCAGAGCAATATGTATTGCATTTTAATTCTGTTGTATTTACTATCTTCTAGATAGATAGGTAGATAGATCAGTCTAGATATAATTTTTCAAAACCATATGAAACCAGCATAAATACAATCTGAGAAATTCTGATCAATGATGTCACATGCTATTTAAAAAAGGTTTAAAAATCCCTGATAGCACCCACCATACAAGTTTTGCAAAGTTGCGTTAAATGGTATTCGGGATGACTCATGAAAAACAATGCAAGAGTACACCCCATCATTCCGCTGTGATGCAGGCAATATTAGGGCACTATGCATTGAAAAACCTCCTGAAGTGTGAGGGCTGACAACCACAGGGCTGTCAATGAAGTGAGACACATCGAGTTGCATCCCATTTAGTTGCCACTGTACAGAGATATCAGATGGGTAGAAACCGGTGATGAAGCAAATAAGGCTGGTATTTTGAGGTCCAGAGAGATCACTGTCTGAAGGTCTTAAGATCCTCACAGTGGGTTTTTTGGGGTCTGTGAACAAAGGGCAAAACTTAGTAATGACAAAACTCTCAACGGAAGGTCGAGAACTGTAAGAGCTCACCTTTGGTTTTTGAGATGGTCTGCTGCTGTGGGACCTTAGAGCACAAATGCTTTACCTCACAGGTAAAGACATCAAATGAATTCCATGTTTCAATTGAAATCTTCAAAATACTTGTCTTGCTTTGAGTTCCATTGGCATAGTCTATAGGTGGTTGTTCAAAGCCATTTAGATTATTATTGACTCCATTCTTTTTCCACTCGATGGAGAAATACTTGAGACTCTGACCAACAACCAAACAGGTCAAATACATATAATTTTCAGGTCTCACATGATTTAGGGAAGCAACCAGCAGGTAGACCCCTGCCTGCTGACTGGAAGGTGCAATCACTATTGGACGGTAAAATTATTTGTTAAGATATTACATTCACTGAACCACAGGAAAGGAAAGAAACTACAACATTCTTGAATGAAATATAATATTGTTAGATATTGCAATGTTATTTGAACTATGAGAGAGGGACAGGGAGTGACCACAAATCCAGTCACAATGGTCAAATTTTATACATCACCTGAAAGCTGAATGAATGAGCTTTCCTCTAATGTATGGTTTCTTAGAATAGGAGAATTTTTGGCCGATTTGAGCAAATCGCCTTTAAAGTTTTCAAAATGAAGTCCTTGGCCACACATATTAGTACTAATAATGTTTTTATGTATTTACGGTAGAAAATGTACAAAATATATTTTCATGGACCATGATCTTTACTTAATATCCTAATGATTTTTGGCATAAAAGAAACATTTGTATAAAATATAAACCTCAAATATATCTGCGACTTTTGACTGGTTTTGTGGTCCAGGGTCACATATGATGTGTTTACCTGCACAAATACTGGTGGATGCAGCTTTTTTCCTGCTTTGTCCATCATCAATTTCACAGGTGTAAGTGACCTTTTGGTCCCACTCCTGCTGTGGCACCAATATCTCACTGTACACTTTTACACGGCCATCTTCCATTATTGTGCCTAAAGCTGTGCCAAATTTATCGTTAGAGTTTGAAATCCACTTGATCTTTGGGTCAAATCCTTTCCCAGAACACATCAGCTTTTGTGACTCTGAGCTAGATCGACCCGCACTGGAAACATGAAGCTCTATGGTAGGATCATCTAAGGGAAAAAATTCATCATATGTCATTTGAAGAAAACATAATACATCCATACATTCCAATCCATGAATTAATGTCTCTAATATAATTAATGTAGTATTGATGAAATAACACTTTACAATAAGGTTGTTTACATTAGTTAACTATATTAGATAACATTAACTAACAATGAAAAATAAAAATACAGTATTTGCTAATAGTTCATGTTAATCTCAGCATTTACTTGTACATTAAGTGCAACTTTAGTAGGGGCGCAACCACTGATCTACATAGAGTAGGGTGACCAAACGTCCTGTTTTCCCAGGACATGTCCTGTTTTCAAGTACTGTCCTGGCCGTCCTGGCTGTTTAAGGAAGTGATAAAAATGTCCTGGTTTCATTATTTTCCACTGGGCCATTAAATTGACCGGCACGCAATTATCAGTTGCAGCGTCGGCGTTCCTACCACTCACATTATGCATTCAATTTGCGTTTTTTTTTTGTGCTAAATGTAAATATGACAAATGTTGGTAAAAAGTCCACACATTGCATTAAAATGAACACTGTGACATTTTGATTGGTAACGACAGTCATATGTCAGCCAGCTAGAGGGCGCATGACTTTAAAACAAGGTCGTAATAAGGTGCTTGAAAAACGACCTATAGAGTCATTTTTTTGTTGTTGTTATTATGCAGAGGACAATTTGATATATTACATGAACTAATCTTACAAATCTCTATTAAATGAGACCTTATTGTACAGAGTTACTCATTAAATGTTCATTCCATACCAAAAATGTTTCCAGTAGGTTCTGATTCCCATCTTTTGAAAAGTCTGTGAACTATGCAGGTAAAGGTGTTTCCTTTCTTCTGGTGCTCTTTAGGTATTTTAAAATGTGTGGTCAGGTACCAAATATTTTCAGAAGGGGTCCAATCCACACATCTGAGATCTGAGATAACAGATTGGTTGACCTGAAGTTGACGCAGACCTCACCAGAGGGGAGATCTTTTACAACACACTCCAGCAAAGCACTGTCCGAATGATAGGATTTCTTGAAAGTCCTCCTGATGACCACAACAGGATCCTTCTTTATATCACCTGAGGAGCAAACAAACATTTGAATGCATAATATGTGGTTTTCAGAACCTAAATAGTCACACTTGGTCAGTGCAAAATTAACAACTCACCAGCTTGAATTTTAACGTTCTCTTCTGGGAAACATGGATGTTTAGCAGTACAAACAATGGTCTCCAGTTTCAACCACTCATCTCTGGACAAAGTCCAGTTGCTCACAATTGTATTGTGCAGGTCTTCGGGAGCCCCGGTGTGTTTTTTGGCAGTGTTCGCCACCATGACACTGCAGTGCTGTGTGGCGCTTCAACAATACAAGAAAATGTGACTTCGTTCCCCATCAGAATGTCTCTGAGATTGGCTTTCTTTACTTGGATTGAAGGTTTGAACACAGACTTTGCTGTACAGGTTAAATGAATAAAGTTAACTTCATAGAATGATGATGCTCATATACTAATTATACTGTCATTCCTAGCACACAAAACCAAGCATTATGGTCCATTTTACACATAACCTGAAAGCTGAATAAATGAGATTTCCTCTAATGTATGGTTTGTTAGGATAGGAGAATATTTGGCCGATTTGAGAAAATCGCTTTAAAGTTTTCAAAATGAAGTCCTTAGCCACACATATTAGTTCTAATAATGTTTTTATGTATTTACGGTAGAAAATGTACAACATATATTTTCATGGACCATGATCTTTACTTAATATCCTAATGATTTTTGGCATAAAAGAAACATTTGTATAAAATATAAACCTCAAATATATCTCTGCGACTTTTGACTGGTTTTGTGGTCCAGGGTCACATATGATGTGTTTACCTGCACAAATACTGGTGGATGCAGCTTTTTTCCTGCTTTGTCCATCATCAATTTCACAGGTGTAAGTGACCTTTTGGTCCCACTCCTGCTGTGGCACCAATATCTCACTGTACACTTTTACACGGCCATCTTCCATTATTGTGCCTAAAGCTGTGCCAAATTTATCGTTAGAGTTTGAAATCCACTTGATCTTTGGGTCAAATCCTTTCCCAGAACACATCAGCTTTTGTGACTCTGAGCTAGATCGACCCGCACTGGAAACATGAAGCTCTATGGTAGGATCATCTAAGGGAAAAAATTCATCATATGTCATTTGAAGAAAACATAATACATCCATACATTCCAATCCATGAATTAATGTCTCTAATATAATTAATGTAGTATTGATGAAATAACACTTTACAATAAGGTTGTTTACATTAGTTAACTATATTAGATAACATTAACTAACAATGAAAAATAAAAATACAGTATTTGCTAATAGTTCATGTTAATCTAAGCATTTACTTGTACATTTTAAAGATCAAAAGTTGTATCTGTTAACATTAAGCATTATGAACTATCAGGAACACATTATTAACTAAAACTAACAAAGGTAAACAAGCTCTGTAAAAGACTAGTGAAGGCCAGATAACTCATACTCAGAAGTTAGTGCACACACATTAGGAGCGGAGATAGTGAACACACACACACACACACACACACACACACACAGATATATATATATATATATATATATATATATATATATATATATATATATATATATATATATATATATATATATATATCTGGGTGCAACTTTAGTAGGGGCGCAACCACTGACTTATATAGAGTAGGGTGACCAAACGTCCTGTTTTCCCAGGACATGTCCTGTTTTCAAGTCCTGTCCTGGCCGTCCTGGCTGTTTAAGGAAGTGATAAAAATGTCCTGGTTTCATTATTTTCCACTGGGCCATTAAATTGACTGGCACGCAATTATCAGTTGCAGCGTCGGCGTTCCTACCACTCACATTATGCATTCAATTTGCGTTTTTTTTTTGCTAAATGTAAATATGACAAATGGTGGTAAAAAGTCCACACATTGCATTAAAATGAACACTGTGACATTTTGATTGGTAACGACAGTCATATGTCAGCCAGCTAGAGGTCGTAATAAGGTGCTTGGTCGTAATAAGGTGCTTGAAAAACGACCTATAGAGTCATTTTTTTGTTGTTGTTATTATGCGAAGGGCAATTTGATATATTACATGAACTAATCTTACAAATCTCTATTAAATGTGACCTTATTGTACAGAGTTACTCATTAAATGTTCATTCCATACCAAAAATGTTTCCAGTAGGTTCTGATTCCCATCTTTTGAAAAGTCTGTGAACTATGCAGGTAAAGGTGTTTCCTTTCTTCTGGTGCTCTTTAGGTATTTTAAAACGTGTGGTCAGGTACCAAATATTTTCAGAAGGGGTCCAATCCACACATCTGAGATCTGAGATAACAGATTGGTTGACCTGGAAGTTGACGCAGACCTCACCAGAGGGGAGATCTTTTACAACACACTCCAGCAAAGCACTGTCCGAATGATAGGATTTCTTGAAAGTCCTCCTGATGACCACAACAGGATCCTTCTTTATATCACCTGAAGAGCAAACAAATATTTGAATGCATAATATGTGGTTTTCAGAACCTAAATAGTCACACTTGGTCAGTGCAAAATTAACAACTCACCAGCTTGAATTTTAACGTTCTCTTCTGGGAAACATGGATGTTTAGCAGTACAAACAATGGTCTCCAGTTTCAACCACTCATCTCTGGACAAAGTCCAGTTGCTCACAATTGTATTGTGCAGGTCTTCGGGAGCCCCAGTGTGTTTTTTGGCAGTGTTCGCCCACCATGACACTGCAGTGCTGTGTGGCGCTTCAACAATACAAGAAAATGTGACTTCGTTCCCCTTCAGAATGTCTCTGAGATTGGCTTTCTTTACTTGGATTGAAGGTTTGAACACAGACTTTGCTGTACAGGTTAAATGAATAAAGTTAGCTTCATAGAATGATGATGCTCATATACTGTACTAATTATACTGTCATTCCTAGCACACAAATCCAGTCATAATGGTCCATTTTTACACATCACCTGAAAGCTGAATAAATGAGATTTCCTCTAATGTATGGTTTGTTAGGATAGGAGAATATTTGGCCGATTTGAGAAAATCGCCTTTAAAGTTTTCAAAATGAAGTCCTTAACCACACATATTAGTTCTAATAATGTTTTTATGTATTTACCAACACGATCTCATGACAATGCGTATAAATAGTGCGCATGTGCAATCTCCTAGAATGTATACGCCAAAATTAGTTCCCTTTCGAAAGGGAACTCGCGCTGCGTCAGCTGACGCTACGGGGAACGCCTCCAGCGTGACTGGTGCCTGAAATCACAATCGAAACACGTCAATCCTATTGACCGGCGACAGCCTATGATGTCATCAAGGTGCGACCAGGAAGTATATAAGGGCGCCTTGCCAACATGACAGTATCTTTTCGTCTTCAGGGACTGTTTGCCTGTTTTCCGCGGAAGCGTCAATCCAGGAAGATGAAGTGTGCAGAGAAGCAGCGCCACTTCCGCAAGTGTGTGGAGCCATGTACCAGGTATCTCACGCCTGACGACACACACACACTTTGCGTTTATTGTCTGGGGGAAGAGCATGCACGAGAGGTTCTCGAGGGAGCCTCTTGTGCAAATTGTGAGCAGTTCCCCTTGAGAACGCTCCGCTCTCGCCGGGCCCTCTTCTTGAGGGAAGGGGGCTCAGCATCTGGGCACCTTAGATTGTGGGGTTCCCAGATGGATCTGGCTCATCGTCTGGAGAAAGGTGTTGTTCTCGCAGACGATCAGTCAGATCGCGAGAGTCAGTTGTTGGGGGAGGAGCGGGACTTAGGCTCCTCCCCCTCGTCCGCTGCTCTTCTAGTAGAGCAAGGGATGGAGGAGGAGGCTGAGGAAGAGTCGGCTGAAGCCTCTCAACCATCCTGCCCCATGTATGATGAGTTGCTGGAGGTCATGGAGCGTGCTGCGGGTAGACTGCAGCTGCCGTGGCAGCGCGCTAGGAGAGAGGCCGCACGTCCAAACTGCCTGGACGATCGTTTTCTCGCCGGCCATGATCTCCCAACCCCGGGGAGCCTTCCATTTCTCCCAGATCTCCACCAGCAGATCTTGGAGGCATGGAAGAAGCCTTACTCGGCCCGCATCTTTCGGCATCAGCGGGCTAATTTCCCTGATGTCGAGGGTGTGTCCGAGGCCGGGTATGTGTCGGTGCCACCAGTGGACGAGACGTTTGCGAACTATCTCGTCTCTGGGCGGCCATCGACACTGAGGGCTCCCTCCCTGCCGTCCAAACCGCTGAAAACAACTTCCCGTTTGAACGTCAGGGCATACATGTCAGCGGGTCACGCTGCGGCGGGTCTGCACACCGTGGCGGTGTTGCAGGCATACCAGGCGGACCTGCTGAGGGACCTCGATCAGGGGGAAGGACTGCCCCCTGATGCGGTGGCCGAGCTGCGCCGGACCACAGATTTCAATCTCCGGGCCACCAAACAGACGGCTTTCGCCATCGGTCGTTTGATGGCGGCTATGGTGGCCACGGAGAGGCATCTGTGGTTGGACCTGGCAGACATCGGGGTGAAGGAGAAGGCCGTTCTACTCGATGCCCCGGTTTCACCCTCTGAGCTCTTCGGCACCTCCGTTGAGGCGGTGGTGGGAAGGTTCAGAGAGGCGAGGACGCGCTTGGCGGCATTTAGATCGTGCATCCCGCTGAGGTCCGGGGCCGCGCCCAGGCAGTCGGCTGTCCCGGCCCCGTCCCAGTCTGAGGACCGGCGTCGGGACCAGCGAGCCAGCGTTGCCTCTCGAGCGCCCCCTCCAGGGTGGAGTGCCGCGCAGAGGAGGCGGGACAACCGCAACAGGAGGAGGAAGAGGGCTGGTGCAGGAAACCGGAACCAGCGTTGGTCGCCGCCCCCGAGGGGGCACAGATAGGCGATGCCGGTCCCTTCCTCCCGTTGTTTTTCCCCGGGCGCTTACATCAGGCCGGCTGGGCCTGTGATGAGTGGATGTGAGATTCTGACGGCCCGCCTGGCTTGATCCGTTTGAGCGCCCCCTCAGGATGGTGATCGAACACTAGCTTGGTAAGGCTGGTTTTTCAAGATCTGAGGCACCAGAGGAGCGAGCGGTGAGTCCCCTCGAGTAGGGTGAAACAATATTTTAATATGTTTTCCAGGACTCTTTTCGCTCTCCTGAGAGGGATTGGGGATTGTGGAACATCATTGGACACAGCATGGCCTGCAGCTCCCCGTGAGTAGCTAAGAACGATCTCCTTTGCAACATGATATGTTTATGCATATTTCTATACTTTAGCTAGTAGAGACCTACCGCCTCTCCGTGTTATATCTCTCACTGTTGTGAGTAATTAGTTGCCGTTCTTGCTTGCGGGCTTGTAGCGTGCGGGGGCGAGCGTGGTTTCCTAGCTTTAAGTATAAAGTAGCCACGACCGGGTATGTACTAATGCATGAGCTGTAGTGAGATCTGCACCCAGCCCTGCTGGGCCTTGGAATGGGTTCGGGGCCTCGTGGTCTTTACGTGGGTGATAATATTTTCTTTCCCGAGCCCTGAGTAGATCTAGTGCAGGCTTGGTGCCGCACCACTTGGCCTAGGCTTCGCTAAGGGTGGGGGGGCGTTTTTCCCTTTTAAGGTATTGCCGCCCCGGGCCTGTCCTAAGTATAAGTACAGTGCGTTGTTTCTACACCCTTAATTCAGTCTCCTCTTAAGATAGAGTCGGCCGGCCAAGGCCCGCCCCCTTCTCTGTGTTCTGGGGTTATTGAGTAATGCAGTCTAGGTGTTGCAGCAGAGATAGCGACTTTGCCAGTGGTCGTGGGGCGGGGTTAAGCGTCTTTCGCTTGTGTGCGATTAGACCTATTTTTGCTGTAACTTGCCTTTCAGAGCATTGTGTTGCCGCCACCTTCTGGTGGCGCCTGGCCTCATCCTGGAGGATGGCATGGCCAGTGGGCTGCATATGTATATGATATGTTTACCCTTTGCTCTATGTCTTCTGCTCCCCCTTTCCTAGGGCTCTGGTCGAGCGGAACATCGCAACCTTCCACACGGCGGTTTTGGTCAGATGCTCCCCTGAGGCCCGAGCATTGCCAATGGCTGACGCCCTTCAGGGATCGGCAGGCCGCTGTATGAGAGTAAGGCGGCCGCACCAGAGAGGTGACGTAAGTTGTACTCCCCTTGCTTTAGAGGGTGTTTTGAGCGTTTGTTGCTGAGCGCACTGCTATTGGCAATGTGTTTAGGTTCATGTCTGTAGGCAACTGCCCGTGAGACTGCGCCGTCACGGAGGCCCTCTAGCTTCTGGGATGGAGCCAGCCCCAGGTGGGGGCATATGAAGGCCAGCTGGTTGTGAGTAGCCAGCTTGGGCAGTCTGGGCAGCAGACTCCAAGACAGGTGGTAGGCATCATCAGGCCTCCTTGCAAGAGAGTCTCGACGTCGCGGCCCAGTGGGCCTGGGGTTTCCCGATGTCGACTTCAGCAGAACCTCATCAACTAGTAGGCTTTGTCCTCCTTGGGGACGAGTTCCCAGGTGATTACTGGATATTCCAGTTTTTCGTCAGCAGCAGACAGCTACCATCAGCCCGGGTGCAGCAGCCAGCTTTCTTCTAATTATGGCAGGGCTCATAGTATCTGCAGACCTCCTATTTTTGGGGTAGGCCCTGCCAGGCCTCCCTGAGGGGTAGGCTCCCGTTTTTGGGTCACCTGGCTCAGGTATTAGGCCCCGCAGGCCTCCTGAAGAGCCTGCCGTGAGTAGCAGGCTTTGCCCTGTCTTCCCCCGAGGGGGTATTCCGGTGCATTAGTCCCTCGTCGGCTGGCACGAGCTGCTAGTTGGTAGTAGGCGTTACCAGGCCTCCCTAAGGGCCTGCTGTGGGGTAAGCAGGCTCACTTGACCTCCCGTGAGGGGGCAGCCCCGGGCCCCAGTCACTGGATGGATAGCACGAGTTGCTAGTAGGGGGCCTCACCCGGCCTCCCCGGAGGACCTCCCTGAGGGCGAGTGCCCGGTTCCCAGTCTTTGTGGCGGTGAGCGTGGAGTGCTAGCAGGTTGTAGGACTCACTAGGCCTCCCTGGAGGTTAGCACATTCTGCTATCAGGTGGCAGGCGCTGTGCCTCCCTGAGATCGTTCCCCGGTCCCCAGTTTCGGTAACCGTTGGTAGCATGGGTTGCTAACAGGTAGCAAGCTGCACAGGGCTTCCCTGCGGGATTCGCCATTTGGACCTCAGTCACCTCTGATGGTTCGCACGTGTGGCTAGAACAGGTGGTAGGCCTCGCCAGGCCTCCCTTGGGGTGAACCCCGAGCCTGGGCGCTCGGTTAGCCGGCTTACGTGCTATCAGGGTGTAGGCCCCTCTAGGCCTCCCTGAGGGGTTCCAGTTCCAGTCACGGAGACGAACTAGTCCTCCCTGAGGGGGTTCCAGTGGACCATTAATAGGTCTCACTACTAGGCGGTAGGCCTCCCTAGGCCTCCCTAGGCCTCCCTGTCAGACCGAGTCCTATCTTCTGGCTGCCTCAAGGGCCATTTCGACTGCTATTGGGTAGCAGGCCTCACTAGGCCGACCTGAGGGCGAGCTCCATGGGTTGGAGGCGCGAGCAGTCAACCCAGGTTACCAGGCGACCCTTTTTGGCCTCCCTGGGGAACGAGTTCCCTAGAAGGGAGCGCATAACTGGCTTTTAGCTGACAGCTAGTGGTCACCTGCTATCAAGCTCCGTTTCTAGCCGGCAGCACCTGAAAGCGGTGATTATACCCTAGCATGACGAGACGACACTGCTGCTATGCAGTCCCTACAGGAAGGGACTTTCATAGATCGCCTACAGCATGGGTACCTACCAGGCAGGCTTAGGAGCTCCTCTCAAGTGAGAGTCTTTTATGAGCTTACAGCCGTTTGGCTCTGATCGAGTGGTCGAAGGCCCTTCGAGGCCTCCCATGTAGGATCAGCCCATAGGCCTAGTCGGCCTCCTGAGCACGTTTTAAAAGAAGTGCTTGGTAGATCCTAGGATCGAGCGGCTAATCTCCCCTCGCTAGCAAGGGTTAAGAGGCACTTCGCCAAGCGCTGCTCTCCAGGATAACCCGTCTCTGAGGTCCGGCTGGTGGAGGACACTGCCATTTTGCAGTACCCTAGCGGGATGTCTCTGCGGAGGTGAGTACCAGAGGCTCTGTACTGGACAGACAGGGTTGGCGTACTGATGTGTCCCACATAGAGTTCACCAGGTCAGGCCTCCCTGGTGGCATTCGGTGAATTCCTCCCGAATAGTGACTGGCACGGGTTCCCTCGGGTCTCCTAGCCACGCTCCCTTAAAGGAACCCCTTCTGGGGAATGGGTTGGTTCCAGGCCTTCGAAGCGGCCAGGGCAGGACTTCATATGGTATGCGAAGGTTCCTTCTCAGGTTATAGCTTGGGCTTTGACCGTAGCGAGCGCTGTCACTGACAGCCTAATGTGACCAGAAGGGGAGTGGTTCAGGCATTTCAGTGAATTTGCTTGTTCTGACAGTTGTCACTGCCAGTGGGCATGCACTCCCTTTGGCATGGAGGCGTGGGTATATCGTTCCCCGTAGCGTCAGCTGACGCAGCGCGAGTTCCCTTTCGAAAGGGAACGTCCCCGGTTACGTATGTAACCTTAGTTCCCTGAGAACAGGGAACGAGACGCTGCGTCAGGTTGCCATGCCTCAGGGCCTGCCTGCCAAACAGTCCCTTCAGACGATTAGATACTGTCATGTTGGCAAGGCGCCCTTATATACTTCCTGGTCGCACCTTGATGACATCATAGGCTGTCGCCGGTCAATAGGATTGACGTGTTTTGATTGTGATTTCAGGCACCAGTCATGCTGGAGTCGTTCCCCGTAGCGTCAGCTGACGCAGCGTCTCGTTCCCTGTTCTCAGGGAACTAAGGTTACATTCGTAACCTGGGACGTTTTTGGCGTGCATATGATATGCACTTTATGGCGTGTATATGACACGCTTTTGGGTAGGGTGAGAGTGGGGGTGTGGGAGGTTCGTACATATAATACGCCATAAAGTGCGTATCATATGCACGCCAAAAACGGCGTACCATATGCACGCCAAAATGAGTTTTGGCGTATACATTCTACGAGATTGCACACTCGTACTATTGATACGCATTTTCGTGAGATCGGGCTTGTATTTACGGTAGAAAATGTACAAAATATATTTTCATGGACCATGATCTTTACTTAAAATCCTAATGATTTTTGGCATAAAAGAAACATTTGTATAAAATATAAACCTCAAATATTTCTGCGACTTTTGACTGGTTTTGTGGTCCAGGGTCACATATGATGTGTTTACCTGCACAAATACTGGTGGATGCAGCTTTTTTCCTGCTTTGTCCATCATCAATTTCACAGGTGTAAGTGACCTTTTGGTCCCACTCCTGCTGTGGCACCAATATCTCACTGTACACTTTTACACGGCCATCTTCCATTATTGTGCCTAAAGCTGTGCCAAATTTATCGTTAGAGTTTGAAATCCACTTGATCTTTGGGTCAAATCCTTTCCCAGAACACATCAGCTTATGTGTCTCTGAGCTAGATCGACCCGCACTGGAAACAACATGTAGCTCTATGGTAGGATCATCTAAGGGAAAAAATTCATCATATGTCATTTGAAGAAAACATAATACATCCATACATTCCAATCCATGAATTAATGTCTCTAATATAATCAATGTAGTATTGATGAAATAACACTTTACAATAATGTTGTTTACATTAGTTAACTATATTAGATAACATTAACTTACAATGAAAAATAAAAATACAGTATTTGCTAATAGTTCATGTTAATCTCAGCATTTACTTGTACATTTTAAAGTGCAACTTTAGTAGGGGCGCAACCACTGATCTATATAGAGTAGGTTGACCTAACGTCCTGTTTTCCCAGGACATGTCCTGTTTTCAAGTACTGTCCTGGCCGTCCTGGCTGTTTAAGGAAGTGATAAAAATGTCCTGGTTTCATTATTTTCCACTGGGCCATTAAATTGACCGGCACGCAATTATCAGTTGCAGCGTCGGCGTTCCTACCACTCACATTATGCATTCAATTTGTGTTTTTTTTGCTAAAAATAAATATGACAAATGGTGGTAAAAAGTCCACACATTGCATTAAAATGAACACTGTGACATTTTGATTGGTAACGACAGTCATATGTCAGCCAGCTAGAGGGCGCATGACTTTAAAACAAGGTCGTAATAAGGTGCTTGAAAAACGACCTATAGAGTCATTTTTTTGTTGTTGTTATTATGCGGAGGACAATTTGATATATTACATTAACTAATCTTACAAATCTCTATTAAATGAGACCTTGAGTTAATCATTAAAGGTTTATTCCATACCAAAAATGTTTCCAGTAGGTTCTGATTCCCATCTTTTGAAAAGTCTGTGAACTATGCAGGTAAAGGTGTTTCCTTTCTTCTGGTGCTCTTTAGGTATTTTAAAATGTGTGGTCAGGTACCAAATATTTTCAGAAGGGGTCCAATCCACACATCTGAGATCTGAGATAACAGATTGGTTGACCTGGAAGTTGACGCAGACCTCACCAGAGGGGAGATCTTTTACAACACACTCCAGCAAACCACTGTCCGAATGATAGGATTTCTTGAAAGTCCTCCTGATGACCACAACAGGATCCTTCTTTATATCACCTGAAGAGCAAACAAACATTTGAATGCATAATATGTGGTTTTCAGAACCTAAATAGTCACACTTGGCCAGTGCAAAATTAACAACTCACCAGCTTGAATTTTAACGTTCTCTTCTGGGAAACATGGATGTTTAGCAGTACAAACAATGGTCTCCAGTTTCAACCACTCATCTCTGGACAAAGTCCAGTTGCTCACAATTGTATTGTGCAGGTCTTCGGGAGCCCCGGTGTGTTTTTTGGCAGTGTTCGCCCACCATGACACTGCAGTGCTGTGTGGCGCTTCAACAATACAAGAAAATGTGACTTCGTTCCCCATCAGAATGTCTCTGAGATTGGCTTTCTTTACTTGGATTGAAGGTTTGAACACAGACTTTGCTGTACAGGTTAAATGAATAAAGTTAACTTCATAGAATGATGATGCTCATATACTAATTATACTGTCATTCCTAGCACACAAATCCAGTCATAATGGTCCATTTTTACACATCACCTGAAAGCTGAATAAATGAGATTTCCTCTAATGTATGGTTTGTTAGGATAGGAGAATATTTGGCCGATTTGAGAAAATCGCCTTTAAAGTTTTCAAAATGAAGTCCTTAGCCACACATATTAGTTCTAATAATGTTTTTATGTATTTACGGTAGAAAATGTACAACATATATTTTCATGGACCATGATCTTTACTTAATATCCTAATGATTTTTGGCATAAAAGAAACATTTGTATAAAATATAAACCTCAAATATATCTGCGACTTTTGACTGGTTTTGTGGTCCAGGGTCACATATGATGTGTTTACCTGCACAAATACTGGTGGATGCAGCTTTTTTCCTGCTTTGTCCATCATCAATTTCACAGGTGTAAGTGACCTTTTGGTCCCACTCCTGCTGTGGCACCAATATCTCACTGTACACTTTTACACGGCCATCTTCCATTATTGTGCCTAAAGCTGTGCCAAATTTATCGTTAGAGTTTGAAATCCACTTGATCTTTGGGTCAAATCCTTTCCCAGAACACATCAGCTTTTGTGACTCTGAGCTAGATCGACCACTGGAAACATGAAGCTCTATGGTAGGATCATCTAAGGGAAAAATTCATCATATGTCATTTGAAGAAAACATAATACATCCATACATTCCAATCCATGAATTAATGTCTCTAATATAATTAATGTAGTATTGATGAAATAACACTTTACAATAAGGTTGTTTACATTAGTTAACTATATTAGATAACATTAACTAACAATGAAAAATAAAAATACAGTATTTGCTAATAGTTCATGTTAATCTAAGCATTTACTTGTACATTTTAAAGATCAAAAGTTGTATCTGTTAACATTAAGCATTATGAACTATCAGGAACACATTATTAACTAAAACTAACAAAGGTAAATAAGCTCTGTAAAAGAATAGTGAAGGCCAGATAACTCATACTCAGAAGTTAGTGCACACACATTAGGAGCGAGATAGTGAACACACACACACACACACACACACACACACACACACACACACACACACACAGATATATATATATATATATATATATGGGTGCAACTTAGGAGCGCAACCACTGATCTATATAGAGTAGGTTGACCAAACGTCCTGTTTTCCCAGGACATGTCCTGTTTTCAAGTCCTGTCCTGGCCGTCCTGGCTGTTTAAGGAAGTGATAAAAATGTCCTGGTTTCATTATTTTCCACTGGGCCATTAAATTGACCGGCACGCAATTATCAGTTGCAGCGTCGGCGTTCCTACCACTCACATTATGCATTCAATTTGCGTTTTTTTTTTTGCTAAATGTAAATATGACAAATGGTGGTAAAAGTCCACACATTGCATTAAAATGAACACTGTGACATTTTGATTGGTAACGACAGTCATATGTCAGCCAGCTAGAGGGCGCATGACTTTAAAACAAGGTCGTAATAAGGTGCTTGAAAAACGACCTATAGAGTCATTTTTTTGTTGTTGTTATTATGCGGAGGACAGTTTGATATATTACATGAACAAATCTTACAAATCTCTATTAAATGTGACCTTATTGTACAGAGTTACTCATTAAATGTTCATTCCATACCAAAAATGTTTCCAGTAGGTTCTGATTCCCATCTTTTGAAAAGTCTGTGAACTATGCAGGTAAAGGTATTTCCTTTCTTCTGGTGCTCTTTAGGTATTTTAAAACGTGTGGTCAGGTACCAAATATTTTCAGAAGGGGTCCAATCCACACATCTGAGATCTGAGATAACAGATTGGTTGACCTGGAAGTTGACACAGACCTCACCAGAGGAGATCTTTTACAACACACTCCAGCAAAGCACTGTCCGAATGATAGGATTTCTTGAAAGTCCTCCTGATGACCACAACAGGATCCTTCTTTATATCACCTGAGGAGCAAACAAACATTTGAATGCATAATATGTGGTTTTCAGAACCTAAATAGTCACACTTGGTCAGTGCAAAATTAACAACTCACCAGCTTGAATTTTAACGTTCTCTTCTGGGAAACATGGATGTTTAGCAGTACAAACAATGGTCTCCAGTTTCAACCACTCATCTCTGGACAAAGTCCAGTTGCTCACAATTGTATTGTGCAGGTCTTCGGGAGCCCCGGTGTGTTTTTTGGCAGTGTTCGCCCACCATGACACTGCAGTGCTGTGTGGCGCTTCAACAATACAAGAAAATGTGACTTCGTTCCCCATCAGAATGTCTCTGAGATTGGCTTTCTTTACTTGGATTGAAGGTTTGAACACAGACTTTGCTGTACAGGTTAAATGAATAAAGTTAGCTTCATAGAATGATGATGCTCATATACTAATTATACTGTCATTCCTAGCACACAAATCCAGTCATAATGGTCCATTTTTACACATAACCTGAAAGCTGAATAAATGAGATTTCCTCTAATGTATGGTTTGTTAGGATAGGAGAATATTTGGCCGATTTGAGAAAATCGCCTTTAAAGTTTTCAAAATGAAGTCCTTAGCCACACATATTAGTTCTAATAATGTTTTTATGTATTTACGGTAGAAAATGTACAACATATATTTTCATGGACCATGATCTTTACTTAATATCCTAATGATTTTTGGCATAAAAGAAACATTTGTATAAAATATAAACCTCAAATATATCTGCGACTTTTGACTGGTTTTGTGGTCCAGGGTCACATATGATGTGTTTACCTGCACAAATACTGGTGGATGCAGCTTTTTTTCCTGCTTTGTCCATCATCAATTTCACAGGTGTAAGTGACCTTTTGGTCCCACTCCTGCTGTGGCACCAATATCTCACTGTACACTTTTACACGGCCATCTTCCATTATTGTGCCTAAAGCTGTGCCAAATTTATCGTTAGAGTTTGAAATCCACTTGATCTTTGGGTCAAATCCTTTCCCAGAACACATCAGCTTTTGTGACTCTGAGCTAGATCGACCCGCACTGGAAACATGAAGCTCTATGGTAGGATCATCTAAGGGAAAAAATTCATCATATGTCATTTGAAGAAAACATAATACATCCATACATTCCAATCCATGAATTAATGTCTCTAATATAATTAATGTAGTATTGATGAAATAACACTTTACAATAAGGTTGTTTACATTAGTTAACTATATTAGATAACATTAACTAACAATGAAAAATAAAAATACAGTATTTGCTAATAGTTCATGTTAATCTAAGCATTTACTTGTACATTTTAAAGATCAAAAGTTGTATCTGTTAACATTAAGCATTATGAACTATCAGGAACACATTATTAACTAAAACTAACAAAGGTAAATAAGCTCTGTAAAAGAATAGTGAAGGCCAGATAACTCATACTCAAGTTAGTGCACACACATTAGGAGAAGAGATAGTGAACACACACACACACACACACACACACACACACACACACACAGATATATATATATATATATATATACATATATATATATATATATATATATAATACACGCAATTATCAGTTGCAGCGTCATGTTCCTACCACTCACATTATGCATTCAATTTGCGTTTTTTTGCTAAATGTAAATATGACAAATGGTGGTAAAAAAGTTCACACATTGCATTAAAATGAACACTGTGACATTTTGATTGGTAACGACAGTCATATGTCAGCCAGCTAGAGGGCGCATGACTTTAAAACAAGGTCGTAATAAGGTGCTTGAAAAACGACCTATAGAGTCATTTTTTTGTTGTTGTTATTATGCGGAGGACAGTTTGATATATTACATGAACAAATCTTACAAATCTCTATTAAATGTGACCTTATTGTACAGAGTTACTCATTAAATGTTCATTCCATACCAAAAATGTTTCCAGTAGGTTCTGATTCCCATCTTTTGAAAAGTCTGTGAACTATGCAGGTAAAGGTGTTTCCTTTCTTCTGGTGCTCTTTAGGTATTTTAAAATGTGTGGTCAGGTACCAAATATTTTCAGAAGGGGTCCAATCCACACATCTGAGATCTGAGATAACAGATTGGTTGACCTGGAAGTTGACACAGACCTCACCAGAGGGGAGATCTTTTACAACACACTCCAGCAAAGCACTGTCCGAATGATAGGATTTCTTGAAAGTCCTCCTGATGACCACAACAGGATCCTTCTTTATATCACCTAAAGAGCAAACAAACATTTGAATGCATAATATGTGGTTTTCAGAACCTAAATAGTCACACTTGGTCAGTGCAAAATTAACAACTCACCAGCTTGAATTTTAACGTTCTCTTCTGGGAAACATGGATGTTTAGCAGTACAAACAATGGTCTCCAGTTTCAACCACTCATCTCTGGACAAAGTCCAGTTGCTCACAATTGTATTGTGCAGGTCTTCGGGAGCCCCGGTGTGTTTTTTGGCAGTGTTCGCCCACCATGACACTGCAGTGCTGTGTGGCGCTTCAACAATACAAGAAAATGTGACTTCGTTCCCCTTCAGAATGTCTCTGAGATTGGCTTTCTTTACTTGGATTGAAGGTTTGAACACAGACTTTGCTGTACAGGTTAAATGAATAAAGTTAGCTTTATAGAATGATGATGCTCATATACTAATTATACTGTCATTCCTAGCACACCTATGATTTATCTTCATTGTTTTCAACTTACCCATGCACATGCTATATTCTTCCTTTATCTCTTTAGAGTTGTAGGTGGCTTTACAAGTGTACGGTTTGTCTTCATATTGACTGATAGATATTTGACTTATATAAGTAAAGTTATTATTCACTTTTTCAGTGGTCTGCATTTTTTTATCAGTAGCACTGACAGCCTGATCACCTGTAAACCATTTTACAATAACTTTGTCTGGGTAATAATCCTTCAACTGGCACTGCAACACGATGCGATCTTCTTCCTCTCTACTCAGCAGAGCAATAGTGGGTGGATTGACACGTTTTACTATTAAAACAAAGAAAGAGTCAATTAACTTGGGCAAACAAAACATACAAGAGGTAAAAAGGTTATGAAAATCAATCATAATAATACTTTTTCAATAAATTCAAGTAGACATATACAAAATAATGATATAATGATTATGGTTCCCCACAAAAAAAAGAAAAAAAAAAAGAAAAAAAGCTGTTAATGCTTTAGTGGGGTGGTTATTTACATCATGAGCGTTTTTGAAGTTGCAGATACTAGAGTAGAAAGAGAGAAAAAAAAAAAGATGGACAGAAAAGGAAATGAGAAACTTGCTTCAGAGAACATAGCCAATAGCAGATGGAAGCATTAAGTAACAGTCAAGCTGAAATAGCAACCAAAAGCAGAACTGAAAACCATCTGCATCTTTGAGACAGGGATGAGCACATTTGTACAGGAAAGACACCTTACCATTTACATAAAATTACTCTCCTGTTATGCAATTTATGCTTTAATATATATGCAGCATGAGTTAGGTTATAAATATTTACAGTAAGAAGATGCCATGCTTCAGTCACCCTATAAACAAAGTCTTGCAGATTTGCAGATAATGAAGGAAATGAGGGGGAAATTTCAAAACCCAGTGGCCTTTAAATATTCCTGTGAATTAATAAGTGTTACTCTTAATGCAATCTATATAAACATATTTTTATCATGTAAATCAGTGTTTTTCCTTGAGATGGCAACGCAGATTTGTGAACATGAAATAAAAAAATACAAGAAGTCAAATAGTTTCTTTCTTTTATTAAAATAAAATCTAAAGACAAACAGCACAATCACATATTTATAAAAAAAAAATAAAATAGAGAGAGAGAGAGAGAGAGAGAGAGAGAGTCTTGAAGCAGTTTTTCTGTCCTTACAGGGATCTTTCATTTCACCTGAAAGCATAATGTGACACACATTACAGCAGGAACTTCTGTTTAACATTCATGCATATACAATGAAATGTCTATAAAAAAAATCAAAACCACGTTTTTTTGCATCATCTCTATCTCTCCCAATAATAACCTATTCAGGTGCTCCTATAAAATCTAGGCTCATGTATATCCTTAATGAAAAATTAGCTAGAAAAAGTCTAAAAAGTATTTACCTTAACAAAAGTAGCACCTATGCTGTAGAACAAAGTGATGAGGAACAGGAAAACAAAGGTTACAGCAGTGTTTGAAATGCCACTGTCATCTGTATCAATTGCTTCAAACAGGGGATGCTCTATCCACACAATCCACGCTGTGAAAAAAGACAAGAACACTTTAAGACACTTTTAACACAAGCTGAGGATTTGAATCAATTCGCCTGTCCATCCTTGTATAGAATTAGACAGGAAAAGCAAACCAATCAGAATATTGAGAAGGACAAAGAAACTTTAACAAATCATATTGTTACGTAAATTCGATCAAATTTGATGATTTTAATCAATTAACATGTCCATCCTTGATTAAAATTAGACAGGAAAGGGAAACCGGTCAAAATATTGAGAAGGGCAAAGAAGTTTTAATGAATTATATTGTTTCGGAAATTTGATCAAATTTGATGATTTTTATTTATTAAACATGTTTACTATAATTAAAACATCTACGTAAAGAAAAGTGACCCTGACCGTCTCAAATAAATGAGCAAAACATTTCTGAATGTGTCTTGGCATGCTGCAGATGAACCAGTGTAAGATTTATCCTTCTCTATGACCTGAATTCTATAAAAGTGTCTCAGTGATCTAATATCAAACCATTCAAATTACATACAATATGCACGTGCGCCCACACACACACACACACACTAAGCATTTACTCCTCTTATTTAGAACTTTATGTGCCTGCTAACGGCACTTTGTCTTCTGAATAAACTTATTTTAATTTTCATAAGTACTCATTATGCATTATTGCATTATTATTATTTCAACAGGGTTTTTTTTGTTTTTCAATTTATGTGGAGTGATGTTATGTTATGATGTCTTTGTGACATTTTATGCTCATACACTGGGACAGAGACATATAAAACTGCAAGATAACATAAATTAAGTGCACAGGAAATATGCTTAGTTCGTTTTTTTATTAGTCTTTTCCTAAATCTCAAAAAAGCAAGAAGCCACAAACATTAAAGACAAACACAATTACAATTATGGACATGAAACTCAAAAACAAAAAGAAACACAAGATAAACACTTAACAGGCATAACAGGAAGACGTCACATACATAACGGTCTATTCCTTGCAGCATGGGGTATTCATACTTAGATTAATTATGCTTGACTTATTCTTATTATCGGCAATAGATCTTGTCAGTACGCGCAAATGTTCATCAATGCTTTCATGGTACACAACACAACTGAACACTGTACCACTTTTCCAATCAGTATCATCGACTGTGATCTGACTGTAGACGGAGAAGTATTTATCATTCTGCATTGGCTGGCTAGTTTTGGGCTTGTATTTAAGATTTTTAGATTCATCATCAGCAAGCCAAGACACAAACACCTCCTTGGGGTAGAAATCCTTCACATAACACGTCAGGGTCATCGTTTCATTGGCTTTTTGCTCTGGGGGGGCTAACAGGTAAACAGAGGGTCTCGTGTGTCCTTCACCTATTCAAGATCACAATTAAGACCAGAATGATGAGTCTTTTTTTGACAAACTTTATATTAATTTCAATTGTAATGAAAATTGTATAAATCAAGAGACCTTGTGGAAGCAAGAACTGTTTGATGTACAAAAAGAAAAACCCATACCATTTTCTCTTCTGAACGTAAACACCTCGGGGTGTGCTAGACAACTGTGTTCGACGATGCACGCAAATACTGTGCCGTTGCTCCATTCTTCATAACCGATAATGGCGTCAAGTTCCACTTTTTCAGCTCTGGGCATGATATTTGATGTATTGCTGATAACCTTATTATTTGCCTTTATTTCTATTTTCGTGAATCCAGCTAATCCAGAAGTTTTGCACTTCAGCACTCCTCTTCTGTTTCTCAGCATGTCTTCAAGAGATGGAGGGATTATTTCACCAGCAACATTGCTGCAGTCTTGCTGAGTAGCTGTGTACAAAAGGCAGACACGCAATATATTTAGGTAGAGGTAAACATAAAATGAATAAAGCTTTTAAAAACATTCAAAGTCCTCAAGAGGAAACATACCTGTATATTTGGCCTCACTGGATTGCTTTTCCATCTTTCCTGTCTGAAACTCGCACTTAATTTTGGTGTCTTGTTTCTGCCAATTTTGTGCCGGGATTTGCAAAATGCTTGTGGCGCTATACAAGGTTACTGTGCCACTCTTCTCACTTGTGTTATAGTTGCCTATTACACTTTCCACCTCCTGACCATCCTGAAACCACTTAAACGAGTATGTTTTAGGCGAAAACTTCTGGGCTAAACACATGAAGGTTGCGTTTCCATTCTCTAATTCCGTTTGTGTGGGTACTGTTAAGTAGATAGCTGCAGGCAGCTCTGGCGCTGGGGCTGGCAACATACAGGAGAAAGCAGAGAGGACATGAAAAGCACGAGAAAATAGTGCAGCATGCTTTACTAAGCAAAGCACTATATTCTCTCAGATGAGTTTGAATGTCAATATGAAGTGTTGTAGCCTATACTTTTTTATTTTGTTTAACAAAAATAAATCTCATATGCCATTGTATTCTCTGGCATGAGAACAGAGAAAAAGTATTTCTGAAAGCCTAAGCCTGTAATTGTGCTTTTCTGTTCTAACGTTTTTAGAGGCTAGGCTATAGCCTTGCTGTCTCAGCTAGTGCAAGCATTCACTGTCCCCAGACTTTGGTAAAAAACTGCTTGACATGCACAGAAATATTACAGCAGGTTCATAGGCATTACATCATATAATTTGACAAAACTATAAGAGTGTGCTGAAATGTATATTCAAACATGAGCCTTCACGAAGAAACATCATCCCAACAGCAATACAAAACATTGACCCAACAGCAATATACAATATAGAGACACATGACGCTAAAATGTAAAATGTAAAATGTTAGACATTTGAGAGATGTGACTTACCGGGTGGAGCTACCTTAGTATCTAAACTGCCCTTCGAATTTGAAGCTTCACATGTGTACGGTTTTTGAGAATCCCAGTCGCTTTTTTTCACACGCAGATGGCTGATTTTGGTGTAGTCCCCACCACTCCCGAGCGCTGGATACTGCACGAAATCAGTCAGCTTTTTATCATTGCTATCCTTCCAATTGAATGTAATCGAGTCCGCAGGTGAGAAACCTCTCGTCAAGCAGCCGACGGTGAGGAACCCATCAGGATCAGCAGAACACTGAGACATGGCGAAGATTGACTTGGGCGGAGAGTCTTGAGCTGCAGAGACATTAGTACATCTTTCTCAGACAATATATTAACTAGGCTACAACTTATGAAATAACATATGCAACACTATTAAACTGCCACTACACGTCAAATGAACGAACAAGCGAATTTGTGAGTAAAATGAATAAATAAATAAAACGATTTTTTTTAGATTAAATTAATTTACGTGAGAAGAAATACATCACCGAGTAGCCTATTGCATCAAAGTCCTGTGGGAAGATGCATGAATTGCTTAGAATAGGTTTGAAAATTAGTATTTATCATTTTTTGGCTTTAGGCCTGGTCATAATATTTTTTTTTATTTTTTTAATAGTAAGATAGGCTACTTTAACAATTAGACTGGTTTAATTAGAATAAAAAAGTAAGACTGATTACTCCTTACATGAGGTGGTCTCAGTCTTAAGAAATCGATCGCGTATAATAAACCGAATTTCCCCTAATTCGCGTATTCTCAATTTCTTAGAATCTGTAATAAAGTAGCCTATTATCTAAACAATTTTAAATGTATTACTGGATAATGATTGCATAAAGAATTTTCATTTTGTTTCAAATTAAACAGTTCTCGTAACTTATCAAAAGTGCAGCCTAAAATAAAAAATAAATGGAATGAACATTCAAACCTTTCGAGAATTTCAAATAAATGCATTGTAAAGCAGTCTGTAATTAATAACTATGAAATCATATAAAAAATATAAAACGAAAAACGGATCATTAAAAAATAAATAGCCTAAATAAACAATGCAAACAAACACTTCTAAAAGGTCCGTTTTTATTTTATTTTCATTGTGCTTCCGCCAAAAACATAATTTTAAATATTTAGGACATTACAGAAACATTTCTAAATCAGTAAGCTATGCAAGTTTATGATTATTATTATTATCATCATCATTATTTTATATATTATTTAAAATATCGGGATGCAATCAACCATTTAAAATATGATACTGTAATAAGTTATATTAGTGGCTGCATCAGTGCAGAAAGTTTAAACGCACCGGAGACGTTGCAGTTTAGTAAGGCTATTTAATCTTATTATATTTATTCTCTGGTTGTTTTCCGCTTCTAATATTTGAGCAGATTAATAAGCATCACATGCGATAAGAATGAACTACAAAAGGAGTCGTTTAAGAATACTGTTATTGATTTATGTTCGTTTTTAGCTGCTGAACAATATTATACAATTAGCAGTCTTTTAAATCAAAATTGCATAAATTTGACAGTTAAATTGAGACAGTTTGCAATAGAGAACTCTAACCCTGTAAAAGATATAGGCCTAATCAAAAATACATAATAAAACACATACATTTTTTTTCTTACGATAAAAATGTTCTTGCAATTAATCATCAAATCTTACTGTTTGTAACGGTGACTTTGGTGCCGCTTCCCCAGTACTCGAAAGCCCAGTTACACAATATACGTTTAATGTTACAGTGCGGTATAAAAATGCAGCGCTCAGAGTCTGTTGAACGAGTCTGCTGTAGCCTATTAGTCTACTTGTTTTATTTAAATGCACACATATTAAAATGATTTAAAAATGTAATTAGGCCTGTTCATAATTAGGCTAATGCGTTTCTAGCAATTTAGCGAATTTAAACCAAAGTCCTGACTTAAATTGTTCCGATGGCAGAACAAGAGAATCGCCTTTGAAATGTTGCTTTAAATGTAAAAACATGTTTGTTTATTTTTCTTGACAAAATAACTGCACACATGTATCGAACTAAAAATCAGATTTTGATTTGGTATGTGGTATTTTTCTTACCTGACGAGACAGTGACCATGGTTCCTTTTCCCCAGTAGTCAAAAGCATTGTCACATTGACACTTTACCCGCGGATATTGTACAAAAATAGCAAATATGTAACTATTGATTTAAATTATTATTCTATAATTCGACGTATTATCCTTTTAATTTGATCTAATATTTGTTCGTGCAAAACGGACCAGACACGGACATTTACCTTTAGCCAACTAAAGCCTATTTAAAACGTGCCAACGTTATTGAGAAGATTATCTGAAATACTTCTTACCAGATGTCACTGTGACCGTCGTGCCTTTCCCCCAGTAGTCAAAGGCAGCGTCACAGTGATACTTTTCATTTCTTCAGTGCACAAAAACACAAAAGATCTTTTCCACTAATATTAGCGAACCAGTTACAACCTGATTTATTTCGTAATTTATTGCCACATATTTTCTATGACTAAAATTGTTGTTATTTAGTTAATATCATATATTTGTAAACAAAACTATACATATAACGATTAATTTTTGCTGTTTGGCTCGTAGGCTATACAAATCAAAATCGAACTTCTTACCTGATGTTACAGTCACCGCTGTGCCCTTTCCCCAGTAGTCAAAGGCACCGTCACAGAGGGAAGGATCATGACAAGAGCCATACCATAACCAATAATTACATATAGGCTATCTTTTGTCTAGGCCGACGATCTCAAAACGACTCGGTTTGATAGTTCGCACTTATTTAATCGGAGAGTTTTACGCGTTTACGGTTACCGGCGCACCTTAAACCAAGATAAAAATGGTAAATACGTCTAGATGTTATTTTGCGACAAGACTACTGATCTTCCAAAATAAATAAAAACAAAATAACAGAAAATATCAGCAATATCTTACCTGAGGAAACGGTGACTTTGGTTCCTTTCCCCCAGTAGTCAAAGTAGTAGACACAGTGACTGGAGCCTTTGACTTACTGACCAAAAACCCACAGGAATCAGCTGTTGGTGCACTGTAACGGATTTTTGTAATTTAACCAGTATTTCACTGTAATATGTACAATAAGACACTGTAAAATGTGTGTACAGTATGTGATTGTAAACAGCAAAGGATTATGGGAAAATATATGGTCACTACTGTAATGCTTCTCTACTGTAGGTGATCAAAAGTACTTAAACCTATAACATTTGTTATTCTAACTTTTGGTCAAAATAAATGGATCCTCATCCATGACTTTATGGACCTTGCTTTGTGCACTGGTGTGCAGTCATGTTGGAACAGGAAGGGGCCATCCCCAAACTGTTCCCACAAAGCCAGAACCCAAGCCCAGACTCATACATCGGATTGCTAGACAGAGAAGCGTGATTCGTCATTCTTAAGAACGCATTTCCACTGCTCTAGAGTCCAGTGGCGGTGTGCTTTACACCATTGCATCTGACATTTGCATTTCTCTTGTTGATGTAAAGCTTGGATGCAGCTGATCGGCCATGGAAACCCATTCCATGAAGCTCTTTATATGCACTGTTCTTGAGCTAATCGTAAGGCCACACAAAGTTTGCAGGTCTATAGCTATTGACTCTGCAGAAAGATGGCGACTTCTGCATACTGTGTGCCTTATCATGTGCTGACCCCGCTCTGTGATTTTACGTGGCCTACCAATTCATGGCTGAGTTGCTGTTTTCCCCATTTTCTTCCACTTTGTTATAATACTAACAGTGATGATGGCAATTACAAATGACTGCTTCATGAAGCTTCGAAGCTTTACGAATATTCTGTTTCAAATCATTTAGTTCGTAGCGTGTATCAAACTGCCTAAGTCACGTGATTTCAGTAAGTCTTCGTTACGTTATCACTGTTTCAAAACACATTCTGTGAACCCATAAATCATGAGCAGTCACTGAACAAGTGTCTGTGGGTTTTACCTGATCTCTGATCAGTTTTTTACATTTGTTGATGTTTTAATCAACATTAGCATAAATAAAAGGAATAATAGTAGTCAATAGTCTCTTATTGGCCTGTTTATGAGCCATCCATGCACTGTAAAAAATCTAACTCACAAAAAATGTAGTCTAATGATCATGTTTGAGTTTACTGGAATTCACCATTAGCACAAGTTTGATTGACAGGCGATCTGACCAATCATATGTCCGACAAAGCAGTCAGGAGAGTTCGTAGATTAACATTGGTGGACTTGAACGTGAAAAATTAAATGCAAAAAAAGTTGGCTTAACCAGTGAAAAGAAGTTGGTTCAACAATTGTTGGACCAACCTAGTATTAATTGTAAATTCGATTTGTAATTGCAAGTTAACAAGCATACAAGTTGCAACAAGTTAGGAATGCATTCTGGGTGCATCATGCAAAACTCATCCACACTCAAAAAAATGATTCATGGCATAGTTTATAATTAAGTATTTGCATCCTTTTGATTTTATTTAAATTATGTGTTTTTAAAATGTATGTAGCCAGATTGCTTAAAGTCAATGTAAATTTGTTAATTGTGCAAACTATTAGATTTAATCAGTTAAAAGTATGAATATGGTTTAAATAGAGCTAGCTGTGGAACGAGCCAGATTCAGTTAGTTAGATTGTATGAGATTGGTTTGCATAAAGTTTAGTTTATGGAAAATGGAAATTATGCCGATCCATACTCCAGTCGGTAGGTGGCGGTACTGCACATAGACGTGTCTATGGTAATAATCCGGCAAAGAAAAAGCACCAGGAGCAGATGGAAAAACGTTCTCCTCTAATCTTTCATCAGACCATGGTAAGTTACATCTGTGTTCATTGTATTTTGTTTGACTGTTTTCATGTACATGTGTTATTCGTACTGTTTATATTGTATTACACTAATACCAATGAACTGACTATCACATTTTCGTTTAGTCCACTAGATAGCTAACTTGCATATGGTGCTAATAAATAAAAGCTAACTTTAGCATCTTTTTAGCTAAAAGTCCTTCATCATTGGACAGTGTTACACGTAAACTAATTAAATCTAACAGGTATGTCATTTTTGTCCTGTGTTTATATGAATTTCTGAATTTTCCATGAGTGAGCGATGCTTTACAACAGCTTAATGTAACTTTACTCAGACGGTTGCATTATTTTCTCTTTTACCATTTTGAAAATGTATGCTCCGCATTATTGTCCTTTGGCAAAACATGTGCAGTTACTTTGTAGACCAAACATAATGATAGTAGCCTTTAATAATTCTCCAAAAATTAGTTCATTAGCAACAGTATGCATTTTGTTTCTAACTACAACAATTTTTTATTTCACAGATACCTAAATCACCCTTTCTTACATATGTATGGTGGACAACCTCCTAGACCTTGTATGTATGCTACAAAGATTGATATATAATGCATAGAAAATTCAATACACTAAATTACAAACAATGAATCGCAGTTTGAAATTTTTGATTCAATAAAAAAGAATAATATAACACGTAATCTGGTCCTTTTTCATCTTTCAGGTCAGCTTCATGCATATAACTACGGTTTCACTGACATCAAAATTCATCGGTCAACTGGACAAATACACTGATGACTTGATAACGGTTTTCCATCGCAAAGGAGGATATGCTGGACAGAAAAAAGCTAAAGTAAGTGTGTTTTTATGTATTGCATCATATATTACACTGGTTACTCTTTTGTCTTGACATTTTGTCTTTTTTTAAATTTTATCTAAGAACTTTCTGTCGCTACATAAACTGCTATGCACCTACCACTTTGACGCTCCAAAAATTTGTAAAGAGATCAAAAAACGAACTCAATATGAATCGAAACTACATTTTCTGAAGATTTTATTCACACATATACGTTCAACAATGCACACATCAGTTGTAGTAAACAGAAACTCAAGCATGTTAGCTTGAAGTGTGAGAACCAATGAGATTCATTCTTGTGTTCAGCACATTTGAGCTTCTCAAGAACAAATGAGGTTCATTCTGGTGTTACGCAGCACGTTTGAGCTTCAGCAAGAACCAATGAGGTTCATTCTCATGTTACGCAGCACGATTGAGCTTCAACAAGAACCAATGAGGTTCATTCTGGTGTTACGCAGCACGATTGAGCTTCAACAAGAACCAATGAGGTTCATTCTCATGTTACGCAGCACGATTGAGCTTCTCAAGAACCAATGAGGTTCATTCTGGTGTTACGCAGCACGTTGGAGCTTCAGCAAGAACCAATGAGGTTCATTCTCATGTTACGCAGCACGATTGAGCTTCAACAAGAACCAATGAGGTTCATTCTGGTGTTACGCAGCACGATTGAGCTTCAACAAGAACCAATGAGGTTCATTCTCATGTTACGCAGCACGATTGAGCTTCTCAAGAACCAATGAGGTTCATTCTGGTGTTACGCATCACGTTTGAGCTTCACAAGAACCAATGAGGTTCATTCTGGTGTTAGCACGTTTGAGCTTCAGCAAGAACCAATGAGGTTCATTCTGGTGTTACGCAGCACGTTTGAGCTTCAACAAGAACCAATGAGGTTCATTCTGGTGTTACGCAGCACGTTGGAGCTTCAGCAAGAACCAATGAGGTTCATTCTCATGTTACGCAGCACGTTTGAGCTTCAGCAAGAACCAATGAGGTTCATTCTCATGTTACGCAGCACGTTTGAGCTTCAGCAAGAACCAATGAGGTTCATTCTCATGTTACGCAGCACGATTGAGCTTCTATAAGAACCAATGAGGTTCATTCTCATGTTACGCAGCACGATTGAGCTTCTATAAGGACCAATGAGGTTCATTCTCATGTTACGCAGCACAATTGAGCTTCAACAAGAACCAATGAGGTTCATTCTGGTGTTACGCAGCACAATTGAGCTTCAACAAGAACCAATGAGGTTCATTCTGGTGTTACGCAGCACAATTGAGCTTCAACAAGAACCAATGAGGTTCATTCTCGTGTTACGCATCACGTTTGAGCTTCTCAAGAACCAATGAGGTTTCTTCTCATGCGCCAAGCAAGTTAGTTTGAGCTTCTGTTTATGTTCGCTGATGAAAATGTTGACCAAACCACTCAATTCATATGTATTTTACGATCTCTTTATGAACTTTTTGAAGCATCGAAAAATAGCATTTTCATTTTTGGGCAACTATCCTTTTAAAATTCAGCCTTATTTAAACTAAGTTAATGACTACCTTCATGTTTTTTTTCTTATTCTTAAGTTTATCTAAGAATGAAGACATAGACATCAAGCGTGATTGTATCATGAGGTGCCTAAGTGTCTACCTAAACGAAGACACAGAGACACTCATCAAAGAATATGTGGTAAGTGTGCGTCAACCTTCTCTCTTTGTTGTAAATGTCTTATTGATATATATACATTGATAGTTATGTTAATGTACAAAGTAAGGAAATTGTGAAATAAGAATCATTAAACATTGGTGTAGATAGGGAAATTAATACATAATTCATGGAAAAACTATAACAGTACAACTATCACTTCAATTACATGAGTTGACTGAATCAATAGGAAATAAACCGTCTTGCTGCAAAAGCAAGTTTAAATAGATAGTTCACCCAAAAATTTAAATGTTGTCATTTACTCACCTCCAAATTGTTCGAAACATGTACAAGTTTTTTCTGTTGAACACAAAAGAAGATATTTTGAAGAATTTTGGTAACCAAATGGTTGACTGTAGGCATTGACTTCCATAGCAGGAAAACAAAAAAGTACAATGGAAGTCAATCGCTATCATCCACTGTCTGGTTACCAGTACTTTAAAAATCATCTTTTGTGTTCAACAGAAGGAATGCATTCATACAGGTTTGGAACAACATGAGTAAAAGCAAAAATGGGTGAATATTTGGGTGAACTATCCCTTTAACTTGAAAACTGAATTTTGCAGCAATTAAACCACTTTGATGTTTTTCTGCAAATTAAGCCAATTGATCACAATAACTAGAACTGTGATGCATTTAGATTGGGTTGGCTTGCAGGTTTACAAAAGTATTTTAGTAATTTGGTGGCAAACTTTAAGGGCTTTGGCTAGCTATCTGGATTTTTTTTTTCTAAACTGGATGGTTAGACAAATGGGTGATCTGTGTTCAAGTCTTTCTGATTGTATTTATACGTTTTGAAAAGTGTTCCATTTATTTTTACGTGTTTACATTTGACTGAGTCTACATATCTGAAATGTCAGTTTACAAAACATTGTGCCTTTATATTTCTGAATATAACACTATGACTGGCATTGGGACACAACTCATTATCTTTGTCTATTCTCCAGGACTGTGCAAGTGAAGAGGCTGATATGGGATAGCACAGACAACAATGGGAATATATGCCTTTCGGGCAGAGGACCTTCAGATGTTGGCGTTGTTCTGGAAGGTTTGTGTGAAGTATCACATTTGGATGTGTGATGCCTTTTGGACTGATGAATGCCCTTAATATTGTAAAAAATTATTGACCTGAAAGATGAAAAAGGACAAGATTACGTGTTATGTTATACTTTTTATTGAATCAAAATTTCTAACTGAGATTCATTGTTTGTAAGTATTCAGACCCCCTTAAATTTCTCACTCTTTGTTATATTGCAGCCATTTGCTAAAATCATTTAAGTTCATTTTCTCATTAATGTACACACAGCACCCCATATTGACAGAAAAACACAGAATTGTTGAAATTTTTGCAGATTTATTAAAAAGAAACACTGAAATATCACATGGTCCTAAGTATTCAGACCCTTTGCTCAGTACAAGCACCTTTTGATCTAATACAGCCACGAGTCTTTTTGGGAAAGAAGTTTTTCACACCTGGATTTGGGGATCCTCTGCCATTCCTCCTGGCAGATCCTCTCCAGTTCTGTCAGGTTGGATGGTAAATGTTGGTGGGTAGCCATTTTCAGGTCTCTCCAGAGATGCTCTGGCTGGGCCATTCAAGAACAGTCACGGAGTTGTTGTGAAGCCACTCCTTCGTTATTTTAACTGTGTGCTTAGGGTCATTGTCTTGTTGGAAGGTGAACCTTCAACCCAGTCTGAGGTCTTGAGCACTCTGGAGAAGGTTTTTGTCCAGGATATCCCTGTACTTGGCCACATTCATCTTTCCCTCGATTGCAACCAGTCGTCCTGTCCCTGCAGCTGAAAAACACCCCCACAGCATGATGCTGCCACCACCATGCTTCACTGTTGGGACTGTATTGGACAGGTGATGAGCAGTGCCTGGTTTTTTCCACACATACCACTTAGAATTAAGACCAAAATTTCTATCTTGGTCTCATCAGACCAGAGAATCTTATTTCTCACCATCTTAGCAAACTCAAGCGGGCTTTCATGTTACTTGCACTGAGGAGATGCTTCCGGGCCACTCTGCCATAAAGCCCCGACTGGTGGAGGGCTGCAGTGATGGTTGACTTTCTACAACTTTCTCCCATCTCCCGACTCCATCTCTGGAGCTCAGACACAGTGGTCCTTGGGTTCTTCTTTACTTCTCTCACTAAGGCTCTTCTCCCCGATAGCTCAGTTTGGCTGGATGACAAGCTCTAGGAAGGGTTCTGGTCATCCCAAATGTCTTCAATTTAAGGATTTTGGAGGCCACTGTGCTTTTAGGAAGCGTAAGTGCAGCAAAAATTATTTTGTAACCATTGGCAGATCTGTGCCTTGCCACAATTCTGTCTCTGAGCTCTTCAGGCAGTTCCTTTGACCTCATGATTCTCATTTGCTCTGACATGCACTGTGAGCTGTAATGTCTTATATAGACAGGTGTGTGGCTTTCCTAATCAAGTCCAATCAGTATGATCAAACACAGCTCGACTCAAATGAAGGTGTAGAACCATCTCAAGGATCAGAAGAGATGGACAGCACCTGAGTTAAATATATGAGTGTCACAGCAAAGTGTCTGAATACTTAGGACCATGTGATATTTCAGTTTTTCTATTTTAATAAATATGCAAAAATGTCAACAATTCTGTGTTTTTCTGGCAATATGGGGTGCTGTGTTTACATTAATGAGAAAAAATGAACTTATATGATTTTAGCAAATGGCTGCAATATAACAGAGTGAAAAAATTAAGGGGGTCTGAATACTTTCCGTGTGTGTGTATATATATATATATAATATTTGTGAAATGAGCTTGTTTGTGGCAAAACATTTTTATTAAAGAATATATATACTGTGAAACAATGTGGTCTGCCCATTTTTATTATATGTTGTGATTGGGGAGTAAAATGAAGGAAACATATTTAAAATACATAAATATGACTTTAAAATACATTGGGTTTATAATAAAAATTACTTAAACATAAAGCATTTTAAGTAAATTGGGTTTATTACATTATAATACAAAATCCTGTTTCTTATTCATTTAAAACTAATTGGATTTATTGATGCTTTTACATAAATATTATTCTTACTTGTTAAATTTATATATGACTTACACATATATATTACATAAAGTTTATTACTTTTTTTATGTTAAAAATATGTAATCAAAATGGATGGAAAATTTATATGCAATCAAATTACATAAATCTTATTTATTGGGCCTAAATTTTTTTGAGTGCATGGCTCCCAGCATGCATTGCAGCATGAAGCATGTCACCACTGTTGAGATTCACAGGCTGATGCTTGTGGACAGGAGGTCAAAGTGCTTAATGTACAATGGACGTACCCTGACGCGCACCTCTCCAAAAATGTAACAACGCGTCAATTCTACGCGGACCGCAAGCGCTATGTTTGGTCTGCCAGAACCCCTCCCTCAGGCCTATAAATAAATAAATAGTAAAATCTGCGATAGGAGTGTGAGTGTGTGTCCAGAAATGGGATGATAGTTTCATTCTTACAGCTGCTATAAAACACAATATTTTGTAGTGCAGAGATTCTTTATGTTAGTGAATAAATACATAGATCCGCTGTGTATAGTTTGATTATTTTCTCATTAAAACCAAAGATGCTAATCAGTGATTGAATATCAAGAACAGGGACACATTATGGTGCATTTCGTTTTGTGATTTCAGTGGAATGAATAGTCTCCGCAACAGCAATCGATTGAAGGCCTATAGCCTGTGCACGAGCTACTGATACTGAAAACGGCGCCACAAGCTCCGCATGATTTCACAAACGCATTCCAGCGCCAGATTGCCTAGAGATACTTAATTTGTATTACATACAACAACTCAAGCTGCAAGAAAAGCCTCTATCTGACGCCATGACTTCTGCTGATATTCCGACAATGTAAACAAGTCGCTTCTCAGCGTAGGTCAGACACAGAAGTATAAATCATCCTTAATTCAGCAGCCAGAGACATTAAACAATAACATTAAAAAGTCGTCAAACTGCCCAACTAAAGAAAACACTGATTACCAACATACATAAAAAAAAAAAGCGATAAAAACTCAATCGGCTGAACAAAATATCTTAAATTGGGAGACATATGACCTTTCTCAGTTAATTTAGTTGAGTGAACTACTTTGTTTATAAGTTAAGTAAACTCAAAAACGCTGTGCACCAAGTTGCCTTACAATTTTAAAGGGCACCTATTATGCAAAATTCACTTTTATAAGGTGTTTAAACATAACAGTGTGTGTACACAACCACCCTATAATGGTAAAAATCCACCCACTCATTTTTTTTTTAATCCCCATAAATCATAAGCAGTGTCTCAGCACGGGCTGTTTCCAGATTCCTGCAGTGTGACTTCACATTGCAAATGCCCCGCCCGCGAGTGTTGATGGACACTGCCGTTTTAGTGTAGACCCCGCCCTCAGAGAGCTGTACACAGTCCTCCATTTTTATCTCCTCACCAGAGCATTAACAGTAGCATTCAAGTAAGAGATGTGTTCTTATTAAAGCTACTAAAGTTCAGTCAGTCGAGCAGTGAGTGATTTTCTGTTGTTCGCTTCATATTAACAGCAGATAGAGCAATACATACTGTATTAAACTGTTTTCACTTTAGTAACGACAGATGGACCTAATACACACAAGATTTCTGTAACTGCATACGTGCACAGGCGCAACCGTTTTCATTACCTTGTAAGCATGAGCATGTGTGTGTGTTTAAGTTTATAGCGAAAAGGCTTTAGTTTAAAAAGCATGCAGATGATAATATTTCATGATGAGGAAGAACTGCTATGTCACATGAACATGTCTGCGATAGATATGATCATCAAAACACAGATATCATGTTTCAGTTTTTATTCTGGTGTTCTGTTGTTCATGAGCTGTGAAGGCTTCGCCCTCTGGGTGGGGAGCAGCAGCTCATTTGCATTTAAGGGAAAACACATACTAAACAGCTCATTTGGTCAGGCATTTTCAACATGGTATATTAAAAATCTGTTAGGAATTTTGATCTAAAACTTCACATGCACACTCTGGGGACACCTGAGACTTATATTACATATTGTAAAAAGGGGCATAATAGGTGCCCCTTAAGTTATGTCAACTTTTCCTTTTTTACTGTGTGGAACAAACAAATCAGGCCCTGACAATTGATAAAAGAACATATAGATGCTTAATTTTTGCCAACAAATAGGTGAGAAAATTATTGAAATGTTTAAAAACAATGTTCCTCAAAGAAAGATAGGAAGAGATTTGGATATTTCACATTCAACGGTGCATAACATAATTAAAAGATTCAAGGAATCTGGAGGAATTTCAGTGTGTAAAGGACAAGGGCACAAGCCTAAGCTGAACAACCGTGATCTCCGATCCCTCAGGCAGCACTGCATCAAGAATCGTCATTCATCTATAAGCTATCACCACATGGGCTCAGGACTACTTTGGCAGCCTTTGTCAAGTACCACAATACATCCACAAATGCCAGTTAAAACTGTACTGTGCCAAAAGGAAGCCCTATGTTAACAGTGTCCAGAAGCGCTGTCGACTTCTCTGGGCTCTGAGGCATCTGGGATGGACCATCCCACAGTGGAAACGTGTACTGTGGTCAGATGAATCAGTATTTCAGGTATTTTTTGGGAGGAATGGACGCCGTGTGCTCCGGACCAAAGAAGAAAAGGATCATCCAAACTGTTACCAAGTCCAAAAGCCAGGGTCTGTCATGGTATGGGGTTGTGTCAGTGCCCTTGGCAAAGGTAACTTGCACTTCTGTGAAGCCACCATTAATGCTGAAAAGTACATAGAGATTTTGGAGCATAATATGCTGCCTTCAAGAAGACATCTTTTCCAGGGACGTCCATGCATATTTCAATAAGACAATGCAAAACCACATTCTGCACACATTACAAAGTCCTGGCTGCGGAGGAAGAGGGTACGGGTACTTGACTGGCCTGCCTGCAGTCCTGACCTGTCTCCAATAGAGAATGTGTGGCGCATTTTGAAGCGCAAAATGCGACAACGAAGACCCCGTTTAAAAATTACACCTGAAACACTTCATCACTTGGTGTCTTCAGTCCCTAAACATTTTTTAAGTGTTGTGAAAAGGAATGGCAACATTACAAAGTGGTAAATGCTTTGCTGTAAATGCAAAGAGGGACCATTTACTGGAGGACCATATACGAGACTTAATCAACCTGGCATGCCAAACTCTCTACCCAGATCTCTCGCTCTATGTCTTTTATTACATCAGACTTTGTAAGCGGTCCAGGGCACACCAGTGGACAGTCTGTGGGAAGATTTTGCCGTGTTTGTGGAGTGGCTTGGTATGTACCGGATCTCCATTTACCAACAGAGCCAGAGCCTCCCAGAGAGTCTGACCAGGTGTGTGTGCTGGCTACATTGACCATTCCTGTGGGGCTGCTCATGGAGTTTAAGGATGTGGATTGGAAACCCTGCCCACACGTCCACAGTCGAGGTAATGCTGGATCCGGTCTCTGTGGACAGTTATGGTATGGATGAGTTTAAAGAGGATGTTTCCCTTTTTCTCCCATCCCCACTGGTCCTGCCCAGCTCAGAGTTTCCTGTGTCTCCAACATTCCTGCCCAGCCTCCCTCCCAACCTCCTCTACAAAAGCCAGCCAGTGCGTCAACCCCACCTCTGCTGGTCCCCTCCAGCTCCACTACTTGTCCATCCACCCTGCTGCGCTGCATTGATGGGCAGACTAGCTTCCAGTCACCAGCTCCATCCTGGCAAGAGGATCGCTTGGCTTCATGTCAATCCTCCAAGCCCTCACTCAGCTCCACTGGAATTTGTCAGTCCTCAGACTCTACCGGGCTCCCTCGTCAACTCCAGCCCTGCATTGGTCAGGCATCGACCCTTCTACACCACAGTCTTTCACTCCTCTGGCTGCGCCTTGTCCCTCCATCCCTTTGGCACCGTTAGGATTCTTCAAGCCTGCAGTTCTGATTTATGCAGCTGATAGGCGCTCTTGCTCCGGCACTGAACGACAGTTCCCTTTCGAAAGGGAACTCGCGCTGCGTCTGAAAGACGCTACGGGGGGAACGCCTCAGCCTGACCGGTGTCTGAATCGCTATCCAATCACATCAATCCTATTGACCGGCGACAGCCTCTGATGTCATCACCGTGCGACCAGGAAGTATATAAGGGTGCCATGGAAACACAACACCATCCTCTTCGTCTTCAGGGACTGTTTGTCTTGAGTCTGCTATGGAAGCATCATCCAAGTGCACAGAGAAGAAGCGCAATTTCCATTAGTGCGCGGATCTGTGTTCCAGGTTTCTCACGCCTGAGGACACACACACTCTCTGTGTGTTCTGCCTGGAAGAGGAGCATGCACGGGAGGTTCTCGGGGGAGCCGCCTGTGCAAACTGCGAGAGTTTTCCTTTGAAAACGCTCCGCTCTCGTCTGGCCCTCTTCTGGGCGGCGGCTGGGGGCGATCCCGCTCACCCGAGGCTGAGCGGCGACGTTTGTCCTGGGGCTCCCAGCTGGATCTGGCCCATCGGCTAGAGAAGGAGGTTGTCCTGAGGGGCAGATTTCCGGCCTGTGGGTAATCGCGACGGCTTCCAGTAGGCAGTAGGCCCTGCAGGCCTCACTGGAGGCTTGCCGCCGGGCAGTAGGCCGCTTTTGGCCTCCCCGGAGGCGGGCTGCTTGACCATAGATGGCTAGAGGGCCTGCTGTGGTGTACTAGGCCTTGTCTAGCCTCCCCCAAGGGGGTGTTCCTGGGCTTCAGTCACCGGATGGCAGGTAGCAGGCCTCACTAGGCCTCCCTGAGGGCCTGCTGGGGGTCAGCAGGCCTCACCTGGCTTCCCCTGAGGGGGCATTCCGGGGCTCCAGTCACTGTACAGCAGGTGGCAGGCCGCACTAGGCCTCCCTGAGGGCATCCTCCAGAGGTTGCATTCAAAGGCTGCATGTGTCATAAGGCTGTCTCATTTCAAAAAAGTGAGTAGGACACTCCAAATGCGACCTTCGAATGTGTCCTTCTTTCACAGGAATCGGAGAGTGCATAAGGTGTATCCTTTGCTGCTACAGATAACCGACAATTATTTGCGTCGCCGTTAACAATCGTCATATTTTTTTATATTATATGAAAAAACGGCACCACCGCCAGACATACATGCAAGTGTAGATGTGGTGTTTAAATGTAACTTAAGTAGTTTCAAGCAAACAAAAGTTTTTTTTTTATAAGCTGTATTACTTCAAACAGATAGTTGTGGTAAACAGGATTACAAGTGTTTAGTGCTTTTTAAACGTTAAGAACAGTACATTGCTGTCAAGGCAAGAAACATTTCATAGTCATTTTAAAGTTATAATTATAATTAAAGTTGAAATTAAATGAAATGAGACACAGCTTAAGTCATAGTCACGCCATAGTCACGTAATGTCACGCCCTATACTAAAAGGTGAGTAACGTATAAGTAACGTATATTATCAACCAATAAGCAACAAGAACAGTAGAGCTAGCTGAAGGACTTAAAGGGCCAGGTCACTACAATATGGTTTAGACAAAATATATGCTTAATGCAAAAAAAATACAAAAAGGCTATAGAGAAACATCAAGTGTCTGTGAGCATGTATAGAGAAGAAAAGAAGGTTATTCTAACAGTTCAGTCAGGAGCTCAGAGGTATGGACAGTACCACCAGGAAACACCTGCATATTTGTGGGAAGAATCTATCTGATCTGTTAAAAATATATTACATAAACAGCCATTTCAGTTTCAGTTGTAGTTCTGATGTCACAAAAACAGTATATAACACATATACAACATAAAGATTAGATTTGAAACAACTCTCAGATTATCAGCAGAACAATATCATTTATACTCCACTGTGTGCCTGACTCATTTTGTCTGTTTGCATGTTTTTTTTCTTTTTAATTTTTTTCTTTTTACTTATTAATTGGATAAACATAATAATTTAAGTTGAGTTTACTGAATACCCCCCTCTCATCACATTGAAAAAGATATTACAGTGCAATAGTGTAATTGTGAATAGAGGCGAAGGTTTTAGTGAAAATGAAAGTACAGCTGTAAAATACATTAATCAATAGATAGATAGATAGAAATACTTTATTGTCATTACATGTACAAGTAAAATGCAATGAGATTACGTTTGGAGCAAGCCTCCGAGCTGCTGCTATTTAAAGCGCCGCCACACGCTCACCAGAAAAAAATGCAGATTTGGAAAGCATACATTTGCAAAAAAAGAAAAAAAAAAGACAGGACACGTGGTCACGTGATGGAATTTTTTGTTTGGATTGAGTAAAGCCCAATTTATACTTCTGTGTCGGGTGTACACCGTAGCTACGCCGTAGGCTGTGTGATGCGTGCATACCCTACGACGTACCCTGACGTGCACCTCTCCAAAAATGTAACAACGCGTCAATTCTACACGGACCGCAAGAGCTATGTTTGGTCTGCCAGAACTCCTCCCTCAGGCCAATAAATAAATAAATAATAAAATCACCAGAAATGTTTAATTCTTACATCTGTTATAGGGTATAACACAATATTTTGTGGTGCAGAGATTCTTTATGTTAGTGAATAAATACATAGATCCGCTGTGTATAGTTTATTTATATTCTCATTAAAACCAAAGATGTTAATCAGTGATTGCATATCAAGAACAGATTTCAACGGAATTAATAGTCTCCACAACAGCAATCGATTGAAGCGCTATAGCCTGTGCACGAGCTACTGATACTGAAAACAGCGCCATGAGCTCCACATGATTTCACAAACGCATTCCAGTGCCAGATTGCCTCTTATGTAACTCTACTAATCAACTAGAGATGCTTAATTTGTATTACATACAACAACTCAAGCTGCAAGAAAACCCGCTGACGCCATGACGGCTGCTGATACTCCGACAATGCAAACAAGCCGCTTCTTTTTCGGCTTTTGCCTTGAACTGTGGGTTGACATTAACATGCCCGTGGACACTGCCAACTAGCGGTCTGCATGTGGAGTTGCACATTGACGCGGACAACAACGCAGAAGTATAAATGAAAACCAATGCGTAACTTACACCATAGAGGATACGCCGTAGGTCCGACGCAGAAGTATAAATCGGCCTTAAGGGAGGTAGGAAAGGAGGAAAGGGAGAGGCAGACGGATGGACGGGGGCTGGGATGGGGGTGGGGTCTGTGTGGTGCGAGTAAAAGTCTGAGATTGTGTTGTGTGAGAATGTTAGCCATAACTTAAGATGTTTTCAGTTCAGTTCTGTGGCTTGTCCTTGAAGGGAGATATGGCAGTGCAGAGGGAAGATTGCAAGACCCAGCTGTCAAGCTGACCTCCCAAACAAGAGAGAGGGAGAAGGTGTAAGGTATGGAGGGATTTTTGGGTCAGATTATAAACTAAAAGTCTAAAACTAAAAGTCTTAAACCAAAACTAAAAATCTAAATTTGAAACTTAAAGTCCAAGTCGAAAATGTATTTGGTATTTAGGATTGGGCATTTGGTATTTAGGGTTGGGCATTTGGTCATTTAGCCATTTAGGATTTAGGACTGGGCATTTGGGGATTTAGGATTGGGAATTTGGTATTTAGGATTGGGCATTTAAGCATTTCGCCATTTAGGATTCAGGATTGGGGATTTGTGGATTTAGGATTGGGCATTTGAGGATTGAGGATTGGGAGTGTATGCAAATTAGGGAGGCCCAAATACTGGAGGCTGGGTTTGAAATGGCTGGTGCGCAGAGGCACCTTATGGACAGCAGAGGGAGCTCCCAGTGCTAAGGAGCACACTGTAATGAAACCAAACGGAGCGAGTGAGCGGCTGCAATCATATATGATATAAATATAGATATATATGATTACAGCCACTCACTCGCCTCCGCTTGTTTTCAACGTGAGACGATAAGAGTCTCACGTTAACGCAGCACGGCGTTAACGTGAGACTCTTATCGTGCGATAAAAAAAATAACGCCGTTAATCTATTCTCAAAGTTGGGTTGGGAGCCGGGTCTATACCAGCGTTTCCCAACCGGGGTGCCGTATGACGAGCAGGGGCCGTGCAAAGGTGCTCTTGCACCGCGTTCATCTCACATCTGATGACGATATTTAATATGGGTTGTAACTTGAAAATAATCCTTTATGTTTCTGTCGATGGATACACTACAACAGCCATAATAAAAGAAAACGTGGTAAAAACGGCCTCTCTTTGTAAACTGTTCAATGCATGCGTGTGCTGCCTAATGTCCGAATATGAACAGTCATTTCGCCTTCATCACCCGCGTTGTGTAGAGCCAGAAGACGCGGGTGAGAACTCGCGCGCACTGAGAGAAGATCTGTCTCTGCACTCGCCCCAAAGCGTAAACGCGTCTCACAGCGCAAATATTGAGTTATCTTTCAAGTCTTGCGCTTGAAGCGGACAAACTTACACAGAAAGTATGTCAACATGTCCATCTTGATGAGTATTCATTCTGTTCAAGCAGACATACTCTGAATATGCCTTAAGTGAACTGTATAGAGTCGAGAAAGACGACGCATATCCCTTCATTAGGTCTTAAAGGGGCAGTAGCCTTTACTGCTGTCTCAAATAAAAGATCACTCACTGCTCTTGATTGAATAGCTCGTGTAAGTTTAATAAGGATTAATCTTTAATTTAAACGCGGTGAAATATGCAAATTTTACATTTGATTACTTTATTCAATTTCTTTACTTAAAAACTAATGTTAGACCCACCTGAAAAACCTGAAAAGCATTGTTTATTTTATTAGTATCTTTGCTCAATAGTATTTATTTGTGCTGCTGCTTGTATTTAAGTTATTTGTTCTTATTTTCTTTATTTTTATTGGACAGTAGTCCTTTTTTCCCTGAACATATCAAATACCGAACCGTGCATCAAACCGTGAACCTAAAACCATGATCGGATTAATCTAGATAAAACAATTTTATCTATGCCCACCTCTAATATATATATATATATATATATATATATATATATATATACAACGGCAACAGCTTTGCCATTGTTAATTTGGCAGCCAACGTGGATGGCAGAGCACGAGAACCACAATTTTTACTCTGAACGCTCTGTCAGTGTTCTCCTTAGCACTGGGAGCTCCTCTGCTGTCCATAAGGTGCCTCTGCGCAGCCATTTCAAACCCAGCCTCCAGTATTTGGGCCACGCCTCCTAATTTGCATGCACTCCCAATCCTCAATCGCCCAATCCTACTCCCCAATCACAATCCTAAATGGCTAAATGATTAAATGCCCAATCCTAAATACCAAATTCCCAATCCTAAATCCCCAAATGCCCAGTCCTAAATCCTAAATGGCTAAATGACCAAATGCCCAACCCTAAATAGAAAATGCCCAATCCTAAATACCAAATGCCCAATCCTAAATACCAAATACATTTTCGACTTGGACTTTAAGTTTCAAATTTAGATTTTTAGTTTTGGTTTAAAACTTTTAGTTTTAGACTTTTAGTTTATAATCTGACCCAAAAATCCTCCATAGTAAGGTGAGGGCGGGTGGAGGAGGGGGTCGATATTTTAATCCATTTAGTTGATCTTCGGTAATTTGTCCGGATCATAATCAATCAGATCTGATCCTCAGCGCTGGCGCGCATCCGGTTCATGGAGTGACTTAGACATCTCGTCCATTTTCATGGCCAGCCCAGTCATAAGGCATAACAGTTGACCAGTCTGACCCCCGATGGTGCCCACTCTTCCCTGTGTCTCAACAGTCCGGACTGAGATGTTACGGTTCAGTTCCTCGAACTGTATCACTCTCTGATCTAATACCTTTAGTCGGTCATACACATCCCCAACGCGCTCTTTATTTTCCAAAGACAGCGGCTGGGTGAATTTACTGGCAGCTGTCTTACAAATCTTCCGATAAGTCAGAGCAATCCCAAGGCCGAGGAATAGGGACCCCGCTATCAAAATTCCAAATATGAATAAGTCTTCCACATCCTCCACGGACAGGGCTTCCAGGCACAGGAGTTGCCAGCTGTTCCAGGTGTCCCTCATTTAGCCTGCAGCGAAGGTCTGTCCGGGCAGGTGGGTTCTCCAGGTGCACCCTTCCTTAGAGAGAAGATCTTGTCAATCGCGCTGAGTGACATATTATAGACTGGTTAAACCCAGCCTGATCTGCCGGTGATTTGATTTTGCCCTGCAACTCAGTCTGGAAACCTGTACATTAATTTCTACTGCTTCTGTTACACTTTTGTGGGAACCAATAACAGACTGGCTTATCCAGCTGGCGTGCTGTTGGCGGGGTCATTCCCGTTGATCACGCCTCTTGTGGTCTGATTGGTTGAAGGACTATCCAATTGCATAAAGGGATCATTTGAATTATGCTTGTTTATCACGCCTCTTGTGGTCTGACTGGTTGAATCTAATTGCGTCCAGTCATTTGAACTATGCCTGTTGATCATGCCTCTTGTGTGGTAGAAAATACATAGCAGACTCCCCAGACCAATGTTCAATCTTAAATTGAGCTTGGTCTGGTGATAGCCAGACAAGGCATATTAGGAAAGAAGCGTCAAAATACACACACTTAATGCAAAAAATATTCATGATGACATGCAGTAAATTACACTGAGATGTGTTGAAGAGTGCTGCACAAAAAAGGTGCATCTCCATGTATAGATCATGTCATATTATGGTTTGCCCCTTAGTCTATTATAATTCCTTTCTTCATTTATTTATTTTTTAAATTAAATTATATTTTCTTGTAGATTCTCTGTGAAGCCTTAAAGGGTTGGTTCACCCAAAAATGAAAATTAGCCAATGATTTACTCACCCTGAAGTCATCCTAGGTGTATATGACATTCTTCTTTCAGACTAATAAAACTTGAGTTATATTAAAATATTCATTGCTCTTCCAAGCTTTATAATAGCAGTAACTGTTGCTCTGTTTTTGAAGTCGATAAAAAATGCATCTGTCCGTCAAATAACGTGCTCCACACGGCTCCGGGGGTTAATAAAGGCCTTCTGAAGCAAATCGGTGCGATCGGCCGAAACTTTACTTAATAAAGTTTTAAATATGGATATTTTTCTTACAAAAACGCATCAATTCACTTCCAAAGGCATTTATTAACCTCCTGGAGCCGTGTGGAGCACGTTATTTGACGGACAGATGCTCTTTTATGGACTTCAAAAACAAAACAACAGTTACTGCCATTATAAAGCTTGGAAGAGCCAGGACTTTTTTAATATAACACATCTTTTATTCATCTGAAAGAAGAATGTCTTATACACCTTGAGGTTGAGTAAATCATGGGCTAATTTTCATTTTTGGGTGAACTATCCTTTAAGGTGAAAAATAATGATGCATAGAGAAACACAAAATGGATATAGTGATCATTCATTTACAGATGTCTCTGGGCTTTTTGTGGTGGACTGATATACTGTGTGCCCCCCATACACAGCGAGACAGTCCTTAACAAAAACAGACCTCTCACAAGAGAGCTGCTCATATGTCACATTCTGGTGTTTAAGTTCTACATTTCAAGTCTGCTTGTAGAGTGTATCTTAAACAAAGTAAATATTATTAGTTTGATACTAAATATATAAAATATCAAAGCTATTGTTGGACACCAAATGTCAGTGATCATTTAGGGAAGAAAAGATTCACTGCAGTGAAAATGAATTGACAGATGCTTATGATCTTTTTGTAGTTGACTAAAATACTGTGCCCCAGCTCCCAGAATACACAGAGAGACAGTCCATAACAAAAACAAACTTTTCACAAGAAGGTATTCAGACAGGTTCTGGTACACTGTAAAAAGTGATCAGTTGACTTACCTTAAAAAAGTGAGGAAACCCATTGCCTTAAAATGATTAAGTAATAAACTTCATGCGTAAATGAAAAAAAGAAGAATTCCACATAACTTTTTTTTTTTTCATTTAAGCATGATGTTTATTTACTTAATAATTTTAAGGCAACAGGTTTCCTCACTTTATGTAAGTTAGATCAACTGATCACTTTTCACAGTGTATCAGAAAACAAACAGTTATCTGATTTGAAGATTATCATTAAATTTTCATATGCCAATGCCACTATTTAGTAATATAGGCTATCAGAAAGAGCTACATTTTTATCATAGTGGGTGTGACTTAGAAATTGAAACTTGATTTTCTTTTTAAATAATAATATAAAATTATAGCCTACACCATAAAAATTCTACACAATGAAAGTTTGTCGAGGACTGCTTTAAGAGGTCAGTGTTTGCTGTAACGGGTTTATGAAGTGAAATGTTTCACTGTGGCCATTCCATGCACAGTGATGCATGCCACCTCAAATACTCATACACAACCAGACTTTACATCAACCTCTTGACGGACACAGCAGATTTTCCTTTCTGCTGCAGGTTCTAGTAAAGCAATTACAATGTTTAAAGGCATATTTCAGATGTATAATGCCATTATTATGTTATTTAGACCCTATTAAGCAGTGGACGGTTATGGATGTAAAGGTTAATCTTTTACAGTTTACCAGTTATTATAATTTTTTGTCTTGGGCTGAGGTTTTTGTCATAACTTTTATCACTGTGTCCGCTGTATTGCACAATGATCTAAACCATATCAAATACTTATTTTTCAGAACAAACGCTTGAGTTTTTTTTAAATGTTACTTCAAAGACTTTAAATGATAATATAAGCAAAGTAAGACATTTAGAAGATGGTATTAACCAGGCAAAGAACAAAACAACAGATAAACACTGAATTCTGTTTAATGTTTCACCAATGACTTGAAGAAATTTAGGCCTATAGGCCTATTCAATAAGAGGCAAGTTTTACTCCCTAAAAGTCAGTCTGCTAATAAAACTATTAGCATGAGTCATAATACGTTCATCAAATACTTTAATAAAAAAAAAGACCTTTTATTTTTCGTCAAACTAAAAAGTAAAAACACTTTATTTGGTCTTGCTCAGTGAATGTTTCGATAGGCTTAAGCTCTCGGTTGATGTTAGGTCCTTCCTCTCTGTTATATAATTTCATCTCGGGTCTCCCAGAGTTTATGTACACGTGTAAATCACCGTGGTCGTAGTTATCACAGTGGTGTAAAACCAGACAATAACTAATGTTCCAGTATAGCGTTTATAAAGCAGCCTATAGAGAATTTACAGACTTGTCAGGAAAGTATAGCCAAAAAGCCTTTCAAACAACAAATAATCCAGCAGAGAAAAGGAGCTATAAATATGAAGTAATATTTATCACTGTATTATGTAAATGTTTTAATTTTATACATAGCCTATGTGTGTGTATGGCAATGCATGATTGTATTTCGTTCAGGAGATTTTAACTCTCCTGCCAGGCTGTAGAACTTGTTCTAGCGACTTCATGGTTAAATAAAGGTTATCTCAATAAAATATTAAACTCTTTTCCATTAATTTTTAATAGCTAATTTATTTATTTTGATTAATATACAATGTATATAAAATACATTTTTAAAACTATTCAGATGTCCATGATCGTGGGAACCCTGGCTGTACACAAAAAAAAGAAAAAAAAAAAACCTTCAATGCGCAACAATGAGAAAAGCCATTGCTAAGAAATTCATTTCAGAAAGTTTTTAATTATTAAAATCTCATCACGGAAGACGCTTCTAGCACTGCCTTTTAGCTCCGTCTACTGGCGCGACACAGTAGCTGCTGGACTATTTAGCATCGAAATGTTTGCTGCCTCCTGACAATGGCAGTTGTTGTTGTTGTTTTTTTGTATACATAATTTTGTAATTAATTTCGTGATTATATAGTTTGCTTATAATTGAATCCAATCATGTTATTTAATACGTTTTAGCTATGGATGACTATATATCAATATTCTTTTGGGAAATGGGAGCCTATTCCAGCATCTCGGGCCAATATCTAATATCTGACACATCTGATTTTGAGCTCTATTCAATGTTTGACGTTTGATTCCGACTTATTTTTTCAGAGCCTAAAAGTCCAGTGGTGGACTAATTAATCATTTGGATGATATTGTCAAAGTTTTCATAATCGGTCATGTCAATTAAGTTGTTTGTCTTTAAAACAATACTATCTAGATACCTAGAATATATGTTCTATACTCCAAACTCAGATATTACTTCAAAACAATTAACATTCAATTGGACATTGAATGATTTCAGTTGACCCCAGGTTTTGGCTGATTCGTAAATTCAAAACACAATTCATAAATGCACATGCAAAAGCATAAATATTTCCCCAAATGCTCACACAAATGCATCTAAAATCATTTAAAAATCGTTACACAACTATATATCAGGTTCTTGGAGTACATTCCATCAAATATTTATGAAAGATTTTACATGTATTTATGGATAGTTGAATCTGCATTTGCAAATCGTCACATGAGTGGACTGCTTTGCAGTTGTGTGTAGTATTTTTCTAAACCTTCCTGGCAGGTTAAGATTTGTAAATATCTTTTTTTTTTGGAGGATATTCTGTTTAGACAATCGCGGTGAGCTTTTAATCCGCCAATCAAAACACTTCCTACTGAACAGACTCAAGAAGCTCAACAGTGCACTTGTACTGTGCATTGTTCCATGATCGGGTGCATTATGTAAAGATATTTTAATTGGTACTCTTTTTATGTCACCTGATTTCAATTTCTAAAAAAAAATCGCATTATGATTTATATTGTTCGCACAAAATACAGCTACCCGGTTAGCCTGCTGTTTTATTGCTACATCAAAGTTGCACATTCCCAGTTTATTCAGATCAATCTGTAATGTTATTAAATAAGTGTTAAATGTCCAGATATTTCATTTAATAACAAAAATTATGTAATAAGTACTGTTGTTGCTATCAGTATCAGTAGTATTAGGTTAGCATTAACTTTTGACCAGGTATTTAAAAACAGCTACCACCACCTGAGGGAGTTTCTTTTCGAACACACACAGCGGAGAGATTTCAGCATGGAGGATAAAAACCCGACTCAAGAGTAAGGAAAGTCTTTTTTTTTGTCTGATGGCATTATTTTATGATTAAAGGTTGTTTTAGTTGAAGAAGTGTGTAGTGTTACAAAGTTGTTCATGCTAGCTTTATGTTGGAAAATTAATGCTTCAATGAATGCTTTAACTAAGGGGTTAAGAATTTTTTCAGATTAATGTGCGACTGAACGTCTGTGAAATGTGTTAATACACTGCAGAATGACAAGCAGGTAGAACAGATCGTCATCACTCTGCCTGTCACTTTTGCAACTCAAACCCATTCATCCTTTGATTACTAAAGTGTTCCTACAAACACAAGTAATAATATAAGAAACCTAACAACTTTGTAACACTGCAAACAGCACACTTCATTAACGGAACACTCCACTTTTTGTGAAAATAGGCTAATTTTTCAACTCCCCTAGAGTTAAACTGTTGAGTTTTACCGTTTTCAAATCCATTCAGCCGATCTCCATATCTGGCGGTAGAACTTTTAGCATAGCTTAGCATAGATCATTGAATCTGATTAGACCGTTAGCATCTCGCTCGAAAATGACCAAATCATGATACTTGAGTCTTCTGTACTTACATCGTGTACTAAGATCAAGGGAAAATGAAAAGTTGCAATTTTCTAGTCCAATATGGTTAGGAACTATACTTTCATTCCTGTGTAATAATCAAGGAACTTTGCTGCCATACCATTGGTGCAGCAGGTGCAATGATATTATGCAACACCTGAAAATAGTCCCTAGCACTCTCTCTGTGCAAGCAGGTGTCACCTTGGTTATGTTGAGGAAGTTAGCCTATTTTCAAGCTCTGCACAGTACAAGCGCAGCATTGAGCTTGTTGAGTCTGTTCAGTAAGGAGAGTTTTGATCCATAAATCCATATAAATAAATACATGTAACATCTTTCATAAATGTGTGATGGAAATTAATTCAAGAACTTGATATAAACATAGTTGTGTAACTTGATATAAACACAGAAATGCATTTCTGTGAGCATTTGGGGAAATATTTATGCTTTTATGAATTGTTCTTTGAATTTACGAATCTGATTTTGTAAATGTGAATAGTGCTGTGCATTTATGAATTTTGTTTTGTAAATTGTATTGTTTTTGGGACTGATCTGGCTTCATAAGAGGTGGGGTGAGTTGAGGAACGGGTGTAATGAGAGGGAGAGTGGAACAGGTAGGAAGAGATGAGGGGAGAGTTTAAGAAAAGGAAAGGGCATAGAAAGAGAAGAACGTCTCGGTTACGTATGTAACCCTCATTCCCTGAGGAGGGAACGGAGACGTAACGTCAGTGACTGACAAATGGGGGTTTCGCTTAGAAGCCAATCATCTTCGAGATCTTAGAAAATGCCCAATGGCAGTGCCAATGCCATGGGCATGCGGAATTTGCATGCGGAACTCTGCCCACCATGTGGGTATAAAAGGCAGTACACTGGCAACGTCGCATTATGTTTACCTGCTGAGGAGCCAAGATGGCCGTTTCAGCGGTACATCAGATGTGGCAGAGGGACGTTACGTCTCCGTTCCCTCCTCAGGGAACGAGGATTACATACGTAACCGAGACGTTCCCTTTCGTTCAGTCACTCCGAGTAACGTCAGTGACTGACGAATGGGGGTCCCAATATAATCACGCCACTCGGCTGTCTTCCAGTGCCCTGCGTAAGTGCGAGTTCCCTGTCGTAAGACTAGTACGGACGAAGGACTCCATTTAACACAGGAATACCAAGGTACACTGGGAAGCATATTCCAGGTGGAAGTATGCGCCAAGCTGCCTACCCGTAGGGAGGACTTAAGAATACACATATGACCGAAGGGGCTACATATGGAAGAACTCTGGGGTACTAGCCGAAGGTGGACTTTTAACCCCAGGTGTGCCCAGGCTTGCCAAGCCTGCCAAGGGAAAGACACCCGCTCAGGGAGGCTTACGGTGGAAATACACATGTGGGGGTCGCCCGGAGGGGGAACCATGCACACGGAGGCACCTGGCCTGACTCGAGGGTCTGGGCTTAAGGGCAGACTTACTGGTGTCGGTGTCGACAGTGCTGGAGGAGCTCAGGGCTTCCGGGAAGCTCACCTGAGAATATTTCGCACGTATCCAGTCCGTGGAGTGGAATGGCGAGCAAGCAAAGACACCTAAACCTAGTCCATTACCGGCCACTTGTAGAGGCGAGTACATAGTCGGACACAGGCTCCACTCGGAGATTGTAGAATCTGGTGAATGTGTTCAGTGTCGCCCAGCCTGCAGCTCTGCAGATGTCTGTTAGCGGAGCGCCATGCGCTAGGGCCCAAGAGGAGGCCACAGTCCGGGTGGAGTGTGCCCTGACCCCAAGGGGGCATGGGCGCCCCTGCTGCTGGTACGCCAAAACAATGGTGTCCACTATCCAGTGAGACAGCCTTGGTTTTGAGAGAGCCTTTCCCTTCAGCTTCCCACCATAACAGACAAAGAGCTGGTCTGAAGTCCTGAACACTGCGTTCTGTCTACGTAAGCACGGAGGGCGCGTACTGGACAGAGCAGTGCCAAGGCTGGGTCTGCCTCCTCCAAGGGCAGCGCTTGCAGGTTCTCCACCTGGTCTCTGAATGCAGTGGTGGGAACCTTGGGCACATAACCAGGCCGGGGCCAGGCTTCGTCAACCGAAAATGCCTGCAGGTCCACTACCCTCTTGATGGAGGCCAAAGCGATCAGGAGCGCCGTCTTCATAGACAGAATGGCTCGAAGGGAGGCCTCTGCAGAGCATCTAACACAACTGAGATTTAGTCTCCTTGCTCCCCTCAGGAACCTGACGACCAGGTAGCGCTGACTTACCTTTTTGTTCCCCAAGAGGTCGTGGTGGGCAGATATTGCGGCCACATATACTTTAAGGGTGGAAGGAGACAGCCTTCGTTCCAACCCTACTTGGCGAACGAGAGCACGGACCCGATCGGGCATTTCCAGGGGTCTTCTTGGCGAGAAGAACACCAGGTGACGAAGAGGTTCCACTTCAACGCATAGGCGTGTCGTGTAGACTCTGCCCAAGCGGAAGTGATGGTAGCCACCATCACTTCCACAGCCTCCGTTTAACCCTAAGGTACTCAAACCTGGCGCGTCCCATCCAGAAGCCACACGTGGCAGCTCCAAGACCGGAACGCGGGTGCCATAGGGTGCCCCATCTCAGAGGAGGTCCATCAGAGGAATAGGTCAGGGAGGGGCTGTCGCAAGGAGTAAGAGTTTGGGGAACCTGGTCCGGCCGTGCCAATACGGGGCGACAAGAAGGACCTGCTCCTTGCCCTCCCTGATCCTGCACAAGGGGGGGCATAGGCCCCGCGGCCAGCTGTGCGCCAGTGCATCTGTGCCGAGCGTGCCCTCGGTCAGGGAAAAAAACAGGCTGCAGTGGGAAGAGTCATGGGAGGCAACAGATCTCCTGATATGGACAGCACAAAGGACCTCAGATACTTCTGACTCCATAGAACGAGATGGCGGGCGAGTTGAGACTTACGGTGGGAGCATAGACCAGCCTGGTGGTTGATGTATGCTACTGACCGTGTAGTCTGACCAGACTAGTACCTGTTGACCCGTCAGCAACACTCGGAAGCGGTGCAGGGCGAACCGTACTGCCAGACACTTGAGGCAAATGACATGCAGGAGATGCAGGGGTCCTGTCCAGGAGCCCGCGACTGCACGTCTATTGGTCATGGCGCCTCAGCCCGTGGTGGAGGTATCTGTTGATACAACAACGTACCTGGAAACTTGTTCTAAGGGCCACCGGCCCGTAGAATTGAGGTTCGACCACGGGGCGAGGGACTGTAGGCAGGTCCCGAGTCACTGGGCCCCGGAGCGCGCCCGAATGCCATGCCCATCTCGGGACTCGATCGTGAAGCCAGTGCTGAAGCAGTGTCATACTACGTTATGCTAGTACTAGTGCTAGAGTACTAGAACTCTGTGTTCGCACCCTGTTCTTGAGAGTGACTCAGTCTGAGCCAGTCGCCGAGGCAGTTCAGGATGCGAACCCCGTGCTGCCTGAGTGGCGCAAGGGCTGCCTCAACAGACTTTGTGAAGACACAAGGGGACAGAGCTAGCCTGAATGGGAGGAACGCATACTGAAATGTTCGCCCCTCTGAATCGCGTAGCCGAGCCTGATGGTTTTCGCGGCTCGGCGGACAGTCCCGGAAGCTGTAGCCAGACTCCCAGGAACTGACTCGAGGGGTCACTCGAACCACAGACGTACCCCGGGTGGGGCAGCTAGGCAGCGTGACTGGCCCAGATGTGGGAGGCTTAGCGTCCCGGTGTGGGGGCACAGCCAGCAGCAGCGTCCTGACAGAGGAGACCAGGGAAGGATACGCGTTCCACTGGGGTGTGCTCTGAGAGGCTGGCGAGAGAGAGGGACGAGAGCGGCGCGGCCCGGGGGCGATGCACACTGCCATCACCAGTCTCTGTGTCCTCAGAGATGGGGACACCAGTTCCTTCCAAGCGCCGCCAGCCCGGAGGCCAGCAGCGAAAGGATTTTTCCCCGGCCCTATACCGGGGGAAGGAGAGGCCCTGCTACCATCCCCTGGAAAAAACTGGAACCCATCTCTGAGTTGTCCACCTCCAGCCTGGCGTTTAGTCAGGCTGTGGAGCGGACTTGGCGTCATCCTGCAACCTCCTCCACGACACGGCCTAGGTGATGGCTGCTGCTGGGGCCGCGTTTGAGGGGGGAGGGCGCCCTTGGTGGCGAACGGACTGAGGCGGTTGGTGCAGCAGCTGGCCGCCGGGGCAGTACGTGTTACAGCATCAGTCTGCTCTCGGCGGCCGAGAACCGTTGGAGATCACGACCACAACATCGCGATGGTCAGATTCCCGCAGTGGGAACACGACACATCCACAAACACTGCCCGAACGCGCTGAAGCCCAAACACATCGAGCAGTGAAAGTGCCCATAGACAGCAACGGATATCAATCACACCCGGAAGTGCGCGGGCGAACCGTCTTGAAAAAGACGTGCCAAGCACAAGCTCTTTTTGTGAGAGGAAAGCTATGCAGAGTGCCGAAGCGCCCAGGGAAACACACACAGCTGTTCTAGATCACTGCACAGATCAGCAGGCAGGCAACGTGAGATCGCTGGAACGCGCCGTCACACTAACACTCAGGAGAACCGCTCGTCTCGTAGACTGAAGAGAGGACTTCAGAAGTCAGGCTTGCAGGAGTGAAGAAATGCTCTTGGCTCCGAAGCAGAAACAGAAACATAATGCGACGTTGCCAGCGTACTGCCTTTTATACCCACATGGTGGGGCGGAGTTACGCATGCAAATTCCACATGCCCATGCCATTGGGCGTTTTCTAAGATCTCGAAGATGATTGGCTTCTAAGCGAAACCCCCATTCGTCAGTCACTGACTTACTCGGAGTGACTGAACGAAAGTGTAAGGCTGCTGAAATCGCTCTAATGGCGGCAGCGAAGAGCGGGTCGTCTGCAAAAAGTGTCCTTTGTTTTCCACCAGACAATCTGGCATAACTTTTTAAAGCCTTTCAAAAGGGAATGGGGGTGTCACAAGTCTGTTCTTTTTAGTTTCTTTATCATGGACTTTCAGTTTGTTTTCATTCATCATGTGTTTCTTTGTTCTATTTTCCCGCCACTCATCAGTAACCATGGACACTAACTAATCATCACAGCTGTTCATCATTTGAGTAAATCATCTGTGTTGTTAAGTTCCTCCTTCTCCTCTGTTTAGTGTCTGACTGTCAGCTGATCATGTCTACCTAATTCAACATCTATCACAGCATACATACATTATATAGCTCCTCAGTACTATCAGCTGCTATTGCGTTTCTCCAGAGCTCATTTAACCTCCTCTACATCCAGCTCCTCCTCTTGTCCAGTCAGGATTTGGTATTATAATTCCCATTGAATCAGACTAAATTCCTGAATTATTTTGTACATTTAATATCAACATTAATGATATCTGCAATACATTGTTGGTTCTGTTTACCTCTGTTATTATTGTGCTCCCTGCTCTTATCCGTGCTAGGCCTTAGGATGCTCAGGGAGTTTTTGCCCAGAACAGCAATCCAAACTATATGCTAATAGTCAATCAATCATCTTTGACGATAGTGGTCCTGACAGAACTTGCTGTTATTGGGAATATTCTGCCTTCTTCATCACCTTTGACATGTGATTGTTACAGGGGGAAAAGAAAGGGGGAAGAGTTGGGTAATGTTGAGGGCATTGGTGAAGTAGAAAGAATACGAGGAGAAATTTTCAGAAAACATAAACAAAAAGGAAGGGGACAGCAGGATGGAAGAAGATTGAAGGGATATAGAAGGTACAGAATTTCAAAAGAAATGTGAATCACCCTCCCTCATGGACTCTTCTTGAGAGAAGCTATAAAATCATATAAACAGATATAAACAGTGTTATTATAGCATTCATAAATCAAAAGTGTTACTAGCATTCATATTCATCTCTATTTCTATGAGTATTGTTCTATGATTGCTGATAGTATACATTTGTAGGTTTTAGGCAGCCTTAGTGCGACAAGTTCTGTAAATATTCAATTTTTTCAGAATTGAAGTCATGAACACTGAGGTGGATGACCAAGTTTGTTGTCAATGAAATAAAAGCATGCCATTATTAAACAATACCATCAACCACAATGGAAGTCCTAGAGTTGTCGAGGCAGAAGAACTTGTATAACAAAAACCTCCATTGAAGAACTTTATGATAAACATGTATGTTTATTAGTGTAGCTGAATATGTCATAAAAATCACTAGAGAACACTTGATGATGCCCTTTCCTTGTAATAAATGCATTACTAGAATAAACTGCAGTGCTTCATTATGCAGTGAATATTGAAGTGTTTCGTCAACATAGGAGTGTGTTTACTTTGCTGTTTTGCTTTGTTTTGAGAGCAGCTACTTTCATTTGAAGAAATGTGTCAAATCGAATGAGAAAAACATGTTTGATATGTTGCAGTTTTTCTCATTGTTCCTGTTTAACGTCAATTTTACCACTTGATGGCGCAAGGGCCTTTACAAAAACAAGCAGGTTTATGCTCCTCATCCAAATGCATGAAACGTGCATTATTTGAATACTCTGCTATTTTAGTAACAGCTAAAGAGAAAACTTATTTAGAAATGAAAACAAAGGGAGTAAATTATATTCTGGTTGAAATGTGAACATCAAATGTGAAAATATTTCAGCAATGCTCGATTTTTAAATATATCAGTAAAATATTGTAACAAATGATGTTTTATTTTAAATGTAATTTTTAAAGTAACATTGATATCATAAGAACACTCAATGGATAACGTTCTTCTTACTTTATATACTTTATAACTGTAACATTTATATAAATCAAGTGCAAAATCATATTGACCTCTTTGATCTTATTCTTGCACCAGCACTTGTGCTAGTGTTATTACGTTTTTAAAAAAGCCTTACAATCTATAGTAATTACAAATTTACTTATAATCTATAATTATTAACTTATCTAGTAAATGGTTACATAAACATTGTTGGTAACACTTTAGAATACTATTCCATCATTAATGAATAACACAGGAACAAATCAGTAATTCATCAACATTCTAGTATTAACTAACATGAAACTTTAATTAACGATTAGTAAATTATAGGGCTTAGTTGAAGGTTGTAATTCACTATAAGTTAAACAATAACTTTTTTTTCACACATCACAGGGGATTACAAAGAACTCCTACATACAGGTTCATAATTAAAATGAAAAAATGCATAATGTATAATTAATTCTAAAGTGAAGGTCATAGTAACCCATTAGTAATGACTCAAGTATTAACAAGTCCTTCAGAAGTAATTATTAATTATTTGGATCAATATTCTAAATTAAAAAGTAACTCTCTAGTAATTATTGAAGTTATATGCTTTTGAGCTTTTTGTAAGTTTTTGGATAGTAATGACTTCTGACAGATACTTATAATTACTAGTGGGTTACTATGATCTTCACATTAGAATACTGATCCAAATAAGGATTTGGTCATACTTGAGTCATTACTGTCATGAAGAAGACAGTGGCGAGGATCCAAATCCTAGTAAAAGAGTTTATTCAACTAAACAGAAAACTATAGCAATCAGAGTTGTCCGATGTTTCTGACATGGGATAAGTCCTTGGTAAGCCTTAGTAGCAAAGGAACTGCAATGGACTGGAGAGCAGAAAAATGGCAAGTCTACCAACGCAGTAAAAGCCCAAACACAACCAGGTGGTAATCCAAACACAGCAGGATGCAGACACAGGAAAAGAGAGCTGGGAAACTGGTGAAACAACAAGACAGATATCATAGGTGCCAGCTAATTATGCTAGGGCAATGATGATGATCAAATCAGACCAGACACACACAGCAGGAATGAACACACAGATCCGTGACTATTACTAATTGGTTACTATGACCTTAACTTTAGAATTAATTATATATTTTGCATTATTCACATTTATTATGAATCTATTAGTTCTTAGTAGTCATCTGGGAGGTAGTAGTAATTATTAGCTAATGAACTGCCACATTCCACTAAGCACTATTACTTACTTTTTAATCAGAGTTTCTTTAATAGTAGTTACTAGAATGTCATTACTGTTGCAAACTAGTGTAGATGAACTCAAAGGCAAGTAGAACTTGGAACATGAACTTTTAATGACAAATTCAGCGGAACTCAAAAACACCAGTACACGTAGACAACGGCCGACAAACACTGAGGGAGAACTGAAGACTAAATACACAGAGCAAACAAGGTGATGAATAGACACAGCTGGGACAAATAAACTCATAATGACGGTGACCATGGGAACACAGTGGCGGGAAAAATGAAAAAAGGAACATGTGATAAAAAAAAAAAAAAACTGAAACCAGAGAGACATGTAACGTAACGCCCCCTCTGAGTAGGTGTGCTCTTGCGCCGTAAAAGGAACAACTGAGGCGGGAGGGTGGGGGCTCTGGAGGAGGACATGGAAACAAACAGGGGAAAACTGAAAGTCCAAAACAAAGAAAACCAGTCAAACAGAAAGAGCAAGTCCATGGGGGCGTGGAAAAAGGGAGGAGCCAGTGGGGAGCCTGGAGCAGGAGAAGCTATAGGTGACATGCCAGAGGCCAGCCTTGATGAGGCCCCAGGGCGGGGTTGGAGGAGGGAAGAGTCATGTGTTGACAACTCTGTGGAAAACACCCTGGGGACGACCGATGAGGAAACCGCCACCGATGATGGAGCCACTGGAGGATAAGAGTGGATGAGCCAGCAGGAGACCGGAGGCCCAGGAGACTGAGGTGGAGCCGCGGCGACGAGAGTCTGAGGTGGAGACGGAAGACCGCAGGACAGAGGCTGAGCTGGTGTGACCGAGGACGAAGGCAGAGCAGAGAGGAAAGCGTAGCCAGATGAAGCCAAAGGGGTAGGCAGGTCGACAACTGCCGGAGAGGCGAGGGAGCCTGGAAAGCCATATGGCTGGAGGTTTCCGGTGGAACCGAGGGAGGGAGGAGCCAGGGTGTAGGCGAAGTGTCGAAAGGAGTGCAGGGAGCAGAGACTGGCGGTGACGATCCTCTGCGCTGGCCAGAGCTGATGGACTGAGGACACGAAGCGGGTCCACACAGCATGTGGGCAGAGCAGAGGGGCTGAAGGACAGCAGCGAAGGCAGGACTGAGAAACTGGTTGACTGAGGAGGTGGGTGAGGGAGGCTGGGCAAACAGGGGGAGCTGGAGAGACCACTTGCTCAGGCTGGCATGATAAAAGACACAGTGAGCGGTCTGGGAAGTGCGTCTGCCACGCAAGGTCCAGGAAGTCCCATGTATGCACTTCCTGCGGACGGTCTCCCTGCTCCAGGCAGAGAAGATGAACAGCGGGAAGGGCCATGGGGAACTGGGAAACAAAAAACTCAAACTAAACAGAAAGGAAAAAACACAGCAAAAAATAAACTATTTCAGTCGGTCGTTCTGTTACAGACTAGTGTAGATGATCTCACAAAGGCGAAGGAGAACTTGGAACAGGAACTTTTAATGACAAACTCACAGGGAATACTCAAAAACACCAGCACACGTACAACGACTGTGTACTGGTGACCTTGGGAACACAGGAGTGGCAGGAAAATTAACAAAGGAACATGTGAATGAATAAAAAAAATAAAAAAACTGAAACCAGACAGACATGTAACAGTTTCACTGTTGCTGCCGTAAATTTTCAAGTCATTTCAACTAAAATTACATTAAACAGACTTTAAAAATGAGTTGAATGGAACCCAGGCTCATTGGAAATACGTGACTCTTTTTGCAAACCCTGAAATATGTACCTCCAGTTACGTTTCCCTGCACTTTTTCAATAGGAAGCACAATTCAAGAAAAATGTGGTGTAAGCACGAATTTTAATTCCTATTGGAATACATTTAATTCTTTGCATTTGTAAAAGTAGACATGATTTTATGAATATTTAAAGGCTACTTTTATATTTTGGAGCAACTAACCCCACTCCTAACTACTCAACAATAAAACACATAACAGACAAATAAAAGTACAGTCACAGGTATTTATTGCAAAAACCGACCAAAACAGTGTAAAAGTATTAACTCATGTTGCATTCCAAGTCTTCTTAAGTCATACGATATCTTCATGTGTGGTTTGCAAAAATGTAGGCAGAGTCACTTATTTCCAATGAGCCTGGGTTGGTTGAATCGTGTAAAACTTATATAAGTTAAAATTGCTTAAAAGGTGTCATGAACTGGCTTTTATATATATATATATATATATATATATATATATATATATACAGTATATATATATATACTGTTGTCTCAACTAATGATGTTTGTGTGGTTTTTACATTCAAAAACATTATAATGAATAAGTAATAGGCTATTTTCTACTCTGGTTTTGAGGCTTTCTCCTGAATGATGGGTTTTGATGGGCGTGCCACTGGGGACTTAACGCCCACAGGATTGGATAAGATTTGCATATTTAATGAGCTTCAGCTCCCCTGTTAGTTCAGTTCATATTAGGGAGGGATCGTTTTGAAAGCGGCAACCGGAATGATTCTCTCGATCACAGGGCTTGTAAATGTCTTTATCAAACAAACACAATAATTTATTTTTCATCCACCCGAGATTGATTGGAATATTATTTCTGTATTACATAGATTGGTCGATAAGCACAAACCGCACGCGCACACACACACACACACACGTGCGCACGCGCCCAGATCAAGAAGGGAATATTATTTTGGTAGCCGTCTGGAAAACACAAAGCCCCGGGTAAAAAATACATTTACTCACATAAGTTTGTTACACCATTCCTATCGAAACCAATATAGACGGCACAACACGGTAACTGTAAATCCAGCACCTGAGACTTTTTTACAAACGATTCCGCAGTGAAATGAAGCGAACACACGTACATGTCTTCCCCACGTGAGCTGGAACTTCATTTAAAAAAAAAAATGAAGTATCACACATTCCTAATATTAGGATCCGAAGGAAGCTTATGCAGCGACTGAGTTCTTCCACAATATCTTGAACGTGATCCGATGAGTCGGTGGGCGGGCTACTGAATTACTTATTATTCTGTATAGAGGTGATGTGTCGTTGCGCAATGACGTCAGTATGAAGCACACGATTGTTTTCTGGGCCTGGTGTCTATAAAAGCTTGTCTTTGACTAACAAGAAAGTTTTCAGCTCTGAAACTTACAGGATATTCTTGTATTACCATGACCTTTCATATATCAAAAGCTCAAGGGAAAGTTGATTTCTCAAGTCATCACCCCTTTAACTTATTTTGGTGAGTTAAAGCAATGTAAAAAACATATGTTGTCATAACTTATTGATCTTTTTTTTTTTTTTTTACAGTGTAGTGCATTACTCGTTTGTTCCAGTGTAGTTACTCATTAATGATGGAACAGTATTCTAAAGTGTTACCACATTGTTTACACACAGTATGCTGTTAGTTAACATGTTTCTAAAATGCTTACATTCTCTTTTCATACAAGCACCCAATACCAAAATTGATCTATTTTGTCTTATTTACAAATGCTTAAACACAACATGCCAGAAATGAAGACCTACCATCTGTTTCACAGACAAGGCTTACACTAGTCCCAGACTAAAATGCATGTTTGAAAGCAGTTTGCACTGACAAATCTTAAAATATATAGTGACATTGTTTTGTCACAATATGCACACCAGTAATGTTTTTTTGTTTGTTTGTTTTTTTGGCACATTAAAATAAGCCATTTAAATGTCTTAATTGAACTAAGGCCTAATCCTGTCTGAATCTAAGCCCTGTCTGTGAAACTGGGCCTTATAATGTTCCAAACCTTGGCCTCTATTTCTGCAACAGCAGATCAAAGGTATAGAAAAAAATATAAAACAAATACTGAAATAAGCAGGTAAGTAGCTATGACTCTATTTACTTTTATGTTCCATAAAAGTGTGTTGAATGTGTGTGTGTGTGTGTGTGGCATGTTTTGAAATATCAGGACACAAATGTGTATAATGACATAGGTATGACATAGGTATTACAAAAGAGGGTGAAATATGAGGACGTTCCCCATGTCCTCACTTTTCAAAATGCTTATAAATCACACAGGATGAGGTTTTTCACAGAAAGTAAACTGCGCAGTCTCCTGTGATGGGTAGGTTTAGGGGCAGGGGCAGTGTAGGGGATAGAAAATACGGTTTGTACAGTATAAAATGCATTACGCCTATGGAATGTCCCACATTTCACAAAAACAAACATGTGTGTGTGTGTGTGTGTGTGTGTGTGTGTGTGTGTGTGTGTGTGTGTGTGTGTGTGTGTGTGTGTGTGTGTGTGTGTGTGTGTATAAAATGGATTTCATATTGTCTGCTGGTAGAACTGAAACTTGACAAGCAATGCAGTTTTTGTTATGCCATCAACTTTTATTATTTTGACACTCAATATTTGTGTTATGATTGACTATATGTTCATATCGGATAGAAAACTGGTGCTAGAGTTTTTCTAATGATTAAATTTTGAATAGGTATTGCTGTTTTGATAGAGTTATGTAGAAAAAGGTTTTTAGCATTTGGAAATGTAGCTAAACAAAATATGATTTTGGGCAGAAAATGTTACTATTTTGGCTAATTGTGAGGCAGTGTGTTACTGTTTTAAGAGTTTAGGGGAAAAAAAACTGTTGTATATGAAAGCATAAAATAAACCATTGATCAAATAAATAATTAATTGTTGCAGGTTTTAAATTTTAACATTTCTAAGAATTGTTCGTATAAACATGAATGCAGTTTCACTTCAGCAGGTGTGAGTGGAAAAAGAGGAAGAAAGAAACCATGAATACATAGACGCTCTCGAGTAGATCTAATTCTGACATTGTGAAATTCCTTTGAGAGAACTTAGTCAAAGTAAACACTTGCCCACCAAATTTGCATATACGCAATGCAAAATTACTTAAACATTAAAATAATTGGATAATATTTATAAAATAATTTAAAGTTTTATTGCAACATTCCAAAATCTCTGCAATTGTTTTAAGCGGCATAATTTTGGAATGACCGCAAAATGCAATTCGAGTAAATCTTAAGCATGAGTATTAATGTAGGCTTCACATTAAGAGGATGTTTGCAATTAAATGATTTATAATACATTATACAGAATTGTAAAATGTTTAGCTCATCAAGCTTTATTGTTAGAAATTGCATATAGGTTAAGTTTATTATTGTTTAGCTATAAAAATAAGGGCCCCACTTTATATTAGGTGGCCTTAACTACTATGTACTTACTGTGTTCATATTGTGTTGCAAAACACCTTTGCTGATATTGAGGTGGGATACGGGTATAGGGTTAGGGACAGGTGTGGTGGGATGGATAAGTTTAAGGGTAGGGTTAGGTGTAAGGAACTGTCAACAGTGTAATTACAAATGTAACTACATAAATTAATTACAGATGTAATTACATGCAGGTATTTTTAAAAATGTAAGTATATGTAAAAACATGTATGTACAGTATAAGTGCAATGTATCAAATTATTAATTAAAATGTTAGTACATAGTAGTTAAGGCCACCTAATATAAATGTTTCCTTGAGTGCACAGCATTTGCAGCTGCTCGGTCTGCTTTGATGATTCTCAATCCCCAGAGACAAAAATATTAAAATACAACAACCGAAAACTGAGAAACAATCCCCACTGCATTAGTACCTTTTAACTAAAGCTTATCTAGGAATGTCATTTGTGTGCAGTTTGAGTCCTAATTTCAGAACTAAAAAAAAATGTAATAAATGTATTAAAGATCTTTTGGAGATATGACACATGTAGACTAAAATCAAACATGTTTTTGTTTTAAATAATACTTAGAATGTACTGTCACACTGAATAGATATCTGTCTGTTGCCAACAATAGACCCTTTTCACATTTCTGGGTTTGTTCTTGGAAACGGAAATCCTCATAGTTGGGTTAACTTTTATAGCGGTGAATGAGAGTAGCCTATACGTTAATTATATATTTTGTGTCTCCATTTGTTCAAATAGCAAGATAACAATCCAATAGTGGATTTCACAACTTTCAAAAAGTGGAAAAAAATAGAGTGAGATTGTCCCTATCATAAGGGCAGTGAAAGAGAGAAAGATGTTAATTTTACCGTCACTCCATGACGTGCAGAGCTAACTTGTTTTTTGTAAATTGATGCAAAAGTAATATAATAGAAAATATTAGTGTACATACAAAAAAAAAAAAAAAGAAAATACAAAAACTTTGCAGGACTTACGAAATTGATGACCATTAAAATGATTCATCCCACTCTGTGAAAAGGGTCTATGGTATTCAGAGAAATAACATCTACACCGCTTATACAAGACTAATACCAGAACAAAGACTAACTCAAAATCATGGCTTATATAGGCCGACACAGCAGACAATGGGAGAAACTGACTAGACACACCTGACCTGAGGAACTTAATCAATAAGCAACCATAGACATTACCTGTGTCTAATGAAGTATGTTTATGTTTCACATAAACAAATTGTGTGTCGTTATCTATAGTGAGTTGTCTCGCGTGATTTAAGAATCGTGCTTCAAAACTTTCTTAAAGGGAGAATTGATGCACCATGGGTTTTGCGGAGCATTGTGGGACTTTGTAGAGAGCGAAGGTTTCAGTGCCGTTTCAATGGCCGACTCCCTGATCAGTGCTCTGAATACTGAACTAGGTAGCTGATTGAGAAATTTCACATTAAGTTCAGTGTGTGACTTTGTAATTAATTGTGAAATTGAATAGCAATCCCAGAATTGAAATTGTTCAATGTACTATATTTATAAATAATATTATCACATTTTATGTTCTGAAAGACATTTCACTGTAACATCTACTGATATTGCAAGATGTCTTGTAACAAAATATATAATAAAAAAAAAAAAATCTATAAATTGACAGCAGACATACGACTTTATTGATTAGTGTGAAGATATGAGTACATATTTGTCAATATCTTCTGTGTGCAGAGAGGCAAATTATGCAGATTCAAAATCATAATAAGAAACCTGGGAGTCTTCAGAAGTTCCTTTAAAAATCATCGCTGCTTCATCTGAAAAATCAATAACAAAAACACTTTAATTATGTGATACAATCCAAAGCGAAGCTTTTATATATGTAACTATAACCATCTCTTATTTAAATGTCATGTACTCCATTTATTGATATTTAGATGACCTTGAAGAGACTGAGCACGGCGCTGTATGTCAGGAGAAGAGGAAGAGGAAGATGAATGAAGTGGCAGTGGACCAGAGACTTCTGAACTCATCCTCCTCCAGAACATCTTTATTACAGTTCAGAGCAAAGCCCTTCTCTGGCTCAGGTAGCTCGTCTGAAGAAAAATGAACAGACAAATATACATGAGATATATATATATATATATATATACAGTAAGCACATTGTGAGATCATAAATCATACATCCTGAATTTAAGGTCCAATGAGTCTTTCTAATGTTATGTAAACACTTAAGCACACAATGACCACATATGTATGGTATATATAAATTTGCACAGAAGAGACAAACATATACCATTGCGCTGTCTATGTCACTCATTACACCATACATTTTGCATAAGCATATTCTTACATTTATAATAAACGGTTATCAAGCAACTTTTAATTTTCAGCTCAGACTAATACTGACTCACTGATAATATAATAAAATATCACACACCCTTACAATAAGAAACCTGTATTCTGAATGGATTGTAAGGCAATATTCACTGGTGACTTTGATGATCACCTGAAATGAATAACCATGCAGAATCACACACATATTCTTGTTTCTCTAAAAACGGATAAAAAGGGACCAAAAA